>CM071868.1:15696681-15707320 GCA_036759665.1 Gynandropsis gynandra | reverse complement strand
TAGTACCTTAGACTAATTATCCTTTTAGAACTTCGTTACTTCATTATGCAAACTCTCGATACCCATGGTGCTTAGCTATAATTTGATCTCATCGATTTAGTCTAGTCTAGTTCAATAACAATCTCAACTTTAGTCACCTCACACGTCTATTCAATTAGTTTAATAGCTCATTAGTCGCATCAATTCCTTGTGTTCGACCCTAGTTACTACATGATCCGTATTCTTGCGGAAGCGTTAGTCTAGGTTTTATAACTTGATATAACGCACATCAGTAGAACCCATATATATCATGTAAAACGGATGAATCAATACTAAGGCATTATTCACTCAAATTCCGAAACCCTAATCTCTCTGTTTTCCCCCTTTCTCTCTAATTTCAATCCTAATTCTACCATTTTGATACAATCTGAGGGAGTTGAGTGTTTACCTTTCATCGCTTGCACTAAATCGACAGTAAGACTGAGATGGAGGGCTTGATTTCGCAGCTCATGGCTGCCGGAGTCCTCTGAAACAATAGTGGTATTCAGAGCCTCACCGGTTCTCAAGGCCGTGAGGAAGCACAAGGGCACAAAATACATCACAAAATACAACACTAGACGTTGAACAAGAAATAGCACAAGAAGAGAAGTTTTTAAAAATACAGGACCAACCACCAGTTCCAGTTTTTTATGGAAGAAATTACAGCTTATGGGTCATTAAAATCAAAGCCACGTTAAGGTCCAAGGGAATTTGGAAGGTGGTGACTGAAGGCATGCCTAAAATGCCTGAAATGGGTGAGGATCCCACAGAGGAGCAGATGAAAAAATTGTCTTCATGGGAGGCAATAGATGAGAAGGATCAGACTGCACTTCAACTACTCCATCGTACAGTGTCTGAAGAGATATTTGCTGCCCATTTATCAGTATGTGATACCTCAAAGGCAGCATGGGATTTGTTGAAGGAAAGGTTCCAAGGTGACCCGAAAGCCGCGATGATTAAGTTGCAAAGAGTAAGAGCAAATTATTACACACTCAAACAAGGGGAGAAGGAGAGCATCAAGGATTTTGCTAACAAAATAACTGAGCTAAGTAACGAGATGAAAGCTTTCGGTGATGTCATAAAAGAAGATGCACTTGTATCCAAGATGCTGTGTTCGTTGCAAGAACGTTTTGATCCCTACGTGGGAGTCATTGAACAAACGAAGGATCTCTCTACATTGACTGTAGGAGAGCTGGTGATAGCTTTACAATCTCAAGAGTTTAGATTGGATGAGAGGAATGGAGGGCTGGAAGGAGCTTTTCAAGTTAAGGCTAAGCCATAAAAATTTGTGCAGAAGGGTAACACAAGTAAGAAAGGTTATGGAAAACCAGATTTCAGGTTTATGGGTAAGAAGTTTTATGAGATTTGTAAAAAAGATAACCATGTGGAATCACAGTGTTATTTCAGAAACAAGGGGCAAGGAGATAATTCTGAAAGTTCTAAGACTTTCAAGACTAAAAAGAATGTTACACATGCGGAAAACCTGGCCATTTTTCAAGAGATTGCAGGTCTAAGAGACATGGATCAAACGAAGCTCAGATGAATAGAGAGGAGCAGGAGGATGACAACTCTCTATTCACTGCAGCTCACGTAGCACATCAGAACTTTGATGATGATGTATGGCTTATAGATAGTGGGGCAATAAATCACATGACCTGGGAAGAAGGATATTTTACTACGTTGAACAGAACGTTTAAGGTCCCTATAAGGGTTGGCAATGGAGCAACCCTTATGACTGAAGGTAAAGGGGACATTGAAGTGGTTACTAAGAACGGAAAGAGAACAATCAGGGAGGTTTTCTTGGTCACCGGCTTAGACAAAAACTTTCTGAGCGTGCCTCAGATGGTGAGAAACGGGTACCATGTGGAGTTTGCATAAGCGAAGTGTGTCATACGAGATAAAAATGGTGGTAAAGTGGCTGAAGTGCAGATGGTCAAGAAAGCTTATCCTCTGAAATGGACCATACCATAGCAGCAGATGGAGCAAATATGGCGAATCATACGAATGTTTTTGATTTATGGCACATATGTTTCGGACATGCAGGATTGCACAATTTGTAGAAGATGCAGACCAGAGATATGGTTAAAAGATTGCCCGAATTTAAGGTGATTAAGGAGGTCTGTAAGGCATGTGTTCAAGGGAAACAAACTAGGGAGGAGTTTCCTAAGGAATCTGAAGCTAAGTCCAAGGAAATATTGGACCTCATTCACGCTGATTTGTGTGGTCCTATGCAGACTCCATCACTTGATGGAAGTCTGTTTATTCTAACAGTGACAGATGATTATTCCCACATGTTTTGAGTCTACTTTGTGAGATTAAAATAAGATGTATTTGGCATCTACAAGAAGTTTAGCTCTCTGGTGGAGAATCAGACGGGAAAAAAATTAAGAAGTTGCGATCTGATAGAGGAGGGGAGTTCAACACTAAGGAGTTTAATGATTTTCTGGAGGAACATGGTGTTCAACGACAACTTAGTGTTGCTTACTCTCCACAGCAGAATGGAGTAGCAGAGAGAAGAAATAGAACCCTCCTAGACATGACACGAAGTATGTTGAAGGACAAGGGGTTACCAAATAGATTTTGGGCTGAAGGGGTATTTACTTCAGCTTACTTACAGAACAAAATGCCTACAAGAGCATTGAATGACAAGACACCTTTGGAAGTTTAAAGTGGCCAAAAACCCTCTATGAGCCATCTCCGTGTGTTTGGGTGTCTTTACCATGTGATGATACCATCACAGCATTGAAGAAAACTGGATGCAAGATCTGAAAAGGCTATATTGGTGGGTTACAACAGCATGAGTAAGGGGTATAGAGTGTATAAACTCAGCTCGGGCAAAGTGGATGTGGCAAGGGATGTGGTGTTTGAAGAGAACAAAGGCTGGAACTGGGATACATAAACTGAAATAAGGGAACAATTTGTGATTCCCACCTACATTTCTAGAGGGCATCCATAGCAGGTGAATACACAACAAACCTGTTCAGCACCAACAACACCTCAAAACGGACAGAGTTCTAGAGGGAGTGGGGAAGCACCTCAATTCTCACCTATTCCTTTTAGACTCAGTCAAACACAATCAAGAAGTAGAGAAGGCGGAGGAACCAATGGGAGTTCCTCAAGTCTGTTACATAGAATGAGACAGTTAAGTGATGTTTATGAAGATGTTGAGCCGAGAAGTGAGGAGTCATATCAGATGTATGAGGGGGTGTTATCTCACAATGGAGGAACCCAACTCATTTGAAGAAGCTGTAACTGAGAAAGGATGGAGAGATGCCATGGACACGGAGATGGAGATGATTAACAAAAATGGGACTTGGGAGCTCACTGATTTACTTGAACACCAGAAGGTAATCAGTGTAAAATGGATCTATAAGATAAACACTGATGAGAACGGGAAGGTTCAGAAGCTCATGGCCAGATTAGTGGCTCGTGGGTTCACTCAAACCTATGGAGTGGACTACGATGAAACATTTGCTCCAGTGTCTAGGCATGACATGATTAGGACTGTTATAGCAGTGGCAACTCAAGAAAAATGGAACTTGCATCAGTTAGATGTCAAGTCTGCGTTTTTAAATGGAGAAATATCAGAAGAAGTTTACGTAAGTCAGCCTCCGGGATATGAGGTTGATGGAGCTGAAGACAAGGTGTTGAGGTTAAGGAAGGCCTTGTATGGGTCGAAACAAGCTTCGAGAGCTTGGTATAGTAAAATAGACTCATTTTTTATAAGTGAGGGATGCATAAAAAGTAATTGTGATGCAGCGATGTATCTATAAAAGAAGGGCAAGAAGCTTTTGATAATTTGTTTATACATTGATGATTTAATCATCACTAGAGGTGGCGAAATGTTGATAGAGGAGTTCAAGAAGAAGTTGAGTCAAACGTTTGAGATGAGCAACTTGGGAAGGCTGAAATATTTTCTTGGTTTTGAAGTGAGTTATGTGTAGGAGGGAGTATTTCTAAGTCAAGCCAAGTATGCAGAACAATTATTGGACAGATTTGGGATGCGAAACTCTAAAGGTGTGAGTACCCCACTCACACCTTATGGGAAGAATGTTGAAGAAGGAGTTGAGTTAACAAATCCAACAAAATATAGGAAGTATGGTAGGTGGGTTGTTATATCTGGCAGCCACAAGGCCAAATATAGCATTTTCAGTCTCCTATCTCTCAAGGAGCAATGCAAATCCCACTGAAAGGAGTCTGCAAGAAGCCAAACGTGTATTGAGGTATGTATATGAAACTAAGGACTATGGTCTTATGTTTAAAAGTGTTGAAGTGTTTGGTTTAGTTGGATATGCGGATTAGACTATGCTGAAAGTCTGAATGATTCAAGGAGCACGACTGGGTATTGTTTTAACATTGGAAGTGCGGTGTTCTCGTGGGCTACTCAGAAACAGAGTATTATTGCCCAATTGACTGCAGATGCTGAGTACATAGCCTTATCTGTAGCAACAAACCACACCGTGTGGTTGAAAAGATTGTTGGAAGAGTTTGGATATGATATGAGCAAGAGTGTGGTAATTTACAGTTGGAAGAAACCCGGTTGATCATAAAAGAACGAAGCATATTCAAATCAAATTTCATGTGGTAAGGGAACCTGTCACGGATGGGATTATTCAATTGAAGTTCATTCCAGGAGAGGAACAACTTGCATACATCCTAACTAAGTAACTAGCCACTAAGAGGTTTAAGGAGCTCAAGAGGAAGCTAAGGGTTGTGCCGAAGATGCTCAGGAGGGAGACTGAAGTAGCTGAGTACCTTCAGCAACCCGAAGAAGATGATGATCAACAACAAGAAAATGCAGAACAAGAAGAAGAGGAAGAGTGCGTGATGGCAGAAGAACAACCGTTAGAACCAGGCTCAAGAGGAAACAGAAGATGTCAGGAGGGACAACATACTGAAGGGGAAAAGAAGAGGAAGCACTGGAGAGAGGAAGCACTGGAGTGAAGCTACTACCTAAAACACTCCAGAGGAAGAACAGACACACCAGTGTGTGTACATGTCGTCTCACATATTTTTGTGCCTAAAAATGGCAATGAATGAAACATTATCATCACTAGAATAGGATCCGAATTTTGTAATGGGTAGAACCCATATATAACATGTAAAACGGATGAATCAATACTAAGGCATTATTCACTCAAATTCTGAAACCCTAATCTCTCTGTTTCCCCTTTCTCTCTAATTTCAACCCTAATTCTACCATTCTGATACAATCTGAGGGAGTTGAGTGTATACCTTTCACCGCTTGCACTAAATCGACGGTAAGACTGAGATGGAGGGCTTGATTTCGCAGCTCATGGCTACTAGAGTCCTCTGAAACAATACAACTAGCATGCTATGTTGTGATTATTTTATCCTAAAACGTTTTCCAAAAAAATTTTAAAACACCTTTTCAAAAACCATGGCTATTATACAACTTTATAAAAACCAAGCCACTTTGTCTGGGTACATTTGCGCAAAGAAACTTTCCTAGAGAGGCACACATTACTACTTGTGAGTCTACAAATAGATACACCATACCACCCAAAAAAATGGAGTACTAGGTGTGTACACTATCACTTTCACTTTCAATGTAACTGAAATGGAGGTTTAAATTTGACCAATCATGAGAGTATAGGCAAAGAATATTCAGAACATACTCGCTTACATGGAAATGGAATGAGTGGAAACCACACACAAGAACATTAAGATAGGCACCGAGTCAAGCCCACATGACCATTCTAAAAATATAAAAGGTCGAGAAGATCAAGATGCTTGAGGAGCTGAAGGCATTCGGCCCGAGCTAGGAACCATTCGACCAGAGCAATTCCTCCAGACAAATGTGGGCATAACACACATTGACTACTCGATCCCCATCAACACACCACTCAACCGAGCATTACCTTGAATCTGGTGAGTAGTGCATAAATCGACAAATCATATTTATCTTACCTATTGATATGATCCTAGGTTGACGTTCTCTTGTTAGATGGATGAAAACGAACCAAAACCCACTCATTCTGATAACATACCCTATAACTTGTCTTTTCGAAGAAAGAACATCCTAAACCCCAAGTACAACTCAACTTGAAAACCTTAGATGCAGCATACGCTGACTCAAAACTAGTGAACTAGTGTTGATAAATCGGTAAACAACTCGGAATGTATCCAAAATTTCGATAGTTAAATCTCTAGAATTAGCAAGAAAAAGACATTCTTTAAACATCAAATTTAGGTAATAATTTCATACAATGAATCTTCTACTTATACGAACCAAATAATAATGGAAACTAAATAAATAAATTAACATAATTAAATCCTGGTCAAATTCTCAGTCAAGCGATACAACTTCTCGGTCGACTGTTGTTATGTCTTAAACCCTAATTCGCAATACTTGTAAGTATGCTCATTTGAGCAGCACCTATACTCGGTCATGTCTTTTTACGCTAAGGTAGAGTAGTCAACTCTTCCATATGGTCCATTGGTCTAGAGGATTCGCTCGGTCGAGCGAGCCTCTATTCGGGCCAAATGGATCCTTCTTAAGCCAAACACCTTTAGCTCATCCTATTTCTTACTCCTCTCGATCTTTTCTCCTTGTAGTCTTGACTCAGACCCTCTTGATGTTCTCGTCCACCCATTGGTTGTGTTTACACATACATTTGAGTGTGTGCATTCCTCAACCCCTTTGCTCTGGCCCGCATGATCTAACCTTGTATAATACATGGTAAAACCATGACAATGTTCTCATGATCCCTTACACCTTTAAAAGGATTTGACCTCAAATCCCGTTCTTCAATTACATCAAAATAAGACAAGTTAGTATCATGAAAAGTGGAACTTCTAATGTGCTTTTCGAGGAATATATTTTGTGATTTAAGCCTGTTGATCATCCACTGGTCATAAGGCATCATAACTGCTTTCACTTCTAGCCTTTAATCTGGCCGCTCTTTCTTCAAAAACTCATCATTGGAATCCTGCAACAACTTAAGAGGAATACTATAGAAAGAAGGAATTAGTTCTTCAGGAGGAATTAGTTCGTCAGGAAGAATCAATTCTTTGTGCGCGAACACATTCATTGGCTAGCATAAAAAGAATGTTGTTGGCATTTAACTCGTTCTCATGGAAGGAAATTCTTGCTCATGGGTTTACTTTAACATGCCTTTCCTTTTTTTTTTCTCAAATTCACTAATTTGGTGATCTACCTCAAGGTCATTCATTCTCTCTCATCGCCCATTCTTCTTTAGACCCACTTTGACAATTTAGGCTTCATTGGGTGTGAGGGGTGATAACCGTATTTTCTTCTCCTTGAACTTGAACGTGTATTTATTGTTGAATCCATCGTGTTGAGCTTGTCTATCGAATTTTCATGACCTTTCCAACAATAATTCTAAACTTGTATTGGTAACGTCACAAAGAACATCATCTTTGTACTTGTCAATACTAAAACGAAACATTTACTTGAAGATGTACTTTGGTTTCCCCATTATTGTTTAGCCACTGAAGCTTGTAGGATTTTGGCTGCTTTGTGGTTAAAAGCCGTAACTTGTCCACAAGTGCATGCTTGCCACATTCGTCCTACTTCCACCATCTATGATGAGCTACACACCTTCTCTTTGATGAGTCCCCATGTGCATAATACTGATAACATATCACAATTGTTGTGGAATAGGTAATGGTTGTAATAAACATGCTGGAGTGAGAGTGAAAGCTTTGTTTTTCTGACATACCTTATAAATTTTTATATTGTTACACACATCCTTCTTCAACCCCTTCCAATAAACTTTAGAAGACAATCTTTTCAAATTTTTTAGTTGTCCGGCATACCCTCCCACTGGGCTGTTATAGAAGGTTTCTAGTAGGGTGTTTATGTAACTGAAAATTTTGGATAAAACCATTCTTCCATTCTTGAATAGAAGCATTTCTATAACAACATATTTTCCCTCGGTTTTCAACTTTTTCTGCAGAATTGTCTGCATCAATTTAGAGTTGATAGTTGGCAGGTCTAGTTCCTAATATGAAACTTCTTCAATAGCTAATTCTTCTACATGTCATTCTTTTTTTGAAAGGGTATCTGCAACTTTGTTGTTACTTACAAGGTTGTATTTTATCTCGAAATCCAATCCTAGAAGCTTGGTGACCCGTCTTTGCTAATCTTTAGTAATATATCTCTGCTATAGAAAATATTTAAGACTTTTTCTGGTATGTTTTTATCACAAATTTATGCCCCATCAGGTAGTGCCTCCAACGTTCTATTGTCAATACAATAGCCAACAGTCCCTTTTCGTATACTGACTTCACCTTTCCTTTGTTGGAGAATCCTTGGCTCATGAATGCACTGGTTTTCCATTATGAGATAGAATAGCCCGACACCTTGTTCAGGAGCATCTGTCTAAATGAAAAATTCCTGTGAGAAATAAGGCAATGCCAAAACAGGAACATAACTCATAACATGTTTTAACTCCTCAAATGCCTTGTAGCTTCCTCATTCCACTTGAAACCATTTTTCTTCAGTAATTCTGTTAGTGGCTTAGCAATTTTTCACATAGTTTCTTACAAATTTTCTGTAGTAACCAGTGACGCTTAAAAATCCCCTCAGTGTCTTGATGGATCTTGGAGTCTCCCATTTCCTCATACCCTCAATCTTAGTAGGATGCGCAGCAACACCTTCAGCTGAGATCATCAAAGAAGACTAAAACAAAATTCATCCAACATTCTCTGAAAATATCATTCAGAATGGACTTAAGAGTAGCTGAAGTATTTGTTAGTCCAGAAAGCATTACCAGAAATTCATAATGCCCTTCTTGAGTTTGGAACGCAGTCTTGCATATATCCTCTTCATTCACTTTTATCTAGTGGTATCCTACTATTAAATCCAGTTTGGTAAATATTGTAGACTCATAGAGTTCGTCTAGAAGTTCATTAATCACTTGTATAAGGTACGTATCAAGTATAGTGAGAATGTTCAAAGCTCTATATTCAATGTAGAAACGCCAACCATCATTTTTCTTTTGTACTAAGAAAACATGACTTGAGTATGGACTGATGCTTGATTTTGGTAGAATTTGTAGAACAAATATGAAATAACGGAAGCAAGATAGAAAGACTAAGAGCGAGCTAAAGATCGAGAGAATTAGAGGGACTAAGAATAATACTCTCTTATGTATTTCATTAGAACTAAAGGTGCCTTTTTATACAAGTAGAAATGGTGAAAAACAAGGAAAATACAAATACACATGCTAGGCACAAGTTTAGATGTAACATGCATGAGCTGGAGCGGTTAACAAGGTATAGGAGACCGCGGAGGTCATAAATAGGCTTGACCAGGTCACAGGACGCGAGACGCGGAGAAGAGCGGGACACGGCTCGGGACACGGCTCGAGATGTGGCTTGGGATGTAGAGAAGAGCGGGACGCGGCTTGGGACGTGGAGAAGAGCGGGACACGGTTTGATACGCGGAGAAGAATAGGATGTGGCTCGAGACGCGGAGAAGGGAGCGGGACACGGCTTGGGATGCGGAGAAAAGTGGGACGTGGCCTTTCTTCTTAACATTCCCCCTCAGGCTTAGGCATTCAAAAGCAACATAAGTGAAGCCTCATTAAAACCTTTTCGGAGAAAACCCAATTGGGACAAAAAATCCAACAAAGGAAAAAGAGTACAACAGCTTATGAGCTCGAGGGACGATCGACTAAGCTTGAATGCGATGCCTTGGGACTGAAGATATCAATGAGGCCGATCTGATAATGGAGATCTTTGCAGGCTTTTTCACTTGTGGCTTTGGTGAAGACATCGGCCAACTGAAATGCGCTTCTTATGTATATGAATCCAATGACGCCATCTTCACGCTTCTCTCGAACAAAATGACAGACAACTTCAATATGTTTCGTTCGTTCGTGGAACACCGAGTTGGATGCAATGTGAATTGCCGACTGATTGTCGTAATGAAGCACCGTGGTCTGTGAAGGTTTGAGGCCAAGATCTTTGAGGAGAGTCCAGATCCAAATGAGCTCATATGTTGTATTTGCCATAGCTCGGTACTCGGCCTCAGCGCTGGAACGAGAGACCATCGATTTGTTTTTGCTTCTCCAAGTGATGCGTTATCAGAGTTAAATAAAATAACCTAAACTACCCGCAAGTGCACGGCACGTGTGTAGTATTTTAGGTGTCGATCCCACAGAGACTACGCAACACTATCTAAACTCGAACTAGGAATCAAACTTGCTAACGAAAGAATGTGAATGAAGAATGAAATATTGAAAGTAAATAAACTACTTGGGTTCTAACAATAAGACAAACGTCCTAGGAAACCGGTTTCAATACAAGACTACCGAAACCGACGATCAATCTATCTATCATGCAATCCCAATTAAAGCTATCTAAGGCGGACGATCCTAACATGATATCTACCCTCTCTCAAGGCATAGACACGTGATCTAGACAAGTTGCCCCCTACTTTCGTGGCTGACACCCTGAACTAAACCCATAAGCTCTTTGATTCGCCCGTTTTACCCTCAACCGTTGCTACCCTACTTTCGTGGCCTAACCTCGGTGGTTCTAAACCTGATCTTCCAAGACTAGAATTCTCCTTTCGATCCTTCTCCTAATCCCTAACACATGCATCTACATGGCCTTTGTAAACACAAGT
>CM071868.1:15669084-15688782 GCA_036759665.1 Gynandropsis gynandra | reverse complement strand
TCGGTTGTTCTAAACCTGATCTTCTAGGACTAGAATTCTCCTTTCGATCCTTCTCCTAATCCGGGAAGATGCATTTAAAATAGATCAAAAGTTGTTCCGGGATAGCCAAGGGCTAATCCCTTCTCCTAGAACAAACAAACTACTCGCTCATGCGTCTGTAAAGAAACATAAACAAAGTAGAAAGGCTAACGAACATGAATGCCTCCTTTTAAGCCTCCTAAGTCGGTCTAGATGTTGCCTAAATTGCCCCACCGACTTCCCCTTGTTTTAAGTTAACTTTACTTAACTTATTGAGCAGTTACAGGCCGCGACCCGCTTGGGCGGTCATTGTGCCTGCTCGGGTGCGGCTAGGGTGAGTCGCGCGGACTGTGGTCTGCAATGCATGCCCGATCGGGCATGGGATGTGAGCCCGCTCGGGCACAAGGCAATTGGGCCGTAGGTTTTGCCCGGTCGTGCAAGAGTTGTGCCCGACCGGGTGGAGGCTTTCTATGCTCAATCTCGTCCCGTTTGTCCCGTGATGATCCTCGAAGTTGCTCCTTAGCTCCGTGCATGTCCTTTTAGCTCCAAAATGATCCAAATACGCGTAAAGACCTGTAAGAACATGAAAACACGAAAACAAGTAAAACGGAAACGGAATCATACGTAAAACATCACATATATATCAAAAACGTCTCCTAAATCGTGCAAGAAATACGTATGAAAACGAGATGATCACCAAGTGACAAGGTTCCCCTCGATAAAGGTACATAACCCCGTCGTTGATTTTCGTTCTTCGCGGTCACCGGCCCAATCCACATCACAATACCCAATTAGACTAGTGTCGTTGTTTTTACTCATTAGTATACCTTTTCTTGGAGCGTTCTTGATGTATCGAAGGATTCGGTCCACCATTTTCCAATGTTGTTCCTTTGGAGCATGCATATGTTGGCTGAACTAATTCACAGCATAACACAAGTTAGGTCTTGTTATCGTGAGGTATATTAGCTTACCGAAAAAGCGCAGGTATTGTTCTATATCATGAAATGGTTCCCCCTCATGCAATTCTTTGTATTTTTCTTCGATGGGTGTCTTGGCCGGCTTAGATACGAGTTTACCTATTCCATTCAAAAGGTCTAAGGCATATTTTCATTCAGAAAGAAATAAAGTATCGTTTGATCTAGTTACTTCAATTCCAAGAAAGTACTTAAGTTCACCTAGATCCTTTATATCAAATGTGTCTTTTAGAAAACGTTTAACACTTTCTATTCCTTTATTATCATCATCTGTTATGATGATATCATCAACATAAACTAAGAGAACGATGATACCCAAATTGTTTCGAATGATGAACATGCAATGATCAGCCTCACTCCTCTTAAAACCATAATTTCGAACAACATCATAGAGCCTAATGTACCAAGCTCGTGGGGATTGTTTGAGTCCATAGAGAGCACCCTTTAGTTTGCATATGATTCCATTTTCAGTTTGGAGACCCGGGGGATTTTTCATATAGATCTCTTCCTTTATTTCCGCCTGAAGGAAAGCATTTTTAACATCCATTTTCCATAAACTCCAATTAAGGTTAATAGCAATAGAAAATATAATGCGAACAGAATGAAGGTTAGCAACATGAGCAAAAGTCTCAGTATAATCTACCCCATACTTCTGATTATACCCTTGCGATACAAGGCGAGCCTTGTAACGTTCTACCTTACCATTACTTTTATATTTGATTTTTTATATACATTTGCTTCCAATGGGCTTCTTTTTTTTAAGGAAGGGGGACAAGGTCCCATGTTTTATTCTTTTCTAAGGCTGCTAGCTCCTCAGCCATGGCGTCCTCCCATTTTGGCTTTCCTTCGGCTTCTCTATAGGTTTGTGGTTCGATATCCTTGTCAATTTTACTAAGAAAAGCTTTATGATCAGTATAGATAAATTCTAAAGAAACAAAATTTTGAATAGGATGTTCGGTTGCCATGCCATTGAAATAAGGTGTTTGGTTGCCACCCCATTGAATAGGATTGTGAATCCATTCCGAGATTGGTTGCCTTATTCTAGTGCTTCTCCGAGGCACTATCTCATTTAGAATCCTTCCTTCAACTTCATCGACGTTATGATCATCATTTTGGTTATGATCATGGCTTTGATCTTCATTCTCATGATTTGAGGCCCTAGTTTCTTCCTCGTGATTTTGCTCAGAATATGTGATCTCATCATGGCTTTCTTGTTCTTCATTTTCTGATATTTCTTGATCATTTTGGTCTTCATGATGTTCAGGTGCACTTGGCAGAGGACATGTTTCATTGTTAGTTTTCGAAATTGAATTTACTAAGTTTCTAAGGGACAAACCTATATCATTTGGTTCCGAGATTCCTTTAATATCTTCCCAGCTGATTTTATCATGAAAGCTCTTGTCTTCGAGAAATATAACATCTCGAGACACTATTACATGTTGAGATTTTGGATCGAAACACTTGTAGCCTTTTTGATTTTTTGAATATCCGATGAACATGGCTTTAGTGCTCCTTGGTTCCAACTTGTTTCGCAGTGAGTCAGGAACAAGATCGAAACACACAAATGAAAGTTCTAAAATACTCAATATCAGGTTTTAAAGAGTTTAATACCTCATACGGTGATTTGTCCTTTAGAACCTTCGTAGAAATTCTATAAATGATGTGACATGCGGTCATGACTGCATCGAACCAAAACCTTTTAGGAACATCTCGATCGAACATGATAGTTCTCCAGACTTCCATTAGATGCATGTTCTTCCTCTCGACTATTTTGTTTGTTGCGGAGTATAGGGACACGAGGTTTGGTGTGAAATGCTTTGTTCTACGAGGTACCAATGAAACTAAAGACTAGTATATTCTCCACCATTGTCAGTCCTTAGACATTTTATTTTAACATCATATTGAATTAAAACATACTTATGAAACTTTACAAACACATCATAACACACCTCTTAGACGAGAGAGTATAAAGCCATGTAAACTTTGATTTTTCATCGATGAAGGTTACAAAATATTTCTTTTGATCACGAGAAACAGATGGAGCTGTCCAAGCATTAGAATGGATTAGTTCAAAACAGTTTTTATAAACGAAAATAGAGTTTGGGAAAACTTGTTTTACATGTTTTTCTAAGCTGCAAGCTTCACATGCTTCATATTTATCTTTAAGATCAGGAAAAATGATACTTCAAACTTTGCTATGAGGGTGTCCAAGTCTTGCATGCCATATAGAAATTTTATCAATATTTGAATTTGATAGAAACACGGACTCATGGTCACAGTAAATAGACTCAAGAACATAAAGACCATTGAGGAGCTTTCCTTTACCGATTACTTGTTTTCTTTTAATATCTTGCATCCAGAATGAGTTAGAATTGAAATAAGATTATTAGAAAACTTTGGAACAAAGAGAGCCCTTGTATCATGACCGAGAAACTTAAGCTTCCCTGTTCTTTTAGTTGGAACACTCTCCTCATTCACAATAGAAACAGAGTCATATGAAAATTTTTTACCATAGCATCCGCAGGACGATTGGGATCGATAATTTGAAGGGTGGGACACCTATCAAAATTATCGATTAAGGAATCGATATCACCATATCGTCCTCTTCATTAAATATTGGCGGTGCCGATATTGGTGAAGGAGGGCGATATGGTGGCGGTGGGGGCGGGGGAGGAGCTCCCGTTGAACCAACCAACATACCTCCCGAACCTATGAATCATCTAGCCCTCATTTTTGTGTTTAGTAGTTTGTAAATGTGATTTTGTGTGTGAAAGGGAGTGTTTGAGAGGATTTTGAAGTTTTGATTTGTGTTGAAAATAAAACTCTACAACGGTTTATATGCAGAAATTTCCAACGGGCATCCACTAGAATTTCCAATGGATGCCCGTTGGAAATACCATCAACTCAACGGATACAATTAAGAGACGTGACGTTTTTCTTCCCAATGGACATCCGTTAGAATTTACAATAGATGCCCATTGGAAATGCGTATTCTCGAGGCAACGGACGGCGAAACGATGGCTCGTTCCTAGTGTAATGGGCATCCGTTACAGTTTGCAACGGATGCCCGTTGGAAATTCCTACAGACTAGGGTAGGTATCATTACACTTTGCAATGGGCATCTGTTAACCTTTCCTAACGGATTCCCGTTAGTATAATTCTAATGGATGTCCGTTACAATTTTCCAACGGATGCCCGTTAGAATTATGGAAAACTTAGAAATTTTTTCAAAGTGTCAAAGGCGATTTCGTGTTCCAACGGGCATCTGTTAATATTTCCAACGCATGCCCATTGGTATTAGATCATATGAAGTTCTAAAAACATTAAACATCATTTATATATTCTTCGATTGTATTAACATTTTGATTGTTCGATTACACATCATCTACATTATTACACATCATTTACATTACACATCATCTACATTATTACACATCATTTACATTACACATCATCTACATTATTACACATCATTTACATTACACATTATTGTATTACATTTCTTCTTCAATAGATTCATCGATTGGCGAGTCTTCCTTCGATTGTTCATTGAATTCATCGTCGTTTTCATCTTCAGCATCTTCCGGTTCAACGTCCTCATAATCACGTATGAATTCTCCGTCTATGTTAGTTCTTGCGAGAATCTCCTCGTGATTTATATCAATAAAACGAATCGGCTGCGGATGATCGGGTTGCAATGGATCTTCTTTATCATCTCAGCTTATGATTCCTCGTGGCTTGATCTTTACTACGGCCCACCACTCCTCTCTTTGACGTTTTAATGTTATTGATATTGCACGCAACATACTTGATCTATTGTTATGAATGGATCATACTTACCATATTGTCGTACCGGATTGATGTCAATTCCTTCCCATCGGTGTTTTGTATTCCACGTCCTACGGTTGGGTCGAACCACTGATATTCAAAAAGCATTACCTTCAACCCAACGAGACCGAGATATTCCACTTGTAGGATTTGGTGCAAAATATCGTAGAAGTTATCACCCTCTATTTTACTATTAACGCATACACCATAATTGTATGTGCTTTTATGTTTTTCGTGTTCGTACGTGTGGAACGTATAGCCGCGAGTAAATAAGATTGGCCAACACATAGCATTTTGTGTAGGACCATTAGCCAAATCTTTTAACCACGTCGGAAGTCTTTCATCAAAAAATTTCACCTGTACATAACATAAAAACGAATGAATACTTTATAATAAATGCGATTAATTTTAATAAATGTGTACAAGAGTACTTATGTAATCTCTCAACCATGAGCCATAATGTTAAACTTTCATGTCTGTGAGTTCATCTGCGTATAGATGAGGATATGTACTAATTACTTCTTCATAAAATATCCTGTATAATGAAAATACATTAATATTATATATATATATATATATATATTAAAAAGAATAATATTGTTTTGTACCTTTCGAATGGTAATAACTCTTGACAATTTAGTAATATATATGTGGGGACGTGATTATACTCCTCTGGTGTTAACCAATATTCCTCGGATTTACCTCTTGTACGTCCGATCGGTGTAAAAAATTTAGGAATTATGCCAAACTGCAGATTATATTGATACAAATAGTTTGTGTAATCATCCGCTGCACGTCGTTCTTTCGTCTGAATATGCGACTCGAAATAAAATGTGCTGAAATATTTGATTTCTTCCAGCAAGTATTGTTTGACAATAGATCCTTCCACCGCTGCTTTGTTTTTTGCTTTTTTCTTTAAATGAAAGAAAAACCTTTCGAAAGGATAATCCATTTGAATTGAACTGGCCCACCGAGTATTGTCTCATTTGGTAAATGTATTGGCAAATGCTCCATAACATCGAAGAATAAAGGCGGAATTTTTTTTCCAATGCACATAATGCTTCAGAGATATTGTTTTTCATTAATTCCAAGTCATCCCTTTTTAAATTCCTTGAACATATATCTTTGAAAAATATGCTGATTCTGCATAGCACATCGTGAACATTTCGTGGTAAGAGCTCAGCAAATGCAATTGGAATGAGTCGCTGCATGAAAACGTGACAATCGTGACTTTTCAACCCCATCAGCCTCGAACCAACAATGTTTACACACCGAGAAATGTTTGATGCATATCCATTTGGAAACTTAACTCTTCTTTTAACCACTTTAATTATGTCGTTTTCGCCGGACCAGACAATCTGAATACTGGGACAACTGACTTTCCATCTCTTAATTCCAACTCAGGTCGTCGGCATATTGTCTTCAAATCTTTTCTTGATTGTATATTATCCTTAGTTTTACCCGCTACATTCAAAACAATATTGATAATGTTATCCAAAAAAAATATTTTAGATATGCATAACATCTAAATTATGATGTAATATCAATGACTTCCAATATGGTAGTTCCCAAAAGATACTACGTTTATACCAGTTATGCCATTCACCTTGGCATTTTGGTTTACGATGCCCACGATCTCCATTGCATTCTACCAATTCTTGTAAATTACCTATTGTGTTCAATCATTCGTAAAGGATTTGTGTCCCGGTTTACATGCACGGTGCCTCTTCTTTTTGTACCACGTTCTTTCGGAAATGTTTTTTTTATCTTTTCGGAAAGCATGTCCACGAGGAAAAAATCTTCTATGACAATCAAACCAACATGTTTTCTTATCATGTACTAGTTGAAATGAATATGTATCCTCCATACAATATGGACATGCCAATCTTCTGTGCGTGCTCCATCAAGATAACATTCCATAGGCAGGAAAGTCGCTAATTGTCCACAACGAGATCGTTTTCAATGTGAAATTTTGATTCGCACTGACGTCATAAGCAAGAATTCCTTCGTTACAAAAATGTATTAATTCATAAATTAAGGGCTAAAAAAAGACATCAAAACTTTTTTAGTATGTTCTAATCCTGGAATCAACAACATCAGAAACATTACCTCTCTTTTCAAACACATCTGGGGAGGCAAATTATATGGAGACAAAATCACCGGCCATATAGAATATTGACTTCTATATTATCCATATGGACTAAAACCATCGGTGCACATGCAAAGATAAACATTTCTCGTTTCATACACAAACTCGGGCAATATTTCAGTGAAATCTTTCCAAGCCTTACCATCCGATGGATGTTGCATTACACCTTCGGCCGTCGAGTGTTCTGCATGTCATCTCATTGCAGCAACAGTTTTTTCGAGTCAAATAATCTTCTCAACATGTTTGCTACATGCATATACAACATTTCTTGTAGGATACATATTTACGTGAAAATGGTTTTTTTGGCCGAAATCTGCTTGCACCGTAAAACTTGCATTCCAACAAGTCTTTATCATTTCCCCAAAACAACATGCAACTGTTTCTACAAACATCAATTTTCTCATGTGGTATTCCCAAATCTGTTAACACATTCTTTGTTCCGTAGTATGTCTCGGGAGCTTGATTATTTTCTTGTAAATATTCACGCATGGTTTTGCAAAATGAATCCATGCAATTTTCAACAACATTGTAGTCTGTTTTTATACTCATCAATCTTGAAAATAAAGATAAGCGAGACTGACCTTAACGACAACCTTCATATATAGGCTATTTCTCCGAATCCAATAGGTTGAAGAATCGACGTGCATCCATGTTCGGAATCTCTTCATGTGTTTTTTCATTAACAACTCCACGAAAAGAATATGACACCATTTCTTCATATGGATTGGTCGTTGATGCTTCATAAATAACTTCTTCATTTCTTTCTACTTGGGCATCTTGCACAATATCTCTAACGCCGCAATTTTCTCCGTGAAAAAACCAAATTTCGTAATTCTCAACGAAACCCACCTTGTAAAGATATTTGCAAACAATTTCTTGAATTCGATACTTCATGTTTTTGCATCTTTTGCATGGACATAACATTTTCCCGCATTCTTGACACAAAGGTTGAATCGATGCAAAATTCATGAATTGCTCCAATCCATGTAAGAATTCTTGTGTAATCTCTTCGGTTATAGGATCTTTTCTTCTATACATCCACTCTCTCGATCTATATATATTTCTATTTGAAGAAGAAGATATTTTGTTGAAAATATGTTTGTTGTTGATGGTTTGATGCAAACTTTGGTTTTGATCTAAATAGTGTTATTTTCAACGAACATTCGTTGGAAACCCCAACGGATGGCCGTTGCAAGTTCACGTGAATTTATTTCTCCGGTAAACCTCGAAATTAACAATTTCAACGGGCATCCGTTGAAAATTGTAACAGGCATTCGTTAAAATTTGTAACGGATGGCCGTTAAACTATTTTTCCCGGTGTTCTAATGGGCTTCTAACAGATGGCAACAACAGAAGATATCCGTTAACATTCCGTTAAAAATTGCGTCGGATTGCAACGGACAAAGCAACGGATGTTATCCGTTAAAGGTTCGTTGAAATTTGTGATGGATTGCAACGGATGTATGTCCGTTGAAATTTCTCACAAATCCGTTAAAATCCGTTGCCATTTCTCATCAACGGACGGATCCGTTGCCCCGTCCGTTGGAAATGGCGTGTTTTATTGTAGTGGGAAGTGACAGTGCAAACATTATGTTTTAGAATTATGCCACTGAAATTAAGGTACACTTCAACGTGGGCAGATATAACACATCTTGTAGTCAGAGATCATCTCCCAATCAAAGGAGACCAATCTTTGTGGCTTCTAGTCGATGAACATTGAGTAAACCCACCGAGCAAGGTACAAGATCAAAGACAAATTCAAGGAGATGTAGAGAATCTGTCATGTAATATGAAGCACCAGAGTCAATTCAGATTTCTGTATCGCACTTCTTAGCAGAATGACGATCATTGAATGCAAAGGACGGGTTCAATTTCATAAGATTCATCAGTTGCTCCTCGTTGAACCTAGACATACTGTTTTGATCGATATCTTTCGAAGAAGTGTCTATTGTCGGCTTAGCAGAAGTCTGAACTGCATTTGCACGAGCCGTTGGTCCTCATCCTCGCGAATCATCATGTGAAGAGTTGGATCCTCTGGTTCCCCATCATCCAAAAGCTCCGGAAACTCTAGGTTTAAGGATTTTTTTGTTCCACCAGTCGGGATACCCTATCAATTTAAATAATGACGAAGCATCATGCCTTGGCTTGTAGCAGTGAGAACAAAGAGTCTAATTGTCTTTCACTACGTTCATTGATGTCGTTGCAAAGGTCTGAGCAGTAAATCCCTCTGCTTCAACATGATCTTCCTTGATTCTCGTTAATCACCATCGAAAATATTCGGTTGAGATTCTACCGAGGTTCCATCACCAATATGGTCAATCGAATTGTCCCAAAACAAGACCCATCCAGTCAGAGAAGGAAGAGATGCACTTGATCTTCTTCTCTATCTCTTATCAATGCTGTCGAGACCTCATTTGCAGTGGAACAGACCACAAGTACACACGTGAAGGGGTTTGTATGTATCGAGCTCATCCCAAAGCTTCTTCAGGCATCTAAAAAAAATCTGCACAATTTGTGCTTGTTGTTTGCAACATAGAAGTTCAGATCGAACTAGATGAACACGGGGTCCATTCCCAACAGAGAACTTGTGTTTTAGATCCTCCCACTAATCAGGTACCTCCTCCACAATGGATATCATTCAGCTCAATTGGGGTTCAATGGTGTTGAAAATCCACTCAACAAGCATTAAATTCATAGGTTCCCATTCAACATACTCCATGTCTTTGGTTCTCGGCTTTGTGATAGTGCCATCAATTAAGCCGAGTTTTCGTTTGGTATTAAGCACGTACCAAATATGCTTAGCCCACTCCTCACGGTGCTCGGGCCTTTGGAAGGATTAATGTTATAAGGGGTCTCTATTTTGTCCATGTCCTCTTTCGGTCGCGGGAACATTGTTCCTCTGTATTGTTCACCGGAAAGTCGGTGACAAATTCAATGAATCAGCGATATTATGGCTCTGATACCATAACAAGGTGAACAAAATGTTAGGGTTCTCATTAGCAACTGCCAAAATATACATACAAGAGTATATAACTGAATCCCTACAAATCAGGTAACAATATTCCTAATCTATATCCCAATATACACAACCCAATCAACGATACAAGCCCACCATTAGAGTTCAATGATCCAAGCCCAACCGCAAAAGAGTTCGAAGTTGACCCATCAAAAGAGATGGCAACCAATGAAGAATGAAGTACATGGCTCCATGAAGATGGGTTCCCAATCGTCGCAAGAAAAAGAACAACATTTTCGTAATTTAAATGGCTATGTTGTAAATGGCCAAACAACAGTCCATCTAAACACATTGTTAAACAAGTTGATTGCTCCACCAATTAGTGCATCGAGATAGTAACCTTGGAATATATATTTGGAAATGGTATGGGAGAAGATGGTGTAACTTCCAACACTTTCAATACCTAATTTTTACATTCTCCATCTTCCACTCCAGAACCAACAAACACCAGGCCATACTATTAAAAATCAAATTTAGCTTTCAATTTGCATGTTTCACCAAAGAAGTAACAATGGCTTTGGGGTCACAAAACTTAACCCATAACCTATAAAGATAACAACTACTATACCGCCATGATTAGCGGATCTATACACGATATATATATCATGAATCTCATATACAAACTGATAAATGACCTTGATGTTTGTAGTCTCTACAAAACTGCCATCCTTCTTTCTTTTCTCCTCTTTTTTTCTTTCTCATTCCCTCGGGCTTTACCTAATACACTCTCGTTATCGTTTATTTTGCCTTAGCTCTACAAAGAAGTCTCGTTCTTATGAAAACTAAACTTTTGTATAGTCATTGAATATTTCCAAAATATTTAACTTCTCTTTTTCTTCAAATTTTTTAATATTCCAAATCTTCGGTATTTTTTATTTTTAAATTATATCAACATTTAAATTTTAAATATTTTATTTTCTATGTTTTTTAACCTTTCGAAAAACCAACGCCGTTTTCTACAAAATAATAGATGATGCAATACGTGATGTTCAACATTCCGTGAGGAACCGTGTTCTTTGACCATTTACGCGTATTCAAGTTATGCGGAACAGCTGTGCTCATTTTTCTGCAGACACATTAGAGAGCAAAAATCTATTTTGTTGTGAGTACGTTGTGACTGCAAATACATACATCTCTATCTGATTTCTCTTATGCACAGTACTTTGGCGTATTAATTATTTCAATTTTTTCTCAATCTATTAAATGTTATATAAACCACCGTCCAAGACTCGAATATAATTATTTGTACAGCACTATATTTCAGCAACTATAACGTTGATACAAATTATTATTAAAAGCTTTCAGGAGTAGCTTAGACTTTTACGATATATGCACCCCAAGCATTTATAAATATAGATAAGCATATATACAGGTCTTCAAGTAAATCTCAGCAAAAAATGATGGCTACTATTAAACTTTTCCTAAGTCTCCTGATATTTCAAGCATTCTCTCTAACTCATGGTAACGAATTCCGAAGACTTGATCATCTTGCCCAACGATCATCGGATCGAACGGCACAGAGATATACACATTATTTATCATACCAAGTGAAGGCGGCCGCACGAAGACCCCCAAAGCGGCCAAGGCCTCAACCACCACCTCCAAGGATTAACCCTGCGCCACACTTCTCTCCTCCTCCACCGCGTAATTTTCCTCCACCTCCTCCAAAGACGCTGGAATATTTTTCTCCACCTTTCACGCCCCCGCATGACAGCAGAGGATGTTCATATTTTCGGTCGCCTCCTCCTATGCCTCGCCGTCCGCGGTCGCCACGGCGACCTAGGTCAGAGTGGCCGTAATGCTTTGCAGATATGTCTTGTGCATTATTGCTGATGTCATGTATTTGATTACATGGGTGGTCTCTATTTTTGTGTTGTATAACAAGTTAAGTCCATGTATTTGATAACCAGGTGAAACTTATATTTAGATAAAATAAATGTTTACGTTGCGTTGTTGTCATATATATACTATATATCTACTATGATATAAATCATAAATTAGTATATATGATTTTAAATCATAAATTAGTATATATGATTTTGAATAATTCTGAGCTTTTTTTAATTATCTTTGAGATTAGAGCAAAGTATATATGATACCATAATCTAATATATCATGATCTATATATTTTGGTGTTAGATTTTGTTTGACGTGTATATTTTAATAATGAGCATGTAAGTGAGGACATGAATCATTGACTATCAATCGTACGTCTTCATTTGAGCATTTTTTTTTATTTATAATGTGAAGCTCATATTATATAAAGGATTTCACCATTTGTACTCATTATGTTTAAATTTTGAAAGAGATAAAATTTCTCCTTTTTTTATTGTTCATCAAGAGTGAGTTTCCTGTGTTTTATTTAAATTTACTTAGATGATACTCGCGCGTTACGTGGTTTTATGATAATCAAATTGTGTTTTTTTAATTGTTATACATAATTTATTAATTAAAACATTATCATGCTACTTATATATGTATCGACCGAAACAAGCAAATAAATTCTAATTTTCAATGTAAGAGTTTAATCAATAGATTGAGAAAATGTAATGTAAACTAACATTGTGATTTATGCATAATATCTGTGAAATTTTTAACAAGTAAAATATCGGAGGAAATGATTGTATGATTTGGACAGGAGTTTTTTCATATAATTCTTTTTCTTAGATGTATCTACATAATATTTTACAACTCATCAGTTCATCATGAAGAAGTAATTTTGCTCATCATGAGGAGACATTTAAATTGCTCCTATTGATAATATTTCTGTGGATATGCATCGCCTCTAGATAAAACCACGACTCACCAGCTCGTACTTGTTCCCATCGTACTCGAACTGAGCAAAATGACTCCTCTTTCCCCTCCCTTTACCTGTAACTGTAATCAATTTCCCGATGGGCTTCACATTGTCTGTAGCCTTACACAATCTTCGTCCCACGAAGGTGACAGGCCATCAATAAATATAGTCTTAACCTGAAATACCAGAAAAGAATGTTAACCCTGTGTTTGCATACAATATATACTTTTTCCACCAGCACAACAAACTGGAACATTAGGAAAAACACACGTGTTTAATTTCTACAATGCAGTAAGAGGACATAATGAGTAAGTCCGGAACCAATGACCCAAAACGCGGACCAATGACCCAAAACGTATATATGCATGATACAAATAACAAAGGTGACAGGTAATCATCCACTGCCCTAATGGAATTCCTTCAAAGCTCTATATAAACCATCTGAGTGCAAGCATAGAAGGAAACTGCACGAAATAAATGATCCTGTGAGATAGTACCTGCGACATTATCTCATCACCCGATTCTCTGAAGGAATCTGCAAAAGAAACCTTTGAAGGTTTCTCAATTCCAAACATCACATCATTTTTTCTGGAGGCTTTTGCAGGCATCCATGGCATCCGAGTGGGATGAAAATTCCAAAAAGGCAAATCCTTGGTTCATGCCTACATGGTTGTTGTTCTCTACCAAGGTTACATCAGCAACATTCTCTACGCCTTAGTGCTTTAGCTTCTCCCTTAACTGGGACGACATACATGATCTAATAGTCAAGATTACCATTCACAATGAACGACTTTTATTTACACACCTAAGGAAATCCCATAAACTTACAGCTTCTATAGTCCATGTCTTGCTTATGTTTGTCCGAGGGTTCATCATACACTTGTCAAAAAAATTTCTTTAAGTCCTCCTCAGAAGCATCTTTGTCCAATCCTCCAACAAATATCTCAAACTCCTTGCGCCTACGTTGCTCCTAGACAACATCACGAAGTTCTTCTTCTTTTTCTTCTTCTATAATCCCAACATGATCGACTACCACCACCTCCATCACCATTTTCAGTGGAATTCTATGTATTTTAAGAGGTTGGAGCTGAATGAAAAGTGAATGCACCAAAAGGATCAGACCCAACAAAGTTGTTAAGAGGAACCACTATAAATGGGTTAACAATGCTAGGGGTATTTGTTGATTTAGGATTAGGAATTTTTGCTTCTGGTTGTGCAACAGGCTCAGACAATGCAAAAAGATCAATTGTCGGATGAGCTAAAGAAACTCCGACATATGGCTCAGACATAACAAAAAGATCAACCTCTTTTTGTAAACACAAAGAAGAAGTATTAGTTCAAGCTCATTCAGAAGTGCATTATTATCATATCAACAAAGCAAGAATAACTTAATTCAAAACACTTAAAAAAGACATCACACTAATAAAGTAAAAGGGTTCTCTAATTAAAGGTATATACAAGATAGCTTGGAGGCAAGAAGAGTTTGACCTGTACTGGTGATTCAGATCGGGTTTCCTGAGGAGATGCAGATGCTGATATAAAGGTTGCATCATCAAATAAATCAGCCTCTTGAAATGTATCGTAGTTGTTAATGGAAGTTGTCTCAGTTAGACCAGGTGTAGGTGCATCCAAGAGGTCACCAATGAGATTTTCTCCAAAAAGGTCCACGAGGCTGACACTGCATGTCGTTGGCTCTGCCACAGAATAAAACCAAAGATATAAGATTCAGTTGAAATGCTTACAACTGCTTTCCAATGGGTAACAATTTCCATGCGCAATGTCACGGGAAACATACTATTGTTAGAAGTTCAACGAGGATCAAAATCATCATCACTATTTGAAGGTGCTCCACTGTGTTCGCAAGACTCTTACTGCTTTGAAGGTGCCTTTGCTCCACTGGTTACATTTTCTTGTTCGTTTCTGCAGATTGAGAATTGGATCCAGTCAAAGAAAATGATGCTAAATCATCTTGCCCAAACTCATTTATATCATGGAATATAAGTCCAGGACAAAAAACAACAACAAAGGGAATTGCGTGTAATGCAAAACGTTCCATAAAGGGAGAGCACTCTTCTTCGGATTGTAACTTTGTTCATCACTTTTAACACCTTGCCCTGACTTTCTGAAAGAATCAAAGTCACTCTTCTCCTCTTCTCCGTAATCTCTACCTTAAAGGTATCAAAGTTTCTTGAACCACTTTGATAACTCCCACCATATAAAGCTGACCCAGACTTATATGTTATTCCACTCGATGAAAGGCCAACATATCTATATGAAAAGTAGGATTGATGAAGACTCCATAGAAAGAACAATGGACTTTGAAATTATATCTTTCACTTGTAAATAGACTAATTTGTTACGATGATGTGGCTTTCTCTCTGGTTTTTTGGAGTTTTCTTTATTATTCAACAGAGACACTATGTTTTCTATTTTCTTCCTCACATTGATTCCAACATCTTTTCCATTTGGTTCCACATACTCGAAGCTTGTGAGTGACTAAACCAATTCAAATGAAAAAATAAACAAAAAAATTCATGTCAGCAAAAAAGAAACAACCTCCAATTTGACCAATGACTAATGAGAAACATAGAGCACAACAGTAAAAGAAGATACTGACAGAAATTTGGTAAGTATGTTTGATAATCCCATCAACATATTCTGATCTGTGTGAAATCAGATACTCTATAACATCCAGTGCCTGAAAACAACATAAAATCAGTTTACACCTATCGCATAAAGAGAAAAACTTCACTATCATAGAAAAATCCCGAGATTTCAACACCTTATCATAAGATTCATCATAATCACCAAACGCAAAGGTGAAACCTAATAAAGACAGAATGAAAAGAGATTATGTAAAAAATGGAGGAATTAGGGCTCAACGGACAAACGTAGTGCAAAATGTTTTGGGCATCTCATTTGCATTGAATGCTTTATCCTTCTCAGAACCAGTGCCCAAGTTTGTATCTTTCAATGAAAGATCTTCCCCTTTGCTTCTTCCTTTACCATTCAGCTTCCTAGATGAATCCTTAACAATCATAAGAAGCTGAGTGTAATTCTAACGGTTCTGCTCAACATTAGAAAGAGAAAGGAAGTTAAGTTAAGTGTATGCCAAGCAGATAACAAAGAAACACAAATACAGAAAGACATAACATCATTACATCATTTTAAACTAAAAGAATCAATTCAACACAGGTTATCCTACTATAACAAAGCTGTAAGTATCAAAACTAAACAAATCAACAATTCTTGTATAATCACTAATACAAATACAACTTTCAGAGCATTATTATATTATAAAAAAACTTGAACATGAAAATCCAGACAAAGACTGTTACCTAACCACATCAATCCTCATCATTGCCAAAAACCGTGAGGCTATTGTCGCAAGGACATGCCATATATCAAGCATTCAACATAATTATGAAACATAAGTTTTGAGGGCAACCTTTTCGAATGCAACAATGAAGTTGTCGCAGGCTGTAGGGAAGGGGCTTTCCACAGCTAACTCCGGAAATAACGATATATAGCCGCCAATTCATCCCCAGAATAAGAGGCTATTATAGCAAGCTGAGACATCAAGAAAATTTAATTAGATAAAATGAGCCACATAGCTATTGCAACTTTCTTACCAACACCATAAGAAAGGGAGACTAAAATTGCAGAAAAACCTGATGATTTGGGTTTCCACTTGCTAGCAATAAGGAAGCAGCTTGCAAATAGTAACTTGATGCACCAACATACTCCATATTTTTAGAATCCCCCTCTCTGTATAATCCTTTATACCGGGCAAGGTCACCTTAGTATATTAAACACCAGTGGCAAGAAACCAAGGCTTTCTTCACTTCTGGAGACGACTCTGGATCCTCAAGAGAGTATCCCAGAGGGAGACCATGTTTTGATATGATTTTTAAAATCAGATCATGGTAAAACCCAATTGCTTCTGAGAGGAATGTTTTAAACTGCAAGCTGAGCATAGTAATTTGGTCAGGTTTGACGAGGACTTTAACACTTTGGCTCGCATTTGAGCTTCTAGAAGACAGGATGTTCAAGTGTGTCCTGAAATCATCTAGCTGTTTGGTAATGTAGCTACCATAAAGTATACTCAATGTTGTGTTGTTCAGAAAGAGTATGATCCTCATGAATTATTGTTTCATAATTCTCACGAATTTGCTGCCACACATTTGGATCGGATGGAACTCGAGCTTGGACAGCCTTCCAACGTTTGCTTTCCAACTCGAGAGTCTGCAAAAAAAGTTCATTGTCGTAGCATGGAAATATAGAATTTTTACAGTCTCACAATGGATGTAAAGAAGGAGAAAAAACTATATCACCTTATACAATGGAAAAGAAAATAAAGAGGTAACAATCACAAAGCTATAGAAGCTGCTTTCAAATAACACAATCCAATAGTTCCTCAGGAGAAGGATCTACCACATGTAGAGGATAAGCTAAAAGTCGAAGAACAAACCTTATCGAGTATGGATTGTGCACGATAGAAATTTGGTAAATATGTTCGATAATCCCATAAACAACATGTTCTGATCCGCGTGAAATCAGATCCTCTATAACAGCCAGTGCCTGAAAACAACATAATATCAGTTTACACCTATCGGATAAAGAGAAAAACTTCACTATCACAGAAAAATCCCGAAATTTCAACACCATATCATAAGATTCATCATAACCACCAAACTCAAAGGTGAAACCTAATAAAGATAGAGCAAAAAGAGATCCAGACTCCAAAAAAGGTAAAAAAATGGAGGAATTAGGGCTCGACGGACAAACCTAGTGCAAAGTGTTTTGGGAATCTCATTTGCATTGGATGCTTTATCCTTTTCAGAACTCGTGCCACAAAAGGTAAAACTCAATCAACTTGAAAAAGAGAGTGATGCTGAAAGAGCCAGACATGAGATATCTAATTTAAGTAGAACACGAAAACCCACATTCAGCCTCTACAACATCGCCATGGAAACCTGATTGCTACCACTCATCAATTGGATTTTCTTCCACGATAGACATCAATTGCAAGCTTCAAACAGAGCAAAAGCTAGATTTTGGAAAAACACATCAAATAGATTGTGTTGGTGAAGACGATGTTTTATCTAAATCAAAGAGCTGGAAATGAGAGAAAGTTATCTAAACCAGTGCAAACCTTTGATTTTCTATTGCAAGACTAATTTATTCGCGCGGGTACCACCACCTCCATCTCAACCGCCATGTCTGCTTCTCACTCGCCTCAGTTGTCTCCCGTCTCCGATTCTTCGTTGCTTGCTTCCAAGCGCGACGGTGAAGACGACGATTTATTGCAATCATGAGTTGGCCGCAGCTGCTTCTCAGTCGCGTCGCTTATCTTCTATCTCCGCTTCTTCTTTGCTTGTATCCAAGCGCGTCGATGGAGGCACCGATTTTTCGAAATCAAACAATGGTCGTGTCTACTTCTCAGTTCTGCCGCCTCTCCCGCTGCCGCTTCTTCTTTGCTTGCATCCAAGCGCATCGGTGGAGGCGTCGATTTATCACAATCAATCAATGGACGCATCTGCTTCTCAGTCGTTTCGCTCCTCTGCCATCCATCCTTTACATCAAAAGCAATTAATTTGATTCAATTAACTGAAAATTTTGGATTTAAAGCAGTGCAGTGAATATTTTAGGAGGAATAAGAACATATGCATATTTGTTGCGTTTGATCAAGGGGTTTTTTCTCTCTCCTCAATGACGTGGCAGAACGAGGAGGGAGGAAAAATTCCCTTTTTATATATACGATTTTCGACTATATCAAGAGGTTTTCACACCTGTTATGGTTTTTCATCCTACAAATATATTTTTTCATTTAATAGAGGTCTTTTTATCTCGTGTGATCACATCATTCACCTTCATCAAGATGATCTCTTGAAGAGTATGTCCCTAGGTAAGTCAATAGATCATCCACGATCCGAAGAAATCTACTCGAGAGATCGAGTAAAACTGGCACCCCGTTTACATCTTGAGTTCTAAGTCTTGAAATGTGTATCAATTGCGACCNNAATATCTATTAATGCTAAAACCGCCCTTACCAATGAAAACCGCAAGGCAAATTATCAAATGATCAGATACGATATAATTGACCAAGATTTGTTGACTTGGAATGCTACGCTCTCTTGCAGACAATTAGTTCGAAAATTATGTTTATATAGAAAAGTGAGGCTTATACATATAAAAAAGATGTTTAAGAGACAAAGCACATCTAACATCAAGTTCAAGATATCCATCATCACTCCTTAATAAATTTTTTTTTTTTATCGATGGACGATTAATGATAAGGCAAATGTTTATAGTTAATAATTTCCTATGACCTTAAGGGTTTCACATTCTTGAAGTTGGAGGACGACTCTTAAGAATGCATTGACATTTGAAACTAGGCTATTACGGATATCTGGATTCAGAATAAACCCAACCCGAGACATTTTGCTTGATTTCTCGAAATTTCTAAAATAGTTTTACAAGTAATCAAATTAATCATATTTCTCTATCACCTCCTATAAATCATCATTTTCCGATTATAAATGTGAAATCCATATGGGCCAAGCAGATATGGATCTCTGCACAAATGGAATCATAACCAATACATCCAAGTGATCCTTAGACACAATCTGAATGAACAAGTGCCAATACAGATGAAATTTCATACAAGAATTGTTGGGTTGATTTGGGGTGCGGAAGCGTGTTTTTATCAACCCGAATTTTAGATCTAGTCATGTTTGGATTAGTTTTTCAGGGTTCAACGATGAACAAATATAGAAACGATTTCGAATATACCTGTTGCGTTGAACGTGTGATTGTCGGATGGTAGACTTGATAGCACAAGTCCTCTACGTGAAGGGTTGAATTTCATGCGGAATCGTGTTTTAATCAACCCGAATTAAGATCTAGTCATGTT
>CM071868.1:15658714-15668984 GCA_036759665.1 Gynandropsis gynandra | reverse complement strand
TTTACGAATATTCGTATTTACGAATACGAATACGAATAATAAAATCGAATATTCGACGAATACAAATACGAATAGTCGAATATTTACGAATATTCGCTATTTACCCACCCCTAATAAAAACAACTCTTTCTTTATTTTTTGATTTAAAATGTTTTTATATGAATTTGAAGTCTCCCGAGTTGCACAATGATAAAAGGTGGAACCCACCATGGCATAAATCCACTTCGGTTGCTGTTACTCTTCTTTTTTTTTTCAAATAAAAGTGGTTTAACCACTTTCTCTATAAAGAGTGCAATGTGAACACACTCTACGAGTCAAACTTTAAGTAATTAAAAATGATACATCAATTAACACTTGAAATTCAAAGTTTCACATTTGATATATGTCCAAACGTATGAATTCTCCTACGAATTCCAGCCCAAAGATATTTTTTTTTTGGGGTCAAATAAGAAAATCTTGTTCACACTTCAAAATTATTATTTAACATACTGTATTATATAAAACAACAAAAAACATCAATTTTATCATTTATATCATCTTAACAAAATATATCAAGTCATATTTTATATCCTAATATTTTAAAAAAATATATCAAGTTATATTTTATATCCTAATATTTTGTCATAGATGACAAAGAAGATTAATTTTTCGGATTTTTATGATTAATTTTCGGATTTAAAACCATGTATTACATTAAATAACAAAAAAAGTCAATTTTATCATTTATACTAAAAAAACGTTTTAATCATCCTAACAAAATATATCAATTTATATTTTCTATCCTAGTATTCTGTCATAGATAGCAATGAAAGATTAATTTTCGGATTTGTACTCTCTTCACCAAATGACGATTTAAAATGTACAAGTGGATAAATTCAAAATTAAATAACAAGATTTACGATTAAGACGAGATCATTATAGAATTATAGAATGATTCGATATTTACAAATATAAAATATAAATATTTTTCAATATTCTCAATACCCCTCAAATTGGTGCGTTCAAATCGAAAATATCTAATTTTTCAAAAAAAAAACGTTGAATTATGTTTCTTTTAGAGCATTCGTAAAAGATATCAGCTAGTCGAGCTTTCATGGAAACATATTGATATAACATCTTGGACCAAGTGAAAATTTATTTAAATGCAATTCGTTCGTTCGTGGAAAATCGAATTCGCACTGATGTGATAATCCATTTAAGCCTCACATGACATTTGAATGGATCTGTGAAGAATGTGTAGGCTCAAAAGCAATGCTTTGAGCCACAACAATTTTCATGTCATCATGATCATGGAATGATATTCAGCTTTGGAACATGAACGGGAAATAACTTGTTTTTTTTTCTAATTCAATGAAACATGTGAATCTCCAATACAAATGTAACATCCCGTGAGAGATCGTCACATCGAAGAACAACCCGCCATGTCAGATTCGCACCATATATATATATTTGAAGATCATATGATGATTGAAGGAGATGCATCATCTGATCGTTGATATGTTGGACAACTCGAATAGTCGCATCCTAGTGAACACGTATGTGTCATTACAAATTTGAGATAAACTACACAGAATAAGCATGATGGGTACGAGTGACCGTTAGGTAAATGATGACCAACTAGTCATTGGTACGTTGTCGGATTGGGAAGTAATTTGCGATCGGATAATGATAGAAGATTATTATGATCAAGTGAAAATTTTGTTAGGTTTAGATCCCAAAGTCAGGCTTCCATAAAAAATAATCATATCATACTTCCTTTTATAATGATAAATTATCATGAGTCTGCCAGCCACTTCAATCCTAAGAAAGAAGTTGAGTTTATCAAGATAATTCCTATGAAACTTGAGCCATGATTCTCCTTAAAGAAGGTAACTGAGGTGGCTAGATGTCCCTTGATGATCAAATCATCGATATATACAAGCACAAGGGCATGAACCTCAGATGAGGAGAATACAAACAACGGATGATTGGAGCTAGAGTGTTTGAATTATTAATGCTCGAAAAACTGAACCAATTTTGCAAACAACCAGTGTGGTGCTTGCTTCAAGCCATACAAAGAGTTTTGTAGTCGACAAACTAGATATGGATTAGGAATATTCATTCTCGGTAGCGACTTCATATATAATTCATATGTCAAATTACCATAGAGAAATGTGTTGTGGACATCCATTTAATAAATTTCCCAATTTTTTTGCGGCTGCAACACATAGAAACACGAGGACAGTGCGAAATTTTGGAGCAAAATCAAATGTCTCATCATAATTAAGCCCATCAATCTGTCTTCCAAAATAAATAATTGTGCATTGTATCTTTCAACCATCCCATCCGAACAATATTTGATGATGATAGACCTAATTAAGGAACAAGCAGAAGAATATATACTCGTTCGCAACCTATTGCCTTCTTTCCATAAGAAAAAGGTTCCAATTTCCTTGTTTCATTTGCATCAAGAGCTTAAAGTGCCTATTGCATTGCATGTTTCCAATTATCGTGTTTCAAAGCCTTCGTGTGGGATCGAGGTGCATGACCTATTGTAACGGGGGACTAGAAAATCATAATATGATGTAGAAAACTTTTCAAAAGTAACACAGTTCATTACCCGATAAATTACCAAGCTAGAGGCATCTGTCAGGGTCAGTACACGAATCTTGTTGATCACATAGTCCTTTAGACGAGCAAACATATATGTACTCATTGTCTTTAACCATAATTTCTGCATGTTCTAAACCAGATCGTGTTTCAAGGATGACTAAATGAAGACCCAAACCTCCACCTTAATAGGATGAAGATGCTTTGCGACTTGTTCAAGCAGGTTCAAGGGGTAACGAATGAGGTTGTCATGCTATTGGCTTTCTAGGTATGGATAAGGCGTAGGAGTGGGTGTATACTCTGGTACCGAATTCAATCCATTCGTGGAGCGAGCTTGAAAAGCATTTCATGATGAGGTTCTTCCTACGTCATAAGATATAGTTTCTAAAAAAAATGGTGAGACATCGGTTGAGGTATGGGAGATATTCAAGAGCTATCAGCGTGTCTGCTCACATCATGCGATGGATTAGAAGTACCTCATTTCCACCTCTATCGAAGGAATTCGAGAAAATATCCATACATGGATCAACATAGTGTGTGGAGGATCATTGCACGACCTCCATTATACTGAGATAGAGGACCAGACCAAGAAAATGACCAACGAGAAGAATGCTCCAAGCGATTATATGAGGAGAGATTATCCAAGAGAATCTACGAATAAGGTTTCATCTTTCCGAGCCAAGCTAGCTGAGATGAAATCCCATATGGCTAGCATGAAACGAGGAGCATCACCATCGATATATCTTCAAGGGTATCAGGGAGATCGTTTGAAACAATACATTAAGGAACAAATAGAAGAAGAAGCAAATTACATGGCAAATAACCCCTATTTGAACACATATAATTCCCCTTAAAAGAGCATTTCCAACATGTAAAATCTTTAACAAGAGAACTATCAACCTCAAATATTATCATGGCAACCCTAAAATAGGAATTTTCAAAATAGCCCAACGCAATTCAATCTGGCCTATCAACAGAAGGGAGATCCATTGGCACTACAACAATCCGAGGTGGATGAAAAGATCAATTTGATGTTTTGCAAATTATGTAGGAACATAAGACTAATGGCGAGAACCTTCACATAGTGAAGGTTGTTTATAAATATTTTCATAACAAAAAAATATGCTAATATCAACGGATGAATCAATGGATCCGTCCGTTAAAATATTCAACGAATTCGTTCGTTGAAATATTTATCAATGGATTCCAACGGATCCGTTAATTAAAATATTTTCTAACAGATCTGTATGTTAAAATATTTACCCAGATTTCATGGTGAACCTTTGAAAATCCTTAATATTTATCAACATATACCCATTGTTTTCAACGGGCATCCCTTGAAAATTCCAATCCATACCCTTTGGAAAAAATAATAGTTACAAAATTTTTCGCCTAACCGTCTTGTCATTTTCAGTAGATGTCCGTTGAAAATTACAGCGGATGCCCCTTGGAAAAATTCATAATTACAAAATTATGCATCTAACCATCTTTACGTTTTCAATAGACATCCATTCGAAATTTCAACGTATGCCCCTTGAAAAAAATGAAAGGTTACGATATGACATTCTTTGGTTAGACATCGATTCCAACGGATGCCCGTTAATAATTCTAGTATTTAAGATGTTGAACAACTCATTTTCAACACATTCAATAGAATCTTTCAAATCCTATCAAAATCTTTCCTAAACCAATTAAACACTACACACTGCGATGATTGAATGATTCATCGGTCACACCAGATATGGCGGTTTTCGGTGGAGCTATGCTATCATTCCTTTTCACAATGTCGGGATATACGAATAAGAAGAAGACGATGATGTTTTAGATGATTTGTAGGATATAATATTTTTAGTTGTATTATTTGTCTTAATATTAAATTAAATGTTTTGATATATTTTGAATTAATATTTAAGTTTAATTTTTGTCAATATTTTTATTTTTTAAAATTCACCAAAAAAACATTTGATGCCAATTGATTATACATCATAACATCAATGAGCATCCGTTGATATATTTAAAACTTCTATTCAAAAGTACCAATGGGCATCCGTTGGTAATTTTCAATTTTCCCGCGAAAATTTTCAATGAATGCCCATTGATAGTCATTCCAATGGCGTTGGAAATTTCAACAGCCTTATTTGTTAAAATTTGTTTATATTGGTTCAATAGATTTTGGTCGTTGAAACGCCGTTGGAAATTGAAAGGGATGAGTTTTTTCAACAGTTGATTACCAACTACCATAAATCTTTTGGAAATGGCTGATTTCAACGGAAAAATTATCATTTCCAAAATATTTGACCGTTGAAAATTACATATTTTTGTGTAGTGTTTAAGCGGATGATACAACAGATCGAGGGATTTCATATGCACCTCAATGTGCTTAATAACCATGTTGCTCAGTTTGCAATGACCTCATCAAGATCAGCGGGAAAAATCTCCGAAAGCCTGATCAAAATCCTCTTACAGTAAAAGCAAATTTGATCGTGTTCAGAACTATAAATGAGTGCTTTTCGAGAGACAATCTGAAGCTTTTCACAAAGATTTTTTTTAGTTGGATTTGTTTGCAGCTTGTATTTTTGGAGGTGGATGTTATTTTCGGAATCCATATTTGTGTATCTTTTGACTGCAGATATCATATAAACAATATATAAATCTTTTTTGGAGGAAGAAAACCAAGAAAACGCTCTGATTAAACAATATTGATCTTTGAATGTTCAGTCGTATGGTAAGATTTTAGTGCTACGAAAGGAAAAACTTTTAGACGGTTTCCTTTGTCTAAACAAGATATTCTAAGTGAAAACTTATCTAAAACCAATGCCACCAGAGAAATCGTCACGAGGTTCTTTTGCCCCACTATTTTGCTGGCTGCCGGAAAAGAGATTTTGTCAATAGTGAAAGACCAAAACCAAAACTGAAACTCTCTTTCTCTTTTTCTTTTTCTTTTTCTTTTTCTTTTTTTAATTTTTTTTATTAAAATTGATTATATATGTTTGTATTATAGAGTTTGTTCCATAGTATTGGGCCCAATATCACACTGAACGCCGGCCATCATTGTAAGGAAAAGAAGACAATTGTGAATGAACACTCATGCAAGATTCTTCAAAAGCAAAATTCTTCGAGTATAAATAAAAAAGCTGGAACCCACATTTAAAAAGAAAAATAAGCACCACAAAAAAAATGACTTCTTATGCTTCAATGCTCTTGGTTTTCTTTCTCCTTTTTGTGTTTCCTACCGTCACACTTTCAACTTTATTGTTTCAGGTACACATACATACATATATACATACATACATACATACGTACGTACATAAATATATATATATATATTAAATTTGTACATATACATATAGTTAGTGGATTGGTTTTGTTTGTTTTGGTTCACCGTAACCAATTGTTAAGGGTTCTATAATAAATTACATTATAAAGCGACTGTTATAAAAAATATAATATTAAAATATTTAGGGAGGTTATCACTTTACTGATTAATCCAATTCCGATAGGTTTTTCCTATTGTTTGAAATATTTTGAGAAAAAATAATTCAGAATCAATTAAAAACATAATTGATATTTTATTATGAATCAAATGCGTGATCGAATAAGATCCCTTTCGTGTTTGGTTCGGTTTGCAGAGTTTCAGGTTTTATGATTACTTTTTGGTTCCATAATTCCTTTCGGAAAATCTGGTTACTTAAACAGTAAGGATTCATAATTTTTGTGTTTAGTTTCGGAGGTAGTTCATTAAGTTCCATTACTTCTCCTTTGGGTACAAATTTTGATCAATATGGATATCCTTCCAAGAAGATGTAGATACAATTCGGGCGAGTTTTACCCACCAAAAGAGTTAATCAGTGTTGGTGGGATATGGTTCTATAATTTAGGTAATAAGATATATTTTGTTTTAATTTGGAGGGTTTCAATTGGGATTCATGCAACAAGCAAGGAGGATGGTATAATTTTCTCAAGAACTCAGTGTCGGATCTTGCAAACGCCGGAATCACTCATGTTTGGCTTCCTCCTCCTTCACAATCCGTCAGTCCACAAGGTCCCAATTTCTCTATAATTTAGAATCTCATTTTGATTAGAGATTACTGTACATGGGATTGTTAGGTTTGTTACGCAGAGTTTTATTCTTTCTTCTGCAATTTTCTTTTCTGCAAACTTTTGTATATAGCTGCTCAATTGGGTAAGGAATTAATTAGAGAATCATTTTACAATTCTCATCGTCTCTTTAGTTTTTCTGGGTTTCATACCCTATTTCTGGGTTTCATCATCAAAACAGAACATTAATCGTTTGTTAATACTCGTTATTTCTCTTTTTTAAGATAGCGTGAATGGCACGTGATTTTTCATTGTGCATATATCGTCCGAAATTCATTGTGTTCAAAAGAGTGAGATTTAAATATTCGATATATAAGATTTTCCTTTTCGAATCGTGTGAGTTTGAATATAAATGAGGAAGATAAGGTTAAAATCTAGAATTTTTAAGAAATTTAGATATTCAAATGAGGTTAAGAAAATCAAAGAATTATAAGGAGTAAATATATATAAGGTTGTGTATGTTACTGCAGTTATCCTTATCTCTTTATATAAATTGTTTTGTTGTAATTTACTTCTAAACAAAAAAAAATAAATAAATTGTTTTGTTGTAATTAACATTATAACAAAAAAAATAAATAAATTGTTTTGTTGTCGTCTCGATTTCAATAACAAGAATAATGTTACAGGATACATGCCAGGGAGATTATACGATTTGGACAACTCCAAGTACGGTTCTCAAAGCGAACTCAAGTCCCTAATCGAAGAATTTAGACAAAAGGGGATAAATTCAGTGGCAGACATTGTCATCAACCACAGAACCGCTGAGAAGAAAGACAGTAGAGGCGTCTATGCCATTTTCGAAGGTGGAACCGCCGATGATCGTCTCGATTGGGGACCCTCCTTCATTTGCAAGTACGACGATTACTCCGACGGGACAGGGAATCCAGACACCGGAGAAGACTTCAAACCGGCCCCAGATATCGACCACCTTAACTCTAGAGCTCAGAGAGAGTTGTCTGATTGGATGAATTGGCTCAAGTCCGAAATCGGGTTTAGCGGTTGGAGATTCGACTTTGTACGAGGCTACGCTCCTAGTATTACCAAGATATACATGCAGGTCAGTGGTTTGAGTTTCTTTGAAATGTTAATTTGTTCATATGGTTACATACAAATGTCTAAGATGTTCTTATAATACATTGATAAGTACATGTTCTGCAATAACGTTCATGGTATAGTGGTTCCAACAACTGAAAATTCATCTATTTAACTCATAGTTGCGGGAAAGGGTTTATATATATAGCGGTATGTTTATGCCTTTGAGTCCGAGAACTCTGCCAATATAATAATGTCATCAAAAGGTATGTTATATGATTAAAAGTTCACCTACTCACCCCTTATCTCTTATAAAACGCAAAATTTCTCTAGAATTCATACATTTTCAGACAAAAGATCATACAAGTTTGTATATTTCTAGCACCGAATTACAAGTTAATGTATTTTAAGCGCCATTTTTGCTTTTTTGTTTCTGTATCTTAAAAGTAATTCCACAAATTGTGCGTGTGTGTTTGTGTAAATCTGTATTTGGAGAGTTTCTTTCTCTTTGGTTACTCCTTACTAAGGACATATAAGTGTACATGCAGAACACTTCACCAGATTTCGCCGTTGGTGAGAACTGGACGAATCTGAAATATGGAGGAGATGGAAAACCAGACTACAATCAGGACGAACATCGGTCGGCCGTGAGACAGTGGGTAGAGGGAGCTGGTGGTGGTGTCTTAACAGCGTTTGATTTTACGACCAAAGGGATTTTACAAGCCGCCGTTGAAGGTGAGCTTTGGAGACTGAAGGATCCTAATGGGAAGCCGCCGGGGTTGATAGGAATCTTGCCGGGAAACGCTGTGACGTTTATCGACAACCATGATACGTATTCACAAAAGATGTGGCCATTCCCTTCTGATAAAGTCATGCTTGGATACGTTTACATTCTCACTCACCCGGGAACTCCTTCCATTGTAAGTATAATGTTGGTAACATCTTCGTCTTCACAATTGTAAGATACGCTAATATAACAATAATATCACCACGCCTATTCTTTTCATCCACTGAAATGGAAACCACATTTGCAAACTGATCTCTATTTTATGGACCATTTATAGGTTTTATGCTTCATATTTACTTGAGAACTAGAAACAAGATAGCGAGAGTATTACGAAACGGTCATATGAAGACCATAGCTGGGTGAAACCAGCCATGTTAGATTTATGTTTCTAATGTTGATGATCCACTTGCATTTGCAGTTCTATGATCACTTCTTCGAATGGGGTCTCAAGGATAGTATCTCAAAGTTGGTTGCAATAAGAACGAGGAACAATATTAGCAAGACAAGCCCTCTTAACATCTTGGCTTCAGAACCCGATCTCTATTTGGCTAAGATCGACGAAAAGGTTATAATGAAGATCGGACCAAAGATGGATTTAGGAAACCTTGTCCCTTCCAATTTCGTCTTGGCTGATTCTGGCAATGACTATGCTGTCTGGGAGAAGAAAATGGCTTGAACATGAAGTTGCTAAAACAATGTTCAATAACACCAATGTTCATAATAAATTTGGGTACTTCTTTTAATATATGCACTATGATTTCGAATAGAAGTATATTAACGGATATAATTCGTGTCATTAATACGAGAATGTTCTTCAAGATCTTAATTAATATTTTGATGACATTGTCGTATCATCGGAATATTAAGTAAAATCTTGTAGAATATTATTGTATCAATGACACGGATAGATATTCTTGTTTATTCTTCCATGCTTAACTTTTTTTTCTTTTTCAATATCTTTGATAAGGAAATTGTATATACTAAGGGTTGGTAAATATAGACTATCTCCAAATATCCGACTATTCGTATTCATATTCGTCGAATATTCAATTTTAATATTTGTATTCGTATTCGTAAATTCAGATATTTGTAAATTTGAATATCCGCAAATATTCGGATATTCGTCGGATATCTATCCAAAACAATGATATAAAAAATTAATAAAAAAATTCTTATAAAAGAGTTGATAACTTTCAAAATATAATCCATAAATAATCTTCAAATTGCACAAATACACAAAAAACATAATATAAATAAACAAAACACCAATCACATCAATCTCTCAATCATCTAAATTTGAGTTCGTCGATGACTCCACTAGCGTCGCCAATTCATCTAAAACAACGTAACAAATTATTAGATTATCATATTGAATATCAAATACATTAAAATAAACCAAGAATACAAGTTATATACTTACGAAGTTTCGTTTTTTTGATATCTTGCAATATATCCATAACATTATCCAACTCACCTGGATTACAAATCCAATTTTGAGTGCAAATTATATATATAATTTGATCTTTAAAATTAATTTTATTAACATGTTAATGAGTAATTGTGAATCCAATCTTAAAATAGAACTACAATAATGTTTTTATTTATAATGTGATCCTTAAAATTAATTTTATTATATATATTAAATACTTATGATACAAATAATTACGAATAATTCAATATCCTATTTGTATTTGTATTTGCCAAATATCTAATTTCTTATATTTGTATTTGTATTTGTTCCTTCGGATATTTGCATTTTCGGAT
>CM071868.1:15594120-15646228 GCA_036759665.1 Gynandropsis gynandra | reverse complement strand
CCATATCTAGTTTTATCCCCAACCTAGTTTCGTTGTCACCATTAGGATTAGTTTTAGGAATTTAGGATCACATCCCCTACTATCTTTTTCCATCTTAGTTTAGTTTTGTTCTTAATTTAGCTGCTTTAGTCCCTAGAGATCGACCCTGGTACTACACGATCCGTATACTTGCGGTGAAGTGGTCTAGGAATAATTAAACTCGTGTTCACAGACACACCAGCATCACATCAGAATAATGCATAGAGTTTTGGGAATCTCGATTTTCTTTGGTGATAAAGTGACTATGCCTCATGAGGTCTTATTAAAGAACATCATAGGGATATCATTAAGGAATACGAAAGATTTATATCTAGACCTTCAAAAGCAATTTGGACATTCAAAGGTGGTTGTATTAAGCAAAATCCAAGAAACCCTCGAATGGAGAATAGAGGTCTAGTTTTCTAAATTTTTCATTCAGTGGCAAATAAGGATTGATGTAGTCAGTTGTCATAGTTCTGCCAATGTTTTCTATACCTTTATTTTAGATCTCGAGAGTAATATACCAAAAAAGCCTAATAAGTGATGGTTACATTGTGGTGGCCAATTAGATAAACCAACTTATATGAAGATGGAGGCCCTCGAATACATGATCAACAAAGTTCTTAACACCACAGATACCATAAAGCCGAAATCCAAGGAAGATAGTAAAAATATCATGTGGTTATTGACTCGGAAACTACGTCATACATGATTAAGGATAAAAATTTACTTGAGCATATGCAAAAAATGGTAGGACAAGTGACTATAGTAGATGGGCAAAATGTTCCGATAAAAGGAATAGAAAAGTTTAACTTATTTGAGCAACACTCAACTCCCTTATATGTTCCCGATTTTACAACTAATCTTCTTTTGGTTCATAAATTGACTCATGATTGTAATATTAATTGTATTGTGTGATTTTATTCTAACAAATCATAGGAGGCGAAACTCTACAAAATGTCCTCTATGACCTCTAAGAGTTTCATGTTTCCTCAGATTCACTGCTTTGTTCCTTATCAACTTTGTCTATTCATTATAAAAGTAAAAATATTTCTTCTAGTGTGTGGCATGCTAGGTTAGGACACTCATTTTCAAACTATTAAGCATGTGTTTCCTCATTTTGCGTTTGATAATGAGAAGTGTGAGTCTTGCATCTTGGGCAAGCATTGTAGAACTGTTTTCCCAGTCTCAAAAACAATATATGATAAATGGTTTGATTTGATTCACTCTGATGCGTGGATGACTCCATGTTTTTCTACAGATAGAATGAAATACTTTGTTAGTTTTATCGATGAAAAATCCAAGTTTACATGAGTTGTATAGGAGTGTTTTGCCAAATTTTATCACCATGTTCTAGCTCAATATGAAACACAGATTAAGTGCCTTCGTATAGATACCAGTAGTGAATTTTTCAACCATAAACTTGGATCGTTTCTCGACCATCATGGGATAGTTCACAACAACCAATAATAGAACCCCGATTTATAGATCAACAGGTTCAATTGCCAATTTATCGCCCGCATACGCCCATAAAGAATACAGACGAGACTGTGTTCACCGAGGTAACGGATGAGCGTCTAGCTGGTCTGTCCAAAAAAAATGTGCGATCAGAAGTTCTATTCACACGATCATAAATGACCACGTGATAGATGATTTTGATAGTACAACTGGTCGTATTGGTAATGTCTTAGGAGATCACACTTTGGAGCTCGATACTCCAGATGAAGAGGAGGAGACTTTGGAAGATGCAATTATTCAAGAGCATCATGAGGATATAGTACCTCAATTAAGTACTAGGAACCGAAGATCAGTCTTAAAGTGGTTGTACAAGGGAGAGTTACATAGATCTTGCTATCTCTGACCCGATATCTCTCTTTTACCAACTAACCACTCTACCTTTTTAAGCAAGGAAAGGAACCTAATTCCTACATTGAGGCCATGAATCATCCAAATTGAGAGTATGCCATTAACGAAGAAATATATGCCTTTGAGAAATATTAGACGTAGGAATCTTATGGACCTGCTAAAGGATAAGAAAACCATGGGATGTCAGTGGATATTTAAAATCAAGTATAGAAGTGATGAATAAATTGAACGCCATAAAATATGGCTTGTCGCAAAAGGTTATGCACAAAACTACGGAGAGGAATACACCGAGACATTTACTTCTGTAGCTAAACCTCATATGATATGCATCTTATTATCAGTGGTTGTTAATCTTAATTGAGACCTATGGTAGATCGAAGTAAATAATCGTTCCTCCAACGAGATATTCTTGCCAACAATGAGGCTGATTTTAATCATCATAATTGAATCACGAGATCTTCTTGCGAAAGATATTGCGATGTTGATTGGGCTAGAGACATAACTTATCAAAAGTCTACAACTGGATACCGCACCTTTCTTGGGGGAACCTAGTCACTTGGAGAAAAGAAGTAAGTAACAGAGCTTGGTCGCTCTCTCGAGTGCTGAACCCGAATACTGGAGCATGGCTAACACTAGCTACAAGCTCAATTAGGTTAGAGCCATTCTTCGAGATCTCGTTAGCGCTATAGAGGATCCTACTACCATGCCATAATCAAATTCTCATCCACATAGCTAAGAATGTAGTCTTTCATGAAAGAATGAAACACATTGAGGTCGAGTGCCACTTCATCAGTGAGAAAATAGAAAAGGGAATAATCTCAACTACCTACACAAGGAGCTCAGACCACCTAGTGGATCTATTTCACAAAGCTCTTTGCGAAAGAAGTAATACAAGTCCTCAAAAGAGGATGGGTCTGATTGATATCCTAAAACCGGTGCGAAGACCAATTTCGACTGATGCAAACATAAGGACTACTTTGAGATAGTACTCTTTTTTCTTTACCAAGTTTTGTCATATTGGGTTTTTTGTAAAGGTTTTAACAAGGCGACACTTCTCAGTCCTTGACCATTACGAACTTGAGGAGAAATGCTAACATCTTATCTTGTGATTTGATCACGGGATTACAATCGATCATATCCTTTGGAAAAAAGATATCGTGATATAATCATGATGATTACACTCGGCCTTATCTTTGGCAAGAAGATGTCATGATTCAATCACGATGAATACGACCGGTCCTATCTTTGGCAAGAAGATCCTTGGATATAAAGCATTGTTAACTCATTGAAACTTGTTGATCATTTCTAATTGTTCCTTATTCTCTCTTTCTTTTTTTGTGTGCACATATTCTTTACTTTCCATATAATTGTGAAGTTTTCTTTTTCTTTCTTCTGAACATTGTATTTTTTTTCAATATAATGTTTTTCCATGTATTGTGAAAAATAAGACGAAAGCCCTTATTCTCTTTGCGTTTTTTTTTTGTGTTAATCGATTTTGTTTCCACCAAATTTTAAGTAAAAGAGAACGACATGTCTATGAAATGAAATGGCTTTTGGAGATCAAAGTCACCGCTGCTCGTTGACGTGAAAGCTATGATTTTTGCTTTTGAATAATGCAAGGAATTTAGTTTCAAAAAGTTTGTTTTTGAGATAGATTGTAATGATTGGTTAAGGCAATTCACGCGAGAAAGAGTAGCGAAATATTGGGATTCAAGTACAACAATTTATCAACTAGGTCAAAACCTAGTGCATTGCCAAGTGAACAACATAAGCAAAGAAAACTAAATCTGCTCACACAATTCTGTAGTTTTGATTTCTTTAGTTTTTCTTGTATACCTTTTTAGATTCAAGAAGGTATAGATGCTGACTAATGATTTTTTGTTCAATAAACCACTTTCTTTTTTTAAAAAAAAAGTTCAAATTGATGGGAAGATAACATTGATAGGATCGATAGAGGACGCAAAATTCAAGACAATATGGCAGTTAATCCTAAGAAATAGGGGTGTAAAACGAGCTGGCTCGACTCAGTTCGGCTCAGCAAGCCTTTAGCTCGCCAAAAAACGAGTTGGCTTAGCTCGGCTCGTTTTTTAAACGAGCTAGAAAATCCCAACTCAGCTCAGTTCGCCAAAAAATGAGCTGGCTCGCGAGCTAGACTATTTAATTACTTTGAGTAGTTGTAATATCATATATGATAAACATCATCAAACGAACTAAATAAAATATCGAAAATATGAAAACATTAATTCAAACATAAAGTTATAAAATATCATTGTATTAAATAAAAAAACAACCCTATCAAATAAAAAGTTATCAAATATCATTATACTAAATTCGACCGCTCGTAATTTTTCTTTATTTTGTTATTAAAATATATCAATGATTAGAAAAAGGAAAATAAATACATTATAAATAGATATGTTTAAAAGAATATTATTCTTTATTAAATGCAATACTATATATGGTATATAAAAAAGGAAAATAAGTGATTTTGTACATGATTTGTTTTCAGTTCGTTAGCCAGCTCACGAGCTAGCTTGTCTAATCTCGGATTCGTTTTCGGTTCAGCTCGTTTTTTAAACGAGCTAGAAAATATTCAACTCAGTTCGTTTAAATATGATTCGAGCTAGAACTGGCTCGTGAGCCGACAATTCATTTTACACCCCTACTAAGAAGAATAATCAAGTTGTTTTGGAAAGTATGAACAGATTTACCTTTAATGGATTTGCAATGAATATACGAGTGAGTAGGTTTCTACAGTCCTGAGATATGTGAACATAGCCCGGGATTTTGTACTTAACAGCCATTATTTTCTGCAAAATCATAGGTAGGAACGATGTCATTGGTTGTGTTATAAAAATAAAATATTCAAATTTTAGTGTTACTCGTGTGGTAATATTGTTACCTGAACAGTTTTCCTGAAGTTGCGTGGATCTTTTGGGTCATCAAAGGGATACGCTCCCACCAGCATTACGTAGAGAGCAACTCCACATGACCACACATCTGCCGACTGTTTGAAAACACAGACAATATTTTAATTACAAATTTGTAACATACCAAATTGTACAATAAAATATTATGATGGAAATATATATATATATATATATATACACACACCAAATGAGGACCTAACTTAAAGAAATAGGAAGATATGTTTAGCAAGATTTTTTATTATTTTTTTGTATCCACATATTCTAGATTTCTTTGAATTATGTCATTATCTCATAGGAAAAATAATTTATTTGGTAGCATTATTTGACATATAATATGTACTTCAAGTGAGATACGTGTTTTTAGAATAATTTTGACACTTCCGAACCTTTTATTAATGTTTTTCGACAGTATTTTTTTATTGATATAAACTCTAATGCACATCTCTTGAAAACTAGGACATTTCAATTCAACATCTACCTATATATTTTATAATTCTTTCATGACTCACGAAAATAAATATAAAATATCAACTGAGTTTTTGCTGACTTTACAGAAATACCCACGAATTCTGCAAGAAATATGTTTTTCATGGAATGTAAAGAATTTAGGCAAGTTTAGCTTTCAATTGATGTATCATATAACAAATTTTAAGATGACACGAAATAGTGACACGACACGACTTTGTTCAAATCACTCTGATAATGACAATCTAACTGAAGATTTACATTCTCAATAATACAAATATCTTTTTATATAATAAGCTTATTTGACCGATACCCATTCTCAAGATATTCAGCTGCGACCGAAATAAAATTAACATCAGTCGCGACTTAAAAAAAACGAAAAAAAAAAACTGTCACTTTAAGGCCGTGATTTATGCCACGACGAAATTTATGTATTAAAAAACCATAAAAGCTCTTATCCTAAAGGTTTGTTTCCAAAAACTAATAATATTTTATTATTGTTACGGATTTATAAATCGCACAAAGTTGTCATTATTGGAAAATTATGAACCCACTTTCCTCACGCATTTGTCATCTTTTCATTATTTTATTTTTATAGGCACTATGTAAAGTGGATATACCCACGTCAACGCATACACGCATAGTAGAATGTAAGATCGTCTAAAAAGATCATATTACATTTCATAAAACTAAAGAAAATTGTAATTAGTTAGCCAAAAGAGTTCACAGACTATTGGCTTGGTTCAATTACAAATATTTTGCTAAATTTAGTTTTTAAGCAAAACATATATTGAAAAAATTTGGATACTCAATCCAATTCCTAGACTTAAATGTCACTCCGATAATAATGATATCAATGATATTTATTTACATCTATATAAATCTTTTTGTTGTACTTTCTAATAGTAGATGTATTTCAAGCATTCTTGCGTTTGGTTTAATTATAAACTACGTATAGTTTTCCGCTAAATTATTACAACCACGCATAATTCACAAATGTTTGTTATAAAACATTATCTATATTTTAAGATAAATGAAGTCAAAAGAGTTACCTTGCCATCATATTCTCGGTGACACAAAACCTCCGGTGCTATGTACGCTGGAGTGCCGACAGTTGATTTCGGACACGAATGCAGCACAGAAGACTGTGCATTACATTAATTTTCGATTTTAAAATATATTTATTCTTATTATTTGTAAAAAATATATTAAATTCAGAAATAAAACCTTGGAGTAGCCAAAATCGCAAATTTTTAAACGCGGTGCTGGGCTTCCATCGAGCAATGTGTTCTCTAGTTTCAGATCTCTGTGGCATATTTGCTGTATCATTTATAAGATTCAACAAGATTTACACTGATTTTTCATCGACTCAGCATTTTTGCGAAAATATAGTAATACTTTGGCTCATTATAAAACGGATAATAAGAAGGAAACAATAAGTAATAATTAATTACCATGGCATGCAGGTAATGGACCCCACAAATGAGCTGTTGAAAGAAATATCTGGCCTGAAATTATTAAATAACAAATAATAAATAAGTAAATAAATATAACTATTGTAAAATGTGAAATGACTTGACCTTATAAATGAAGTGAAAGGAACAAAACACGTAACCCAAGTGATAAAAGAACAGAAATTCAAGTTTCATACCTCAGCTTCACTAAATCTACCGGCGTTGCAAATTCGTTCGAATAGCTCACCACCGGCTGCAAATTCCATTACAATGCCTAGATGCGTTGGAGTGAGAACCACCTTTATACGTACATGAAGCAACAACCATAGCTTTTGTGATTTACATGTTAACTCATAAACTACGTAATGAGGATTGATAGAAAAAATATGAATCACCTCCTTAAAACGGATAATATTAGGATGCTTTAGAGACCTATGGTTGATTATCTCTCTAACCACGTTCTCGTCGATCTAGCAGTGAACATAATGAACGTAAAATCATCAAGAAGACAATTAAAAAACGAAAAAAATGATAAAGAGACGTTGAGGAACCCTCAAACCGAGCATCCAAGTTTACCGCCCGAGCAAACTTTTGGTCCTCATCTTCTTATGTTCGACCCGAAAATCCAAGTGCATGGGCCGAGTGCTGGGACCGATCGAACGCTAGGACATAAGGTTTGCATGAACCGTAAGTTTGGCTACTCGGGTCGACCATTCGAACAGAAGGTTTGTAAGAACCGAGGGATTTGGACCCTTGGTCTCAGTATTGGGCCAGAATGTTTGGTCGGACAGTGAACTTGGCTGCTCGGTTCGAGCGTTTCTTTCAAATAGAGGAGAGAAGTAGATCTATAGTCTTGACATCTTGTTTTGTTTTTTAAGTCATATTCATGCTTTGCATGCTTAACGGACTAGATTTTTCATACAATTATCCTTTAGCATCTTACATATTCTTTGGAGTTGTTAATCTTTTAGAAGATATAGATGCAAAATACAGAAATCTCCACTCCTGAAAGAAACTCAAATAAATATATTAACCGAAAAATTTGTAGTAAAATAAAGAAATATGAAAAACCTTGTAGCCTCGCTCGATGAATTTCACAGCAACGAGCTCCTTTGTCTCATTATGACGCAAAAGCCGAGCAAACCCGAAATTCCCAGACCCTAAATCCTTCACCATTTCATACTTCTCCATTCTTCTTTGCTGCTTCGACGACGACGTGTTCTAACTTCTATTATAATAAAACTTTCAAACTTTATCCTGTCTCATAGAAGAAGAAATATGGGTTGAAAGACAAGATATGATCTGTTTATGTTTTCATTCTGGAAAGATTGAGTTTTATTAAATAGAAAATCAAGTTGAGGGACGTGTAAGAAGTGAGTGGACCAATAGGACAAAAAGAGCAGATAAATACAATGAAAAAACATTGATATATATATATATATATAATTGAGGGAACAAAAGGTGTATGTGAAATATGGGCGGACCTAACTAATCTTGAAAACTAGTTCAAGAGTTTATAATTGCCCAATACCATATATACAAGTCTCAAAGTTCATATCCTAGCCGATGTGGGACAACTTATCATAACACTCCCCCTCATGTCCAGATTCGATCCTGGAGCGTGGACATCGTAATCGGGGGCTCAACGTCGGTATATTCAAATCGGGACGAACCGGGCTCTGATATCATGTCAAATATGGGCTGGTCTAATTAATCCCAAAAGCTAGCTCAATAGTTTAGGCTTGCCCAACACCATACATACAAGTCCCAAAGTTCATGTCCTAATTGATGTGAGACAACTTATCATAACAATCACTACAAGAAATTCACGGATTAGGGACTGAAGAATCAGTCCCTAATCCGTCCGGAAACTCATTTAAGGACTGATTAGGGACTGGCACGAGCCGTCCGCAAACGAGCGTCGACAATCAGTTCCCGTCCGCAACCCGTCCGGAAATACAAACGGTAAATGTAGACCGCAAACCGTCCGCAATTTCGGACGAAATGGTTAGTCCGAAAATCGTCGCAAAACCTGACGATTTCATTTTAAATTTCCGGACGGAGAGCTGGCCGTCGGGAATTTCCAGACGGAGCGGTGGTCGTCGGGAAATTTCCAGACGGAGAGCCTGCCGTCGGGAAATTTCCGGACGGAGAGCTTGCCGTCGGTAAATTTCCGGACGGAGAGCTTGCTGTCGGCAAATTTCCGGACGGAGAGCTTGCCGTCGGGAAATTTCCGGACAGAGAGCGCGCCGTCCGGAAATTTTTTTTTAAAAAAAAATTAAAACATAAAATTTTTAAAAAAATTGAAATTAAATAAAAAGCATGCATATAATAATATTTAAATTATCCGTTTACAAATTAGTAGGTGATAATTGGGAATTATTATCGTCGTTAGCATCATTGTTTTTTGCCGTATCCCAATTGATAGAAGGCATGTGTGCCTTCATCATTTTGAGCCATTGCTCACGTTCCCTTCTTGATTGTTCTACTTCTCTTTGCAGAGCGCTGACATGTGAGTTTTGTTGTTCTAGTTATGCTTTCATCTCCGAGATTGTATTTTGTAATTCCTCGTTCGCGACCTTTTCCTTGCATTTGGAGGAACTCGCACGGTTTGATGATATTCCTCCAAGACCAAATAGACGACCTTTGTATGGCGTTACTTGCTACAAAAAATATTGACATTTAATTTAAATTATTAATAAAAAAATTATTGTAAAAATGTATTAAATTTACCTCGAAATACATCTCGTTGTATTCTTCTTGAGAAAGAGTCGGTTGCGTCCCATCTTCTCTTGGCAGGATTTGGGAAACTCGTTCCGATGACATGTTACCAACATCGTCGTGAATTTGTTTTGCCCTGGCATCTACCCATGAACCGTTGGATTTTTTCTTGTGTGTACGTTCTAACAATTCCACGTACGACGGTTCACATCCTTTCTCTTTCCACTAAAACAAATTTGATGTTTTACGTATTAAACAAATGTCACTCCTAGTAAAACTTTAAAAACTTTTAAATCTTACCATATCTTCGTAAACCTCCGCGAAAGAGCGGGAACCAGCAGTATGTGCACTAGGACCATATACCGATCTATCAGAACGACGAGATCGACTAGTGCGTTCACTTCTCTGCTTAAATTGAGGAGAGTCCCAATAGGCAAGCAACTGTCCCTAGACATCATCAGAGATCCAAACGGGTTTGACATTGGTTGTCATCCATTCTTTTCTCGTTTCGTATAAAAGATTTTTCAATCGATCTCCCGCATGCTTTTTCACACATACACCATAGTTCATAGTTGACTTCATTGCGAAACGCCAACCTGAAGATCGTCTAATATGTGGATAGGTAACATAACAAACTTGATCGGCTTGTAACGCAAGAATAAAAGGCTCGTATTTTGCATATCTTCTTGTAGAATTAATTTCTACGACACCTAATTTGTTTATTCTTGTTGCGCGACCGTTTATTGGATCGAACCAATCACATCGGAATAACATCACTCTTAAACCGACGTAACCTACAAAAATGGCAAATATAAGTCAACATATTCGAAAATATAACATACGTGGTATCGAAAGGAAATTTTTTGGATTATTAGTATTAATACCTGGATATTCCAATTGCAAAATGTCTTTCAAAATCCCATAAAAATCTGGTTCGTCGGTCGATTCACAATAGCTTTCACCTTTCACACATATACCATAGTTCATAGTTGACTTTAATTTTCCATGCTCGTATGTATAAAAGTTGTAACCACGTGTAAAATACATGGGCCAACTCATAACTTTTAGAGTTGGTCCTTTAACAAGATCGCGTAGCCATAATGGGTGATTGTCAATCTCAATCTGCATTCAACTGAAAAGCATTTGTTTCATCCATGCAATATGGACAAGCCAATCGACCATGCGTTGTCCACCCAGATAGCATACCATAAGCTGGAAAATCACTTATTGTCCACATAAGAGCACCTCATAATATAAAATTTTGTCGTCTCGAAACGTCGTACGCTGGAACTCCCTTCCATAATTCTTTCAATTCTTCAATTAGTGGTTGAAGAAATACATCTAAACTTCTTTTCGGATGATTAGGCCCGGGAATCAATATTGTTAAGAACAAAAACTCACGCTTCATGCACATATCTGGTGGTAAATTATACGGTGTCATAATAACTGGCTACAACGAATAATTTCTCCCAGACATCCCAAATGGATTAAAACCATCAGTGCAAAGGCCTAAATAAACATTTCGACTCTCAGTTGCAAAATCAGGATATACCTTGTTAAAGTGTTTCCATGCCTCACCATCTGAGGGATGACACATTTCTCCGTCAGGACTTGAATGCTCGGCATGCCAACTCATGTTGCTTGCGGTCTTCTCCGATTGATATAATCTTTTTATCCTGTCTGTAATTGGTAAATACCGCATACGACGAAACGGAACCGGTTTTCCATTTCTTGTCAAATAAAATCGATCTTTTCCACAAAATCGACAATTGATCAAGTCCGAAGTTTCTTTCCAGAAAATCATACAGTTGTCTTGGCAAACATCAATCTTTTGATACGACAATAAACCCAATGATCTCATCATCTTCTTTGTTTCATAATATGACTCGATTGCATTATTATCTTCGGGCAAATAATCTCTTACTAATTGCGATATAGAATCCATGCAATTTTGAAAAAGATTATTTTCAGTTTTCAAATTCATCAACCGTGCAGATATAGACAACCGTGATAGACCACTTCTACAACCATCATAGAGTGGATGTCTAGCACTTTCTAACATTTCAAAAAAAGTTTTTGCTTCTTCATTCGGATCTTCTTCAATATTTTCATATTTGTGTCTTTCGACGAATGCATTTTGCACCATTTCTACATAAGGGTTTTCTACATCTTGAAAAGTCTGAGACACTTCATGATTTACGATACCCCTACTAAAATTTTCCACAACACCCCTCGGTCGTGGTTCAAAATTCTCTCCATGAGATAACCAAATAAAATAATTTGGAGTAAACCCTCTTAAATAGAGATGATTCCAAACGGTTTTCTCATTAACGATTTTTTTCATTTTTGCATTTTATACATGGACAAACCAACTTACCGTTTTCTTTATAAACTAGTTGATTTGTCGCCACTGTCATAAACTGTGTAAGGCCTTCTACAAACTCCTTCGATACACTTTGAGTTTCCAGATCAATTCTTCTATACATCCATTGTCTCGAAACGAAAATATTCGATCTCGACGACGATGCCATTACAATTAGAAACAATAACAAGATATTAAGAGAAATATGTTAGATTTATGTGTGAGAAACGGGTAGAAGATGAGAGATTAAATAGAAAATTTTAAGACCGATTCTGGACGGATTGCAGACTGGGATGAATATTTCCCGACGAACCGTCCCTAATACGTCCGAAATTTGCGGACGGTTTGTGGACGGTAAGTTCCAAATTGTGGATGGAAAACAGTCGTCCCTAAACCGTCCGCAATTTGCGGACGGATGACTCAGCCGTCCGCAAATTGCGGACGGGTTGTGAATCAGTCAGCAATTTGCGGACGGACGATAGTTTAGTCCCGATTCCGTCCCAAATTTCGGACGACTTAGGGACTTCTCAACGGTCCCCAAATTTAGGGACGGATTCGGGACGTTTTTCTTAATCCGTCCTTAAGTAGTCCCTAATCCGTCCCTAAATTTAGGGATGGATCACTCAGTCCGCAAATTCAGTCCCGAAATCCGAATTTTCTTGTAGTGAATGTCCTTATTTTTAAGTGCCTAATACGCTAGCAGGAAAAAAAAAATATTAGACTTTCTTTTAATTAATATTAACTCTCACATTTGGGTAAGGTTTGAAAATTGGATTTACGATAAATAAGTATATGAATATACGAAGAATTATGGTTCATCAAATGTTTATTTGAATATTAGAATTAAAACTTGGATGCAATGGGATAAATAGTTTTTTGTTTGAAAAAATCTTCAAGCATTGGAATTATAGATTAAAATAATTTCTTGATATTTGATTGTATTGTTTATTATATGATCATATTGAAACAATATTTTCGTTTCATAATTATGAATTTATGATGGCATAAAATTTAATTTACATGTGGTATGGGATTTTGGATTATGATTAATATAATTATGTAATATCATTGTAATGAAACGATGGGTTTTTACGGTTATATCCAAAAGCTCGACCAATTTACCAAACTATGTTTAGAACATTGCGTACTAGATGTGAAAATGTCACACCACCATCAAAAGATTTGTCTACACTATCATTGTGCGTTTGAACATGTGACACGAAATAATACGCCGTAAAGAATGATATTTTTAATTTATGTATTACTCCACAATTGAGCCATTCAGACGAGTTTTTGGTTTGATTTTTTCTTTAGATGAAATATAAATCGCTCAAATAGATACATCCAAGGAAATTGAATTAGACCTCCTAATGCAGCTTCATGAGGTAATTATGAGATGTTCCATAACATCAAAGAATGATGATGGAAAAATCTTCTCCAAGTTACATATTACAGTAACTATGTTACATTCGAAAAATTGAATACTCCTAGAAATGCCTAAAATCAATAAGTCTCTCGTACAGAATCTCTTAACCGATAAAAAATGGAGGATGAGACTTCCACTCAACTACATTCCTCTTATTGTTTTACTTGTTATGAAGTGGTGTATCTTCAACAACACAAAGAAAAACATGAGAATAAAATCAAGTTGTCTTTCTTCCATGTTTTGCCTGGAAGATATCTATTTCATTCATGCAATATGAATAAACCAACTAATCATGCCTTGTCCATCTAGATTACATATCTTCCATATAAGAGCACATTTGAACATAAAATTTTATCGCATTGAAACATCGAATATTTAAACTTTAAGAAGTTTTACATTTATAACATAGACTAGACATTTTGCAAGTATACGGACCGTAGAGTATAAGGGCCGAATATAGGGACTAAGTGTGATTTAAACTACGAAAACTAGGTGAAAACATATATAAGGTGTGTGTGTGTGTGTGTGTGTGGGAACAAGTAAACTAAACTTAGCACTGTTCATGTACAAGTTGGGACTGTGCTATTAGACTCGAATATTGTTTCACATATGCGAACTAGCTAAGTATTATGAAACTATCATGCTTATCCGTTCGAAGAATCTTAAATAGATCTACTTGCTCTCAGAGTGCAAATCTGAATCTATCTACTCTCGTAGTGCAAACCCTATTTGATGTCTCCGCCTGATGACCTATACACCTAATCTAATTTATAAACCTATCTGCTCTCATAGTGACCTACGTACCTGTCAAGTACGATTAAACATGCATATCTACTGTACTATATCTATCTAATTTGATGTCTCAATGTGAACTAGTCCAACTGATACACGATCTATGGGATCCATTCATAAACTGAAAGTACAAAGTATGCATTAGAAACATGGAATTAAAAACGGCTATTCCGATTTAAGTTCGTAAAACTCGCGTACACAATAATCTAATCTACAATGAGGATCAAACTTATAGATCTACATCCTCGAGATAAATCATATATATAAAAGGGAGGATTTTTCCTCCCTTCTCCTGCTGCCACGTCAGCGGAGGACGAAAAAATCCTCCCTCGACTTGCTTTCACACGATTCGGCGTGTATCCATTATATAAAAGGGAGGATTTTTCCTCCCTTCTTCTCCTGCTGCCACGTCAGCGGAGGACGAAAAATCCTCCCTCGACTTGCTTTCACACGATTCGGCGTGTATCCATTCCTCTTCCTCTTGCTTCTTGATGCGTGTACCCCCCATTCATCCCCTCTTTCTTCCTGATGCATGTACCCATTCCTCTTCCTCTCGACCCAGTTTCATTGAAGAACCCTAAATATGGAATTCGTCTTCCACTTCCAAAGCCTTGATGGAGGAGCGGAGACGGGAGGAGAGCGAAGCCACTGAGGGGCGGGACCGCCGGTGGAGATTGCGTAATTAGGAAGAATCCGCACGATTAAAGTTGCCTTTTCCACCCGTGGTTGAACTCCTCGATAAGGTAGGATCCTTTTTTTCGTTGAACGAACCCTAGCATGATTCATATCCTCCTTCGCCATCTCGAGCTCCGCCGATTTGATCTTGGAAAAAAACAGTACTGGGTCTAAAGAAATCAAGCGTCACACTCTCCTGATTAAGACTGACCAAAGCTCGCATGACCAATAGTCGGAGAAGGCGCAACGATCGGCGGCGGATTAACCGCCATCGGCGGATGAATGAGGAATCGCGCAGGGGAGGAAGAGGAGGAAGAAGATGGCGGGGAGGAGCGAAACGGACCGCGCCTGAACCGAGCGTGGATACCATGTGGATAGGAATAATCATGTGGATACCAGAGGTTCTGATGGCGACGATATGGACCACGAAGATGATGAGATTGAGGTCCGAAAACGTGACGCTCTAATCGAACCCGCCGTTGATTCCGGTGATAATTGTAGTTCTGCAGCCGATTCGGGAACTGGAAAACATACTAAGGTGACGATTGCTTATCCGCATGGTAATGCGTATGAATCACAATATAATATACATGCAATGGGAGGGTTTGCTTCTGTGCAGAAGGATATAGCCACAAATGTTGGCTCTTGGGAGTCTCTTAGGGCTATTCTCTCTGATCCTGTCACCGGAGCCTTCATGGAAGCTGCTATGACATTGCCTTGTGGACTTTCTTTTTGGGGTGGAGGAAGACAACCGAATAGGGTTTGAAGATAGACTTTGGTCGGAAACACCGACATCGGTGGATAATCAAAACGGATTAAGGTAGTCCTTCTTATTGCTTCAAACTGTGTCACAGGTTTTGCTATATGATTGTTCAAACAGTTCGTGCTTTCTATCCACGAATATGTTACAAAGTGGAGATTCTTTGATGTAGGTGTTTCAATCGTAATTTCTGGAGACAAAGGAATAGGGTTGGAAGATGGGTTGGAAGATAGTCAGCCACACAGTCATCGGTGGAGACGCTGGTGGCAGCCACGGAGGGAAGCGAATAAGAAAGGGAGACGAGATACAACCGAATTGGGTTAGATGGTAGAATTTGGTCAAAAACACCGACATCGGTGGAGAATCGACACCGCTTAAGGTAGTCCTTCTTATTGCTTCAAACTGTGTCACCGGTTTAGCTATGGGAGGTACACCTTCTTATTGCTTTATTCTTTACAAAGTGGGCATGTGTTTTTTAGTATATTGTTGAAACAGTTTGTCATTTCTATCTACGAATATGTTACAAAGTGGATAGTCTTTGATGTAGGTGTATAAACCGCAATTTCTGAAAACGCAATAATGGACGCATCATTCAAGACTAGGTGGATAATTGCCTTTTAACTCAAGCTTGGTCAAATGCATGTGTCTTCTATTTTCGCACTTGTTTCCATGCTACTCCTGTAATGGAAGCCTATTTCCAAGACTAGGATCTAATGGAAGCATCAAAGCCTTTTTTCGGAGTTCGAGTCAGCTGCGATTAGGATTGCAGCAAATAGATGTTGTCGATAAGATTGCCGTGATTGAATTATGTTTTCTTTTGTATTCAAAACTGTAGTTTCAGTTAATTCGGCTGGTTCTGTTGGTCCAAATGCAGTTCCTTTCTTCTCTCCAGATGAGGTCAGTCTTACTCTTACTGTATTACCTGCTAGCTTTAGGTCGTGTTCTGTGTTGACTTTGTGGTCATCACTTAGAACCTAAACTTCAAGTTGTACCATGGGAACACATTTGCTTTGCTCTGTGACCATTTGATTGAATTATACTGGTACAAATTTTTGTGGTTAGATTGCTTGAAAATTGATTTGTTGACTCCTTAAACTTCCCTAAGTTAGAGCTTGAAAGAAAAGAAGAGATCTTGAAACAATTAATTGAAAATGCTTGTCCAAATTTGATCATTCATTTCCGTTATACCCTTTTCTTTGAGATTTTGTACTTCGGTTTAGTAACTCAAATTTGTTTCAGGCTCTTCTAGCAGGGAGGCAACTACATTCACTCAAGGGGTTTCTCTTTTCATCATGTTTTCAGGCGCATCACGGTAACATGAGGATGTCAATTCGTTTGGTACTTAAATCTTACGAAAGCTGTGTGATTCTTCTTCTGAAACATACCGAATTTGAATTTTGTTGCAGGAACACGCTCCTACAGTCTTGCAATATTTTCTCGGCCTTGATACTGGAACTGCCCTCCATTCCCTCTTGGTAAAGAATTTGGAATCTAAATGATTCCTTCAATTTCTGACCGACTTGAACCATTTCTTTAATCGATCACAAAAGCGATTCACTGTTGTTCCCTCCTTTCTCTTTCTATGATGCAGCGATGGATATGCAGTCATAGAACCCTTTTTAGCGAACCATGCAGGGTTGGGAGATAGAATTTGGTCGGAAACACCGGCATCGGTGGAAAATCAACATGGATTAATGTAGTCCTTATTTCTTCAAACTATGTCAGATTATGGATATGCAGCCATGCTTGAGGTACATATGTAACTTAATGGTCGCGGGAGTGACGTCTCTCTCTTGGGTAGTTCCAAGTTGGTAATGTTAATTTCCCCAAAATTATCTTTTTTTTTTCAGGGTTTTGTGCGCTGCTGAGAACATTGGATGTAAGTAAGATCGTCACTGAGCCTTTTGTTGCTCAGAAGGTGCTTCTTCTCGGCATCAAGCATACTCAGGTATGTTCGTCATTGTTCTGGTCTTACTGAATCCAAATAGATTTGGATCCTGGAAGATGGTTGTTAATGTCGCTGTTGTGTGGCAGATTGGATAGTAATTATATTTTTCTGTGTATTTTGCTTTAATTGAACATAAGGCTGATATTTACGGGTTGGCAGAGTTTCTTAAGCCATTGATGAGGTTATAATGAAAGCTACTGCCATGACGGAGACGTAGGAATGGATTATTCCGACAATATAGAGGAATCAAAAGGAACTCTCCAATTTGTGAGCAGAGCCAAAAGAATCACCAACTGTGCTCAGGTGAACGAGGTCTGCGTGCAAGTCTTTAAATTGTTTGAAATTTTGTGTTCTGTTGAGATCTTATGCGTTCATGCTGCATCACCGTTATCCACAGGTATGCACAAGTAACATACTTCTAAGAATTAGTTAAATATAGGCATTGCTCATGAATTTTTAAAGTGTGAGATTCATTAGATCCAATAGGTAAAGAGCATTACAATGTTGTAATTTATTTAGCATATAACTTTTTATTAATGCGTGGATGTTTATAGTTTTTTTAAGAACAACTCGTGTTTGCATTTGTAGTTGCTATGAACCATTACAATCTTAATGACTCGGTTACTTATTGTAACTGCAAAATGGTAGGGCAATGTTCAACACTCTAGCATGATCTTCTTAGATCAAAACCGTCCTATACCATCACATGGACTGGCATGTTACTTGAAACAGGATGTCCAAGAGCCGTAAGCAGAACCCTTCGAGCCATAAGCAGAACCCTTCGCAGAAGTGATTTGTACATGCTAGCATGTAGAAAGTGGTACAGAGGCACTGGAAAATGAAGTTGTGCGAGGCTTCCTACCCACTGTGCCAACAGTTGAAAAGGACAAAGAAGGGTTGGTTGTTCCAGCAGATGAAGATCAAACTTCATGTGCATTATGCGGTGAGCCATTTGAAGACTTCTATAGTGATGAAACTGAGGAATGGATGTACAGAGGTGTTGTGTACATGAATGCCCCTGATGGTTCAACACCTGGCATGGACAAGTCTCAGTTAGGTCCGATAGTTCATGCAAAGTGCATGTCAGAGTCCAACGGGGAAGCTTTTCCGGCGAATTTTGTGTACGTACCTCATTTGCATACAATATAAGTACGAACATGTTGAAACTGCAATCATTTTAGCTTATAATTTCATCCAGCAGATGAACAAGTGTTTCTCTAATGACTTTTTGTTTCAGGGTGATATGGAAGAGGAGGGTTGTCATAGAATAAAGATGCGGAATTGACTCCATTAGACAGACTTGTAGGTATTTCTTAACTATATGTGATCTTTCTTCATCATCATCATCATCATCTATTTGCACTTCTTTTCACAATACTGCTAATGACGGCTGCGCATCTACCTTCTCTTCTTCCGGATCCTTGTACATGTGCCTCTGAATCCTGTTGTTGAGTTAGGAACATGCATTTCGTGATCTTTCTTCACTCCTCCCTACACTAAGATGCAATTTTCTTCTTGAAAAACACTCGATCTGAATCTAAACGGAAAAAATTATCGACATTTGATGCCGCAGAGGGTAGTTTATTCTGTGGATATGTGGATTACAGTGTATCTGTTTGTTTTGCATTGGTTTTTTTTTAGATATTGCAGGGGAAGATCTGGCAAAGTATGTCCGAAAACCACAGTCTAAGAGCTCCAGAGCCCTCAAAACACACCTTTGTCCCAGGTCTTCATTTAAAGATACTTTTATCACAACAAATCGATTCACATTGCACTTCTCTATTAGAGAAGAAAGCTTAGCTAAACGATAATAGGCCAATTTTTTTAGCCCTTTTAATCAGATTATTAGTTGACTTAACAAATAATGTTAATATCTGATTTATATATGTTCATCAAACTCAGTGATACCTATCCTCTGCCATGATTTCTTCTTCTTCTTGATGCAACAGAACAGAACAACAGTCATGCATACGAGGAAGAAGCGAAGGGGGACTAAGACTACAATGATAGTGTGGTGGTTCTCTGGTTGTGAAGGCAGCTGAGGAGGAATGACATGAGGCAAGTTAGCAGAGACACATGAGGAGGACTAAGCCTACAATGAGAATAGTGTGGTGGTTTCTTGGTGGTGAATGATGCTGGAAGGAGAACATGAGGTGGATGAAAGGATGGCTGAGCTAGGTGAGAACGTGACACAGTATGTTTATGTAAAACAAATTTGTTTACACGCGGATGAGGTTTAGTTTTATCAACAAATAAATATTAAGATTAAACTAAACTAATTTAATGTAACAAAATTTTACATAAATATTTTTATATTTATTTTTCTACTATGATTATAAAATTGAAGCATTAGAATTGAGAAAAATAATAATATTCTGGCATTTGAAATGGTTTCTAATGATTTTTTTTAAAAAAATATCGTTTCTAATTATATATTTCTAGAAAATAATTAAAAAACTTCTTAATCTAAAAAATAGATTAATGGAAGTATTACGAAAAAAATTATCATAGTTCATATATTTTTTAAGTATCAATTTTTGATATAACATAATAATAAAATTTTATATATCTAACAATTATTATATACTAAATTTAATCAATAATAAAATTTATATATTCAAATGTTTTGTTCTCAAGATAAATTTTAACAATTGTAACATAGTAGAATTAGTAGCAATTTGCAGCGCTTCTCGACAATTTGCAGCACTTCTCGACGTTACAATTCAATTCGTCAGAGCAAGATACATGTTCTTTATCTAACAGGATATGGTGATCCCGAAAAGCAGAATATTGATGGTTATGCTCCTCTTGAGATTACAAGAATAAATAATCAATATATGCTTTACAAAATGTGATGTACGCTCTGAATGCTAATGAAGGCAGGGTAAATCTTTCAGAACTAATTTCAGTCTTCTTTGGCCAAATATTTGTCATATGGGTATTCATATTTTAAGTGCTTACTCGGAGATTATTTTTCAAAATGAACTTTTTTTTGCATCCATAAGAACGTAAAAGCCAACAAACTTCTGCAGCTTCAAAATGTGAAAGGAAGTCATAAGCTCTTCCCTCAGTAGCAAATGAACAATGAGGCTTCTAATTTTATATTGTAGTTTTTTAGGGCTCATGACTGAAGCAACGAGAACTCAATTTCGTTTGATTCATCACATTTATTATTGACTTGTGGGGCATCATATACAATTGAGGTTTTTTCCTTCTGCTTTATTATCCTAGAAATTCATTTTTGGTTCCATATCGTGTTGTCCCGAGTAAATTTACTTCAATTTTATATAAAAGAAGCACTACTTCTAAAGACCACAAAGAATGGAATCTTAATCTCAAGTCGCAACTACTATAACATGGAGAATGATGAAACACCCTTGCATGGATGTTAACAATCTCGCATTTAGCACCTTATATTTTTTCTGCTCTTTTCCATTGATTTGCTTTGGAATATCCACAATTTGTTGGACTCTTGATGAAAAAAAATGTTCTCCATTTGTTGTTTATCCTCAAGTATCATGTACATATCTGAGATAATTATTGGCGATGTTGTTCTTTTTTACTTTGATGCTCCTCATGAGCTGCTTCAGAGATTGGTATCACAAATCTATTTTGTAATTTTCTATCATCATTAGAGTTCTCCTTAAAGGAGGTTCAAGTTCTTCTGCACTCCAACAACATACTAACTAATCGAGTCACAAAAATTAATCGAGATATAATGATGTTTCTTTTTAAAGTTTAATGATCACTTCTCAAATTTAAAATGCAATCTAACTCAGAACAACGAAAAGAAATGTTATGTTTTCTTCATTCTCAAGCCACAATTATAAAGGTTACTATTTGCACCATCCTTTCTCATTGGCTTGATCTATTTAATCCATGGAACATACTGTTTCAAATCATTAATAAAGCGTAAAAGCATTTGTGACCTACATGTTTTATCACATCTACATGCAAATCTCGAACCTTTTTCTCCATCTCCACTTATTAAAGATTCAAGTTAATTTTGAATAGAGTCCTACAAAAAAGGAAATTAGAAACATCAATATACATAGAATTTCCTAGCATGATGATTAAGTTGAGGAGAGAAATGAGAGCAAAAATACAACTTATCTTCATGGTTCAGGAATCTAGACTCTGATTTTTTTACTAATGTTATTATTATTTACATAATCTCCATCACAATAGTTCTTAAAAAAAATATCCAATAATATTTTTTCAATCAAATTCTACAATATAAATTTTCATTTATTTCATTTCATATTTTATTTCTAAAAGTTGCATACGAATCAATTATTCTTTAAATGTCGTAAAGAACGACAAGACATATTATTTTCAAAGGTAATTCTATTAGTTCCACTTTATAGATTACACACAATATCGTTGTATTTTTAATATAAAAATTAGTATATGTTACTCCCTTTTATAAACAAATGCAGGTACGTATAGGAAAAACAATCATGCGAAAAACTCCAGTGCAATCACTAACCTCCAACATATTAGGTTTTAAAATTATAATGATATTATAAATAATTAGTTTACATTACATCTTATAAATCTGTTATTTAAACTTTTACATTGAAAATTGGAATTTGTGCATTTGTATTGAACGACATATATACCAAATGTCATAACAATTTCAATTAATAAATTATGTATAACGTTTAAGAATCATACAATATAATTATCACAAAACCGCGCAACGCGCGGGTATCATCTAGTTAAACATAATAAATAAATAGAAAAGGGTTAGAAATTCTCATTCTATCTATCTCGATCTATTGTAGCCATGGCCTTGCCTAGCTCTTTGATCCGATTTGAATAGCTTCTTCACTTTTTTGGTACGTTCCTAAAGTGTCTTCCTTTTGATTGTTCTAGAGCTATTTCTCTCATCGAAATATGTCCTAACCCATCCTAATTCGTCATTTGTTTCTCAGAAAACCACCCCTTTTTATATAGAAGCACCCCTCCTTAAACAATTCAAAATTTGAATTATTAATTGGATTCAGTCAACCGTTCGACCAAGAGGCCTACACTCTAGCCGAGTGGTAGGTTGTTCTATGCATCTCCCAGACAAATGTATGAATTTCGATTAGGGTCATATTTTATGGTTAGAACATATGACAAATCATAGAGCAAAATAAGTGTAATCTTAACCGTTTTTCACAAATCTTATATGATGATTAGGCCCAATAATCAGTATCGTTGAGAACAAAAACTCCATTTTCATCCACATGTCTGGCGGTATGTTATATAGTGACATAAAACATGCCATAACAAATAAATTTGTGCCAGACATTAAAAAAAGATTAAAACCATCTACACAAAAGCCTAAATAAATGTTTCTACTCTTAGCTCCAAAGTCATAATATACCTTGTTAAAATGCTTCAACGGCTTACCATTCGAGTAATCACACATTTCTCTTTCATGACTAGAGTGTTCAACATGCGATCTCATGTCACTTGTTATCTTTTTAATTTAATACAATCTTGTGATTATATTTGTAATTGGTAAATATCACATACAATGCATAACCAATTTATTTTCTTGTCTACTAAAATGATCTTTTTCTTTAAAATCAATTGTTACTCAAATATGATTTCTCTTATTACAAATCATGCAATTATTATAAAGATTAATTTTTTACAATCGACATTAAGTGATCCCAAAAAATATTTTTGCATCACTATTCATATTTTTTTCTATATTTAATTTTATTTTTTTAACCAAAAATATTTTGCATCATTTCCACATAAGAGTTTTATTTCTACATCTTGATTTGTTCCAATTACTTCATTATATTCAATATCATTATTAAAATCTTCAACATTATTACTTTGTGGTGTGAAATATTCCTCTTGAGATAACTACATAAAGTAAATAATTGAGAGTATAAAGATGATCCCACATAGTTATCTAGTTTATTTTTATTTTTCATTTTTGCATTGGACACATGAACAAACAACTTACTGATTTCTTTGTAATCTTTTTGATTTGTCATTATTGTCATAAACTACATAACGTCTTCAATAAACTCTTTCGATAAATCTAGAGTTCTCGGATCAATTTTTGTATATCCATTATCTTGAAATAAAAATATTCCATCTTCACGATGATGCCATTATAATATGAAATAAGAAGATTATATGAAATAGTATGTATGATAATTTTGTTTTGGAAAAAAGGGAGGATATAGTCTGGATTATATAAGCAATTTCTGGCAATATATTGAGGAGTTGGAGATGATCAAGGATGGATTAAGGACTAACTTGGAGGCATCACTAAACCGTTAACATTTATAAACGAATGTCTAAAAAGCATATGCAATTTGGAATGGTTTCTCCACCCACAAATTTCATATGAAACAGATCGAATTTTACGGGGTGGAAGTTACTTCCATTTTAAAATTACAAATGAACTTAAATGACATTATAAAATCTCTAGAAGAACGTAGCTTCAGTTTGTAAATTTTAAATGAGTCGAGCTCTGGTTCAGAAATCGTCTAGAATCATGGATTTTTTTTACGATAATGTCATCCATAAATTTGTAGAAAAATGATGGCTAGAGCGTATTTTCGTCCGTAATCCATTCGAAAATTTATTGAAAGCTATCTCGGCCAAAATTCCATTTGAAAATTATAAATTTCCAGTAAGTTGTTAATTGCATGAAAAGATTTATGTAAATAATTATACTTGGATGTATGCAAGTTAATTACACTATAAAGCATGATTGCTGAAAAATATTTGTCTGTTTTCCTATATTATCATGTTTAAGAACCAATATAGCATGTGACGCATGATCATGCATCATGACTTCTCGGTCCAGCGTCATTTTATGATTAGGTGAACCTGGTCGATTCTTTAAAATCTTAAACATGTTCGAACTAAATTATTAGTCTTTCGGTCGAGTTTTCGAAATAGATAATTTGTTTAGTTTGAGAGTTTTGGTGCTTGTTCATAGCATTAGGACAATACGTTTGATTGAATCATGCACAAATCTTTTGGGTTCGAGTATTAAAACAAAAAGTTTGATCGCATCATGCTCCAATCTGCATACTATTTAAAATATTCTTTAAACAAATCATAATATCTTACTTGAACACATGGTGAATGTTTGTTAGTTGCAAAAGTGTTCTAGCGAACTGAAGACAACATAATAGTTATGCAGTTTTAATATTAAATGATTCTAATATATCCAGTTATTGATCATTTAATTAGTAGGTGACCACAATGGAATGATTGCCTATGATTAAGAAGATTAAAGGGACTGACGGTTGATATGGATGAGTGTGTATAGTCAAATATTGCACCTTTGCTGATTGATTTTGGTGTATTTTCATTAGCATTGATGATTTTTATTCGTTTAATTATTGCCTAAAGATTGTTTGAACACATTATTAAATTCTCATGATATATTAAATTTTAACACAAATCATTAATGTGTAAGGATGTATAATCTATATTGCATTTTTCAACCTAATAGCATCGTACAATGTCGTCGTAAAATTCCAAAGATTGAACTACGCTGGATGGTCCAAAACAATGCAGGATTACCAAGGACATGGTGTTAATGATCTAGACTTGTTGTTACTAAAATAAGCCAGCGGCCATGTTATAGACTAACAACAAAAAATTGATAAGTATTGCTTTATTTTCACGAGGATGATCATTGCAAAAACTGTTAAGCCATCAATGTAAAAAATCGACAGTGTTAAAATTCATGTATAAAATGAATGAGTATTCCAAAATAAGATTTGACTCACAAGTCATTTGTACGAAGTATTATGATTGAAATGATTACAAAGAAATTAAAGACTATAGGATGGAAGTCAATGAGACATTTAAGACTAGTTTATTATTAACTCTTTGCATGTTGAGTTTGGTAACTTCGAGCGATCAGATATTTAATCACTTCAAAGGTGGATGTATGAGACATTTGATGTAAAAACGAACAATGATTTTGTAGAAATCAAAAGTAGTAAGAGATTTTGATGAACTTTGCTATGCAATGAGCGATAAATTATATTGTTCATACTGTAGGTGTACAAATAAAAAATGATTAGTTCATATATTGTGTTAAAATATCTATACAAGAAATATTTAACGAAAAGTTATTAAATTTAAATTTAACATGATAAAGATATAAGTACAATGACAACTCATATGAAAAACGTCGTAGAAAATCAAATGAATTTTATAATTATGTATGAGTTTCGAATGGAAATAGTTTTGACGATAGTACATGTAATGATGTATATATAAAAATGGGGATGATTTTCAGGGTCATCAAATTGTCCATGATCGCATGATTGAAGTAGTTCCAAATATTTATATAGAAACTACACTTATGTCATGATTATAAGTGATCACTTGCACTTGGATTAAATAAAGTGAATAAAAGTTATAACACAGTAGAATATTGCATGGTTCAAATGTATGAAACATTGGATGACGTTTTGCCTGAAGTTATCACCGTAACTAATTAGTTTTATGATATGTCGAAGCTCATTAGATCTCTTGACTGAGAAATGGATAGATGGACATGTGCCTAAACCACTATATGATCTTCTAGAGCGACTATAAATCTTTTGAATTATCATTTTTTTGTGGGGTTCAAATATTTAAATCTAAAATAATTTCATAGGAAATGATGTTTTACAGATCAAATGTTTGCACATTAAAAAATGTAGAACACAAATTAGTAGATGGGGAAATGTATTATGTGTTAGATGCAAAAGCTTGAAATCATTTTGTCGAGTTATATCATAAATTTTCGTGGTAATTTAGAAATATTTTACCTAATTTTATGTAATGGTGGTTTCGCATTGAAATGAACAATTTTACTTATCGTATCTCCAAATGAGTTAGATGTAATTTCAAAAGAAGAGAGTGAGAAAAAATAAAAAATGTGATTGTGTAGAAGATGATTATGATGTGTGAAAGATGGTTACGATGATAATTATTTTTTAAAAGCTGAAATGTAATCTTAAGTGTTTTTTCCTTTTGGAAAGGTATAAACACAATTATTTCACCTCTCCAAATCCGAGCTTCCAATGACATTGCATTGATCCTTGTAATGCCATTATAATATCGTTGCATTGAGAAATTACACACACATCATATAATGCTATAGATCAAAGTCTCAATGCAATTTTGTTGAAATACAAATTTGGAGAGGAGTAATGCAATGGCGTTGCAAATACCAACACAAATGCGTCAAGTTGACATTGTCTGTATAACGTGACATCTTTTCATGATTAAGTTTTGTTTGTGACGAAATGACAATTCTTTAATTACATATGCTATGTTCTCAAACGAATGGTTCATCATTTTACATTTTGAAACTTCATAAAAACTCATGTTTTTCTCGCCATTCCACCATTCACTCACACATTCTCTTTCAATTCTTCTTGTTTTTCAACATTTTCATTGTATTCAACATTAATAGAGGATATACTTATAAACTTTTGTTATCTTTGATTTAGATAGGTTATATCATTCATATATATATATATTGTTTTTTATGATTTGAATCCAAATGAGGTTTAAATTAGCTAGGAGATTACAAATTTACTAGAAATCATGTAAATTTTTACAGATTTTGAAGAATTAGGTTCGGTTAGATTCGATTAGAATTTGGTTAGCTTCGATTTTGAATTGATTAGGTTCGGGTAGAATCATTCTTGATTTGGTTAGGTTCAGTTTAGTTTGGTTAGGTCTTAAGGAATGGTTTGGTATAATGGCTGGTTTAGATTCGGTTTAAATCACTATATAGGTTTGTATGGGTTCGTTTAAGTATAGTGTTAGGGTTTATTTTCGGGTTGGGTTTGGGTTGGTTTAGGGTTAGTTTTAAAATTATAATATGTTAATCGAGTTGGAACATGTCTTCTCTGATTACATAGTATAAATGCAGATCGTTTCGTCTATTCTCATCATGTACATTTAGTGCCGGGAGACTCGACACAGTGAGAAGTCCCGACACAACGAGTCATTCACATCTATGCAATTCACTACTAGTAGCAACTCTTCATCAATTTAATCTGGTGTCACCGCAATGACAACTGACAATGTCGTTCTATTAACATCAATGTTATATTTTGAGCTGTCTTAGCATCGCTGTCGTCTTTATTCTTGCATATCGGTACTGTGACATTAGAAGGTTTTTTTCAACAAACAATATTTTTATAATTTTTTTATATTTTCTATTTTTCAAAAATTAATTTTTAAATAAAAGCTAGGTCATCCACACAATTGGTGTTAGTACGACGTTACTCTATTTCATGCCATCTGCATAAATATTTACGTCGAAAAGTATCAAATTTACCGACCCAAAATGTTATGTTATTGTTTTTTAGCCCTATCAAGGGTAGGTGTCATTGCTTTTCCATTTACATTGTTAACACGCATTTGTGTTAACGCGACGTTACCATTTCAAACGTAAATTATACATTACCATTTCAAACGTAATTATAGTTAATATTTGTGATAACTTTGCTATGTTGTTGTCAACTCTAATTGCATTAACCATGATGACACCATGTTGTTGACCTGACATTGTGCATTATTGCACAAATATACGTTAACACTGCAATTTGTAAGGCAGACATATGTCATTTGGCCTATTTGTAACGCAAATCTATGAATTTATGTATTGTTAATTTTCGTCAATTATTTAACTTTGGTTGACTATTTTTTGAAAATTGAAAAATGATAAAAAGGTTAAAGGTATAGTACACGTGTCGCAGACGATGAAAACGATATCCGAAGAGCTTTACATGAAATCAACGGCCGTTTCTGACTATTATTGTTGTCACTTAATTATTTGTTCTTCATGCGATAAGTGACGTGGCTATGAATGTCGCCAAGAAGGAAATTCGAAGTTGGCAAGAAGGAAATGGCTAGAATCAGCAGCGGTGGAGAAGAGAGCACGAGTCAATCTTCAATGGCGTCAATAAGTGTAAGTAGATCGATTTCTAGGGTTTTGGAGGATGTCGAGTCCCAAAATGGTTTATTGATTTGAAATGGTGTGAGTGTCAATGAGTCGGTTGAGTCTCAGTGAGTCGGTTGAGTCGCAAGAGTAGGTTGTCTCAGTGAGTCGGTTTGGGTCGCGATGGTCGGTTGAGCGTCGATTTCTAGGGTTTGCAGGCTGTCGAGTGCCAGAATGGTTTATTGATTTGAAATGGGTGTGAGTGTCAGTGAGTCTGTTGAGTCTGAGTGGGTCGATTTGGGTCGCAATGGTCGCTTGAGCGTCGCAGGGGGTCTAAGGGTCGTTTGAGTCGGTTGTCTCAGTGAGTCGGTTTGGGTCGCAATCGTCGCTTGAGCGTCGCAGGGGGTCTAAGGGTCGTTTGAGTCGGTTGTCTTAGTGAGTCGGTTTGGGTCGTATGGGTCAATTGAGTCGGATGGGTCGGTTGAGTCGGTTTGGGTCGCATGGGTCAGTTGAGTCGCATGGGTCGGTTGAGTCAAAGGGTCGGTTGAGTCGCATGGGTCGCATGGGTCGCTTGAGTCGCTTGAGTTGGTAGAAGTATAATGTATTCTTTAATTAATTGGTCTTGCAGGTGGCCCCAAAGCCGAAGTTTGTGTATCAATTCAAACACATGGACAGAATGCCAAAGATCACCACCAAGTGTTATCCTCACGAGACAATAACGAAGCTGAGAGGAATCTTAGATGAATACGACGTGCATTACTTCGAGAAGGAATCGCAATTTAAGCATTTATTCCATTTCCAATGTGATTCCACATTGACTAAGGTTCAAATGTCTATCCTCCTACTCCGTGATTGTACAGGACAAGAAGGAGTTGTGGTTCGTCTTAAACGGTGTTCCCATCCGGTACTCTATAGTGGAGCACGCACTAATTTCCGGATTGAACTGCGGACCATATCCCAAAGGATGGGAGTCCAAAAGGGGTGATACATTCAGGCGGAAGTATTTCGGCCGTGGAAAGGTGACCCCCGTACAAATCATTGGAAAGCTTGTGAAGGCGAAGAATGACGAGGACCGAAAGAGGTTGGCAACTTTGTTGTTGTTGGCGCAAGTTATTGCTCACAAGCGTTCATCAGACAACTCTATCATCCATGATCTCGTTGACATGGTTGATGATGTGGAATTTTGTGAAGGCTTTCCATGGGGGCGTTACACATTCGAGAAGATTGTGGATACTTGCCGCAAGCTTGTTAGCGGGGAATCACCGAAACCAAAATGGTATTGTGGCGGTTTCATGATCCCACTAATGGTAAGTTGTATATATTATTCGAATAACTTGAATTTTTTTCATACTTTTTGCATTCTGATTTTTTTTAATGTTGCAGGTACTTCCTTTCGAAACCATCCCTAGTTTGGACGGAAAGGGATGGTATGTTGATGTAGAGAATGCAGATCCATCATGCCCAAGAATGTGCAAGAAGATGGTTAAACCCAGTATTAACCTAAAGTACGCAGAAGTCATAAGGCTGATCGGAGATTCTAAGGTAACAATTATACAAGGGTCACAAAGAAAACAAGGGTCACAGAGGGTAATAATGACTATTTTTTGTTTTTCAGGATATTCGAAGTATTCTTTGTCCTGATTACGATGAACATTTTACAAGTTATGATCTGGACGACTATGAGGGATGCCACGATCCCGATGTTCAGATATGGATGGAACATATTCGTAGAAATCCGAAGGAAATTTGTTGGGAGGACATTCGTGAGCAAGAACTGCTGACGCGGAAAGCAGTTCTTGGAGATGAAAAGAAGGGGAAAGGGAAGGGGAAAGGGAAGGGGAAGGGGAAAGGGGAAGGGGACTAAGAGGAAAAAGAGCGTGGGGGAAAAAATGATAGAGCTTGAAGATGATGAAGCTGATGCTGAAGCTGATGCTGAAGGTGATGAAGAAAGAAATGGTGATGCTGAAGCTGATGCTGAAAGAGAAGGCGAGGATGAAGATGAAGCTGAAGGAAAAGAAGCTCCAGTCCGGCTGACACTGGAGCAGAAATTAGTGAAGGAAATAAAGAAGTCGGAGAAAAGAATCATCAACGCTGTCAGAGATCTTCTAAGGGATGCCGGGTTTCATTTGCCTAATACAAAAGCAGAGGCGGCAAATCCCAAAGGTGCTGAAAAGGCAAAATCAAAATCTGCCGAGATAGATTCGAGCACCGCAAACCAATATTCCGGCAGTGTTAGAGACTATGAATATGAAGCTGAAGGAAAAGAAGCTGCAGTCCGGCTGACACTGGAGCAGAAATTAGTGAAGGAAATAAAGAAGTCGGAGAAAAGAATCATCAACGCTGTCAGAGATCTTCTAAGGGATGCCGGGTTTCATTTGCCTAATACAAAAGCAGAGGCGGCAAATCCCAAAGGTGCTGAAAAGGCCAAATCAAAATCTGCCGAGATATCCACCGCAAACCAATCTTTCGGCAGTGTTAGAGACAATGAATTCATTTAACATTCATATCCAGTGCCTAGCGAAGAGCCGGTTGCGTCAGACCCTGAAAATGTCTCTGGAGATGGCTCAAAAGAGGCTTTGGCAAACATTTCGAGATTAATTGAAAATATCGCATCTGCCGCCACCATTCTTCTAACTGAATACATTTCCAGAGAGGTTACTGCAGTCGTTGCTCCTGATGAAGTTCCACCAAGTAAGTAATAAATAGCTCAAAAGTTCATTTGAGTCAATTTCCATCGAGAGTCAGCAAGGGTCGCAAGGATCGCATGGGTCGCAAAATACGCATCTAATGACTGAAGTAATTTTATGCAGATGCTCTAGTGGTTACTGTCAATGAAGTCGCTGAGAACCTCCAGTCGGTCCTATCGAAGAGGGCGCCCCTATGGAGGTTCCTTCCGAGGAACCTACAGTCGGTCTTGCCGAAGAGGCCCCCTCTAAGGATAAGGAGGTTCCTTCCGAGGAACCTACAGTCGGTCTTACCGAAGAGGCCCCCTCTAAGGATAATGAGGTTTCACCAAGTAAGTACGGTCTTTTGAGTCGCATTGGTCGCATGGGTCGTATGGGTCTAATGGGTCTAATGAGTCGTATGGGTCGCAGAGGTTCAAGGGTCGCAAAGGGGTCCGAGAGTCGTATGGGTCGTATGGGTCACAAAAGGTCAAATGGGTCGTATGGGTCTACATAGGTCGCATGGGTCGCAGGTTCGCATTGGTTGTCATATGTTTAATGAAGTAAATTTTATGCAGGTGATGGACCATTATCGAAGGATTCTCCGCCGGTTCGTAAACGAGTTTTAAGATCACGGAAGCCATATGTTGATCCTCCACCGGCGAAAAAGAGCAAGAATAGTGCGAGGTAGAGGTAGAGGGCGATGGCGAGGGAAAGATGTTGGTGGTGTCCAAAACCCGAAAAGAAGGAGTTTCAAGAACCTGATAACAAGGTGGATGAAGAACCTTTGTTCTGGTGGACGCCCGTGGGATTAGAAAATGGCTCGATAACCCGAGAACCTTCGTTCATTGATGCCAATGGTGAAAAATTGACTGCTCTTTATACGTTCCTGAAGAACCCTGGACATGACAGTTGGTGGAAATCTGAACTAGATGTTGGCCGGGGGCCAGAGTTTTGGAAGGTTTTATTAACGCCCAACGTATGGTTGGAAGATGATGTAAGTTATTTTAAACCCGAAGTCACAGAGGTCATTTTGTGCCATATGTATTCATGTGTGTTAAATTTTTTTTTTATTTTTTGCAGCAATTGGAGGAGGCGTTGTTGATTCTGTATTGCCACATGAAGACATTCCCCGGGTTATTTAAGAAACTTTTCGTTTTTCCTATGTTTTCCATGGAGATGCTCAAGCATTGGACGTACGAGGATTTGGACTCTACGGACACTTTGCCGGAACCTGTTAGTGAATGTTTGGAGGGCAAGTATGCGTATAGAAGTACGGAACCGATTAGTGGTTTCGAAGGCTTTGTCGCGGTTCTAAACGTTCCATCGCGCGCCAATTTTAATATGGGATGTCATTGGGTAGCCATGAAAGCGGATTTCAAAACCCAATGCATCAAGGTATACGACTGCCAGACGAGGCTTAAGGAATTGAATATCGATCCGGTGATTGAGAAGCTAAGAATAGCTATCCCCAAGATGTTCATTCTCGGAGGGTTTCCTTCTTTGGCAGGTGGGCAAAGTAAATGGAAATATGAGTATTATCAAGGTGTACAGAACGACACCGGGAATGACTGTGGTGTATACTCATACAAATACTTAGAAGCCGCGATAACGAAAAAACAGTATGATTTGCACTCTATTTGCGACGACAATGTTCTTTCCATGCGCGAGAAGATGGCGGCAGAGATATTTTGTAATAGAAAACCTTCACACAAATCTTAAGTTGATACTTTGTACATTGTTATTTTTTTAATATTTGGTACATTTTTATTTTTTAAATATTTGGTACATTGTTATTTTTAAATATTTGGTTCAACGGTCGCAGGGTCGCAGGGTCGCAGAGGTTTAAGGGTCGCAGAGGTTCAAGGGTCGCAAGGTCGCAGGTGGACAAGGGTCGCAGAGGTTATGCGACCCTTGGACCCCTGCGACCCTTGTCCATCTGTGACCCTTGTCCCTATGCGACCCTTGCGACCCTTGTCCCTATGCGACCCTTGCGACCCTTGTCCCTATGCGACCCTTGTCCCTATGCGACCCTTGTGCCTATGCGACCCTTATGCATATGCGATCCTTGTCCCTATGCAACCCTTGTCCCTATGCGACCCTTGTCCCTATGCGACCCTTGTGCCTATGCGACCCTTGTCCCTATGCGACCCTTGTCCCTATGTGACCCTTGTGCCTATGCGACCCTTGTCCCTATGCGACCTTTGTCCCTATGCGACCCTTGTGCCTATGCGACCCTTGTCCCTCGGGTGAACTTCAATACTATCATTTACAAATACAATTATTTACAAATAATATAAATAATTTATTATACTTACTATTGAATCGGAGGAACTTCAGTACTATCATTTACAAATCATATGAAAAATTTATTATTTATTATTTACAAATACAATTATTTACAAATAATATGAATAATTTATTATTTCGTGTCCATCTGCGACCCTTGTCCCTCTGCGAACCTTGTCCCTTTGCGACCCTTGGACCCCTGCGACCCCTTTCCCTTGCGACCCTTGCGTCCCTTGCGACCTTTGGACCCATGCGACCCCTTTCCCTTGCGACCCTTGCGTACCTTGCGACCCTCCACCCTTGTTCCTGGCGAACCTTGTTATAAGAATAGTAAATCCACAAAACAATGATACTAATAATAATACTTACTATTGAATCATTGTCAAAGGAAAACCATCCAAATACAAACCACAACTAATAACCATTCAAATACAAAACACAAATGAAAATCATCCGAACACAACTGAAAATCAAACACTGTCATTTTTAGGGAAAAACTGAAGCATGGGTAATGCTGAATTATCAAAGATTTCGACTACGAGGTTACAACCCTCGGTTAGTCGATGGTCGAGATAAAACTTTCTCCAACCCATTCTGATGGAAGCGCCACCACGTGCCACGGGCCTTAGATATGCCTCACACGCCGTGGAGTATCCTAGCATCAGATATGTCTTACATCGTCAATGGCAAAGACCGCTCGACCTCGCAAATCCTATCGGAAGTGTCTGCGACATCCGAAGAAAGGAATAAAAATCGTGAAAATCCTTACCCATGCAAGGAATAAAACCATATTGAAGTCACTTACCAATGCATCTGCGGCCAGATTCGAACGAGTGACTGGTACCACAGTTTCTCGTAAAATCCTTGGAGCAGGAGTGGTGAAGGTGACGTGAAAGACCATGTCACCTTCGTGAGTGAAAAGTAAGTAATCCCCAATACTTAAGTCTAGGTCTCCGGAGAAATCTTTCCACCCATCAGTGAATCTGGAGCCAACCAACTTGACTTCCCATCTTCTGTTAGACCCATTCGATTTAAGCGTTGTCGTGTTGTTGTCCCTCGTGTTCCCGTTTATATAATCATCGAAGAATATCTTCGGGATGTCCTGTAACAAAAACTGAAAAAACAAGTTAAATCTTTACATTCTCTACGTGTAACATACCGACAGAGAGACTGATGAAGAAGATTACAATGTAGTTCTCGTCCAGATAGCGCGGAAATATCTCTCTGAAGAAAGAAGGGAACTGTGACATTTTCGGAAAAATTGAAGGAACGAGAGTAGAGAGAGAGTTTGTGTCGTTATTGTTAAAAAGGAAACGACTGTAATTCGAAAAGACATGACCCGGATATCGAATCGCCGTCAGATGGGATTCGAAAAGACATGACCTGCAATGTTATTTTTAAAAAATTTTCAAATATGATGAAAAGTTCGGCAGAAATTTTGGTGACGGAATTTTCGGCGGGTCGCATGGGTGACATGGTCGCATATAAGGATCAATTTATGCGAAAATCCACGAATTTACGGATTAACAATAATAAAATGTCAAAAAACAATCAAAACAATACATTTATTTTAAAAAAATTTCAAATATGATGAAAAGTGCGGGAATTTTGGTGACGGAATTTTCGGCGGGTCGCCTGGGTGACATGGTCGCATATAAGGATCAATTTATGCGAAATCCACGAATTTACGATTACGAATTAATTAATTCCAAATGAGGGTCGCATATATTGATGAATAGATGCGAACTCGGCGAATTTACGGGTTTAAGATGATAAAATGACCAAAACCAAGCAAACAATACATTTATAACGTCAAACTAATTAATTACACATTAGGGTCGCATGGGTCGCACGGTCGCATATATTGATGAATTGATGCGAACTCGGCGAATTTACGGGTTTAAGATGATAAAATGACAAAAACCAATCAAACAATACATTTATAACGTCAAACTAATTAATTACAAATTAGGGTCGCATGGGTCGCATGGGTCGCATGGGTCGCATGGGTCGCATGGGTCGCATGGGTCGCATGGGTCGCATGGGTCGCATGGGTCGCATGGGTCGCATGGGTCGCATGGGTCGCACGGTCACATTACATGTGAAATCTACGAATTTACGGGGTTTATAATTATAAACCGTAACAGACCAATCAAAACAATACATTTACAATGTCAATCAATGGTTAAAACAGATTATGACCCATGTGTCCCTATTTGAGTTGTGTATAACCAATGTCTGTGCTACAAAAGCGATAGTAGTGTTTTAAGAACTCGTCGGATGAGTTTGACAAAATTTCAAAAAATACATTTAACATTGTTTTCGAATGTCGATATTATTTATATTATAGTCTATATTGATCCTAAATTGATAATGGCATATTGATAATGGCATTGGTCGTATGGTCGCATATAATGATCGATACATACGAAATCGATGAATTTACGGATTAACAATGATAAAATGTCGTAAGGGTTCTAATTTAATCCATGTGTTCTAATTTAATCCATGAGAGGGTCGCATTGGTCGCATTAGTCATATTTGTTCGCATGAGGTCGCATTGGTCGCATGAGTCATATTTGTTCGCATGATGTCGCATTGGTCGCATGAGTCATATTTGTTCGCCTGAGGTCGAATGAGTCGCATGAGTCATAATGAAGAATTTATCAAATTATAAGGATGAAAGTCCCAAAAACTTTAATTACACAATTATTAACTAACAAACCTTTCTTTTTTTTGAAGTCGGCGTTGTCTCGGTTGTCACGTTCCAAACACTGCCAGTGATGCTGGCTTTTGAAGATGTGGTTTGTAACGACGAAGAACACGGGGTTTGTGTCGACACAAATGGGTTTTGTATCGACGAAGAAGACGGGGTTTGTCTCGACGTAGCAGACGGGGTTTGTCTCGACGAAGATGGGGTACTTTTCCGAGCCTCACCGGGTCTAGGATAACGTTTCTCTTTAGGCCTCCCGCTTGGCTTTTCTGAGCCAGTATAGGAGGTTCAAACACATGCTGGGACACTTCAGGGGGAATGTCCCAATCACTGCAATCAGGAACCGGATACACGGTTTCTTGGTAAGCCAAACGCCATGTCTCCCAAAGGTAGTAGTGTGAACATAGATCTGGTATCTGTGACCTTTACCAATGAATCTCCGTTGATATGCACTGTTTCTTGTTTCATGAATCTCCGTTGATATGCACTGTTTCAGCTTCATATCCTTAACTGTTTCCTATCAGCTGTAAAAGATATTCTTGAAGGAGCAATGTACCTTAGATTTAAAAAATTAGGTCTTGAAGATGCTCTATCTTTCATCTCTCGACTCTCTGACATCGATGATGATTGTGTTGTTAACAACATACAGACTCTATCCATGAGGTTCGGGTACACGATATGTGTCTGATATGTGAACTTTATAAAGAAACAGTAAGGTGTCTGGTATATGAGTTTTACAAAGAAACAATAGGTGCCGTATTTTTTCCATGGTCGTACAGTTATCCTTACAATTTTAGATTTGTTTTTAGAGGTCTCTGATTTTTCTGTTCTTAAATGACCTCTTGCTATCTCCAACGTGTTTGCACTATATAATAATTATTGTTTTTCACCACAGAAAAAATTGGAAGAAATGATTAACAAGGATACTGAAGAGAGTGAACTGTTGCAGAAGCTATTCTTTTGCTAGAATTACAACTGCTTCCGTATTATTGGCCGAGGATTACTGACCAGGAACTACAACAGATATCTGTACAGTATTCTTCATTCATATGATCTTTATACTGACTTGGAGTTTTTGTTTCATGAATCTACGTTGATATACACTATTTTAGCTTCATATCCTTAAATGTTTACTCTCAAAGCTCAAATTCTAAAATCATACCACTGTTCGAAAAAGTTCTTAGTGCAAGTGATGTTGGTCATATCAGACGTTTGGTCCTTCTGAAAGCATGTGCTGAAGCAATTTTTCCGTATTAATGCTATTTTAGATATTCCGAACTCTATGGAAAACTTTTCATATTACCAGTCATTACTACAAAATTTTATAAGACATGCAGGCATATTTTCCCCCATCTCTCAACCGGAGGCCCTTCCGTTAAAGATACATGACACAAAGGGCAAAGAATGGGTCTTCCTGTTTCGATTTTGGCCTAACAATAACAGCAGGATGTACGCCTTGGAGGGTGTGACCCCTTGCATTCAGTCCATGCAGTTGCAAGCTGGTGCGACCGGTCCTTTGTAAATTCGACTATGATATTTTCCTTAAAAGATATTAACAAGGATGCTGAAGAGAGGTCAGCTGCTGCAAAAGCTATTCTTTTGCTAGACTTACAAAGTGAAAGACAAAGGGAAGACATCCGAGAATCCTTCAAGCCAAAGATCAGGGGAAACATTTATCTAACTCCAATAGTCAGATGGGAACTTCTAGCAACATTTCTGTTGGCTTAAAGAAAGAAGGGTAAGTTGTAAAACTCTCTAAAATGAAGAGACTCTATTTCTCTGGCAAGTCCACAATGGTGTAACATAATTCTTTTGAATAAACTCCTACATCAATGCTTCTTTCAGGCATGTGAATGATCCATTAGATGAATCTAGAGATATTTCTGTGCAGATGAAAAAAGAGCTTGGAATTGTTGGTGGAGAAGTGTAAGTTGTCAATTTCAGCAACAGTTCTGTTGAAAGTACATCATGTTGTTGTAGAATTTTACAGAACACCGTGTTTACATCAATCCTTCTGTCAGGCATGGGTGTGATCCATTGGAAGAAGAACAACTTGAACATGTGGGTGGCGTAGACAAAGAGCACGTGATAGAAGATCCGAGTCCTGGTGATGAACCTTCAAGCACAAGTGAGCAGCCAAACAAATCGTTCAACCCTGATATTCAGGCACAAACTGTTGCAACCGAGGCTAGTATAGTATTGACATTACATTACATAATGAATAATAAAAATCTTTTACGAAAGTATAATTCGGGTCCCTCTCATATCAAATTAATCTTATTCAGAAGAAGTTATGCAGGTTAAAAAAGTGGATTCATCAACTCAATTTATCCCCAAACCAAAGGAAGATGATGTCACATATGTTCCAGCTATGGATATGATAATAAAGGTAAAAACTTGACTGAAAAGACTGGAATATCATTTATCATGATTTGATTCAAATTGTTTGCTTAAATACTAAGAATGTGGTTCTATAGTTCCTTTGTCACATTAGTTCTTTCAAAACGGAGTTGGCCTATCGCTGACCACCAGTTGACTACCACACAGAAGACCGGGCCGTTGTCTTTGCTTTACATAATCTGCTTTGTTTGTTGAGGAAATATATAGTGAGAGATCATATCATGGCTATCTAAGCAAGTTTTGTTTCGAGGTAAAAGTGACTTACCCTGTGGTCTGTGTTTAGGATCTAAAGTGTTTATTTTTTGGTATAATACTTTGTTATATTTGATAGTTTTTGAATCTCCAATTCACTCATATTCAGGAAAATGTTTCTACCGAGCTGTTGAGGGTCGTCCTCGGGTTTTTGCATTTATGGAAAAGCTCATATAGAGTGACTTTCCTTTTTGCACTTGAAGAATTTGAAAGAATGAGTTGCATCAAATGTAAACGGGAACCCAATTATCCAGAGCAAAGGTTTTATGGAATTATAACAAGTGCTAATTCAATAAGAAAGTGGAAGGTTGATTTCATGATTTTACATATTTATCAGCCTGATTTTTACGGTGCTACTTTATTTCACCATTGTTTGTGTGTAAAGGCAGTCTAAAATCAAGGGTATGAAGTTTGAGAATATCCTTAAACTCATTAGGATGGAGTACCAAATATGTTGTGACATTAAAATAGGTGGTTGTGGCAAAAGGAACAATGTTCCAGCTATATTCATCATCGGTAAGTGTCATGATCATGAACTGTAAAGATAAATTTGTTTCAAAGATTTCGAATGTGTATATCTCTACAGGACCATGATTAGTGGTCTGGAGAACTACGCCATTGTTCCACCTGATATGGCCACCATGGCCTGATCAAGGCATGTGAAATTCTGAGTAGTGACTCCGGTTGATCTTGGATCTTGCATTTATTAATCTGATAGGATTTTGAAGAAATTGTACGACTCTCGGATTGTCATTGTCATGTTTATGTTATTTGTATAGCTACTTGCTGTGAAGAAATTGGATAAGCAGGCTTCCAATCATTAGGGAGTTGAAGAATTTATTAAGTTGATGAATAATATAGATAAAATACGACATGCTAATGTTGCGCAACTTGTGGGTTACTGTGCAGAGCATGATCAGCGGCTTCTAATCTATCAGTTTTGCAGTAATGGCACACTCCAAGAGTTGATACATTCTGATGACGACATGAGAATTAAACTATCGCGGAGCTCCTGTGTTAGGATGGCCTTAAAAGCTGCTAAAGCACTCGAGTAAGTTCAATTCCAAGGTCATCATACTTTCCTTTTTTGTTGTCAAGGTATTTGCATGAGATCTGGGATCCACCTGTTATTCACCGGAATTTCAAGTATGCAAACATTCTCCTCGACGACAATCTTAAAGTGCATGTATCCGAATGTGGCCTGGCTCCGTTGTTATCCTCAGGCTCAGGCTCCGTGAGTCATGTGACATAGACATCCTAATCAATGAAACTTCAGTTGTAGGATGATATCCAATCATGATTTGTAAGTTTTCAGCTCTCTGGATAGCTATTAGTAGCGTATGGCTATGAAGCTTCGGAGTTTGAATACGTGATCTATACGTCAAAATGCAATGTGTATAGTTTCAGAGTGTTTATGTTAGAGCTGTTGACGGGTCGAAATTCATACGACAAGTGAGCGGAGGAAATGCTGCCTCAAGTTGATCCTAAGACCACATTACATAATCAATGAATGAACTAAACGAAGTTATTTTTGCAGGAATCGTAATCGGGGTGAACAGTTTCTGGTACGATGGGCGATCCCAAAACTCCATAATATTGACACATTATCTAGGATGGTTGATCCATCTCTGAATGGTGACTATCCGGCTAAGTCACTCTCACATTTTGCTGACATCATATCCTGATGTGTTGAGGTAAGAGGTTCAATGATATCTTATACCTGCTATAACTGATCAAGTCTCTCAAACCCTTTGTTAACTATTATTTTTTGGGACAGTCTGAACCGGAGTTAAGGATACTGATGTCTGAAGTTGTGCAAGGCCTCTCCAACATGATACGAGAGGGCATAAAAGGAATGGTTCAAAGGGAGTCCAACAAGAAAAATGGCTAATTGTTACATCAAAAGCTAATGGCTCTCTTTCTTATTTATTGTTGTGTCAAAAGCTAATGGCTCTTTTCTGAGATGTAATATACTTTCAGTGGTTGTTGTTTTTGTGGGAATCTTTATTTTTACGTCTAAATTACATATATATTCAAATTTCAAACCAATGGAATACATCCCGTCAACAAATCCCCAATATTTTGCCATTTAAGTTATATTATCAAGTCCACTATTCATAAGTTTAAGCTCACACTCTTCTTCTATCCACATTTTCATTTTATTAATTTCGACAATTTGTCATATGTTATGCATTTATGACGACCAATCTTTTATCTATCGGGTTTTCATATTTCTTGCTAAACTCTTCAAAACTTTTTTCCAACTTCTTACAGATATTTACATGTGAACTAATCAAGTTTAATAAGAATATAAAGAGTACCACATGAAAAATATTGGTTATCATATATATATATATATATATATACTATAAAATTGCAAACGGGCATTATGGGTTTGAGCCCATGTAAAAGAAATTTGGACTTGGGCAAAAGGTATTTCACGCGCCACATGCATAATGATGATCATACGTATTTTCTTTTTTTCGAAACACAATGATTGATAGTCGTGCGTATTTTCTTTGTTTCGAAACACAACGAATGATAATCGTACGTATTTTCTTTGTCTCGAAACACAATGAATGATATTTGTACGTTTTTTCTTTGTCTCAAAAATCTAAACTATATCTTAATGTCCTTTTTAATGTTGTTTGTCAAATGATGAGTAATGAGGAGAAGCCTCTTAACGCTGGCTCAAGTCATGGTGATATCTTTTCTCTTTCAAATGAGGTACATTTTTTTCTTATGTTAATATTTTTTTAATCATAAACGTAACAACATGTTAACTGTTAATGTTGTCTGTAAAATGACGAGTAATGAAGAGAAGCCTCTTAATGTTGACACAAGTCATTGTGATATCTTTCCTGTTTCAAATCAGGTACCTTTTACTCATGCTTACATTTTTTTTTTCATTATAAACACAAGAACACACATATGTGTTAATTTGATGAATCTTTTATCCAAAATATTTTTGGATGATCTTTTATCTGGTTGTTTTTAAAAAGATTAATTATGTACTAAGAACTTGAGATTCAAATAAGATATGTCTAATGTTTCATAGTTTTTCCTTTCTATAACTCAACTATATAATATATATTGAATGAATAAAAATGTAACCGCACCCTTAAACATTTTTGAATGTATGAAAAGATCCGCCCTATTTTGATTTGCACATATAGGAGGAAGGCCAAAGCGACAGTTGAATATGATGGTTTATTAGGTTATTTTCGTGTTGCTGCTAAACGTAAATGTCACGAGTTTTTGCTGATAAACAAATATATTGTTTCAAAATCATTAACTTCAGTTTTGTGCCTATTACTTGATTCATTACAGCCCAATATTCCCAAGTAATCCATTGGAAAAGCCCATCAAGCTTCAATCCTTTTAGAAACAATCAAGTTTATGTGTTTTCCAATTATCCTTCCTAGAAATGTAAACACTTAGAACCCATGAAACCATATACAACTCCATTATGTTATGTGATGTTGATGTCAACAAGGATCATTGTGGTGACATTGTGCTCAATGGTGGATCCCCAATGTTCCCATACATAGCTGATTGTATGAGCTAAGAGATCACAACTCTTGCACCCAACATCATGAAGATTGAGGTGCATGCACCACCAGAGATAAAAGACATTGTTTAAATAGGAGGTTCAATCCTTGCATCTTTCCAACAAATAAAAACTAAATTAACCATTTTCTTTCATAATCATAATATCAATTTTTTGCATTGGATATCAATGTTGTTTCTTTTATCAAATGTGAATCTCAAAGGGTGAGAATGATGAGTTTGGTCCAATAAAAGTTCACAGGAAGTGCTTCTACGTTCATAAGAGTCTTATGTAACCTGGATTAGTCATTTGTGGTTCTAAGTGTTTCTACTTCATCACTATGTTGGTTTGTAGCTTGAGAGTGAAACCATTTGAAGGACCTTCTCTCTACATGTAAATGTAAAACCCAAGACTTTGGTCACTTTTAAAAGAATAAAACCAATACTATGCTTTTATAACACCCTCATCCCAGAACAACCTCGGGACTAGGAGTGTCAAACATCACTCACAAGAGGTGGCTATAGGTGTCATCGCTCAAACACACTTACAGAATAAAATAAATATTTTTATTTCAAATTGTAAATGGTTCAAACCATGTAGCAGAAGAAAATGTATAAAATCATAATCAAACCAAATACAAAATGAATAATAAAGTTATCTAAAAACAATCAAGAAATTCAAACATAAGTTAGTTTTAAAGATTCAAAAATTATGTTTGTACCTCAATAATTATTTTTAAATCATATTATAAATTGAATTTAGTCCTAAAAAATTATACCTGTACAAATAGAAAAAAAATCATGTGAAAAAATCCATTTTAAATGATACAATCACTACCTCCAACAGATTACGTGTTAAAATTTAAATGATATTATGAACAAATATCGTTGTTAGTTACATTACATCTTATAAATCTATTGTTTAAACTTTTACATTGAAAATTAGAATTTTTGTGTTTGTATTGACCGATACATATATCAATAATAACAATTGAGTAAATTAATTATGTATAACGTTTAAGAAACATAAAAGATAATTATCAAAAAACCGCGCAACGCGTGAGTATCATCTAGTAAATATAAAATACGGGAATATGCTCGATTAAGCGGATAAAACGCTGGATCTAGCATCTCATAAGGGTTTTAACACAAAACAAGATAAAATCAATATGCTTTGTTGATTTATGCGTGTACTCGGTCGACTTAGGGTAATGCTTGGTTGACTAGTTTGATGATCGTGTGGATTAGCCAATGTGAGTCATGCATTCCTTAGTCCAGAGGAAACGCTCGGTTCGAGTAGTTTCTTGTTCGGGCCGAGCAACATCAGTTCCTTTAGTTCATGCTATTTTTTCTTATTTACTTGTAGATAAGTCACCGGGCATCCATTGAAAATTGCGATGGATGTCCCTTGAAAAAGTCATAAGTACAAAATTTTGTCCCTCTCCGTCTTCACGTCGGTGTCAACAGACATTCATTGGAATTTTCAACAGATGCTCGTTGAAAATTCAGGTATTTAACAAGTTGAATAATTTATTTTTAATACATTCTACAACATCTCTCAAATCCTCTCAAAACCTTTCCTAAACTAATTAAACACCATACACAATGATGGTTAGACGATTCATCGGCCACAAAGGATTGTTGGCACGTTTCGGAGGAGCTCCACCACCATCTCCCCCGTCATCACACTTTTTCGCGACGTCGGAATAGGCGAAGAAGAAGAAGACGCCGATGGTTTAGATGATTTGTAGGATATAGTATTTTAGTTTTTATTGTTTGTTTTAAATATTATATTAAACTTTTTTTATATATATTTTGAATTAATATGTTAAATTTAAAATTTATTAACATATTTTTATTTTTTAAATTCGCTATAAAATCAACAGATGCCCATTAATGATACAATAATAACATCAACGAACATCAATCGATATATTTAAAATTTCTTTCGTTCTCTCATAGGCTTTTTTATGATTTTGGCTCAGGTAAAAGGGTAATATTCTCTCTCACACTCATAGAAAGACACATTATCTTCACGAGCGTTCTTTATAGGCCTTTTTATGATTTAATTTCAAGATGTCACTATTTTTGTTGTCATCTACCTCATGGTCACTCACTTTCTCACACTTATCGCACCTCCATAGTAGATGCTCATTGTATCCTCTGTGTCGTGTAAATCCGAGACTTGTTGCACTATTAATGATTCTTTCTTTGATGCCTCATGTTCCTTGGAAATTTTGTTTGAGTTGTGAGACATATAATCAATCATATATCCCACTTCTCCATCTATCTCTATATCATATTCATCATATATCGGTACCAACTTGGTCCGCTGGTTTAGGAAGTTTTTGGTTTATTGACCTCGACCCTGACAATCGTAAAACCTCCATCTCAGAACAAGCTCGAAACTAGGAGTCCACCATCTCCTCCAAGAGGTGACCACATGTATTATCGCTTAGACACATTTCTAAAACAAATATATGCTTTTATTTGACATAAAATTGGTCCGAACCATTTAGCAAAATAAAATATATAAAACCATAATCATGATAAATAAAACAAAAATACAAAATGCAAAATAAATATTATCGAGATCTCTTGCATTCCTTTCCCATCGGTTCACTGTGAACTCTGTTGCTGCTGCTCAACCTGATTATTATTTTTCCTTGCTATGCCTTTCCATTCACGACAATCCATAAATAGGGTGAGTACAAAAGACGCACCCAATGAGACTAATATGTGTATGTACTTCGTGCCACATATTCTACAACTCTTAACTAAATAATACAACATATGATCTATTGTCACACTAAAAATATATGAACAAGTCTCCCTAACCCGACTAAGTATCCTAAGTCTAAGACTAGTATCACACCATATCATAACTCACTGAGTCTAGAAGACTGTAGCTCGGACATACATTCGCAAAGTCCAAAGAAGCCTGACCCTCTAAAGATTTCGTAAGGTTATAATGTATCCAACCATCATTACTATGTAGCGCTCCGTCGTTTAAAAGGTTACCACAACCATAACACGGTACAACGCTGACAAATCAACTGATCTGACTAATTACAACGCTCTATCACTTGAATGGTTATAACAACCCAACCATAGTATGACGCTGACCCTTAACCCGTGTCACAATACTGACGTCATCGGGGAAATACTCCTCACGTGAAAATTCTCACCGACCGCTCACACACACCTTCTTCCGAAGGTTCAAGTGTGAAATCACTCGATCGAGCACTCCCAAAACATCGACGTTCTCTGACCTTAAAATTTGGTCAAACATCAATTCTATAGGTCATCTCTAACCAATTAAGGTTCAGAAAGAACCAACTCATATGCGTGCCATCAATCCTCATACGAAAAATCTAGGATTTGATCCAGTTTTCAGGTATAACATCTCAATTTCCCTATTATGAATTTCCTATAAATTTTGTGTGTGTTCATGCAGTGTTTAAAATTACGAAATTCTCCATAAATCAACCAAAAAGCAAAATATTGAAAAGGAAGGATCATCACCTTAGCATTCTCCGATTACTTGACGATTCACATTGATGTGCTAACAATTGGACGAATCGATTTCCCTTATTATAGATTTATTTAAATAATCAATCTTCATAAAGTATATCTTTAAAAAATAATGAAAAGAAAAACCTAAGATTTTACCAATATCTCGATCACAATTAACCCACGATAGAACACAACGAAAAAATAACGATTCTTCCTCCAATTTTATTCTTTTTTCCTATCTTTTTTTCTTCTTCTTTCCATTTTTTTCTTTTCTCTGTCGTATGTAGTAGGCGACTGTTTTGATTTTGATTGTTTAAAATTAATTAACCTAAACTTAGTTAAATAAAGTTATTATTAATTGGGCCTTATTGGACATTCAAAATCTCCCCACTACAATAGAATGTTTCCTCGAATTTAATGTATCTGATTTTTGAAACGACATTTGATCTAATGCATAGAATAACATACTACTTATTTTCAAACAACTCTAGATACTCGACCTTACCATCAGAATTTGTTTACATCTTACTATTTCACTTGGAGATACACGATACGTGCCAAACGCTCTTTATACATTAAGTCTCTTTTCAAAGTCGTGGGTGTCTCTACAAGTATTTCCATGGGTCTAATAAACACTTACACAATAAAGATACATGAACCACATCATGCATGCCTTCTAATGATGATGGTAAGTCTAAATGGTAGATGACCATGTTGATCCACTTTATCACCTTAAATAGAGCTGTGAAACATGGTGAAAACTTATTCACCTAGGTCCCACATAATATCCCTCACATCATTTAAGCTCACATATACCATTACTCTGGCATTGAACTTACCATGCTTTCATTTCAGTTCAAAATGACTCTACTGACAGTCTTGAACTTAACTTCGGCATTGAACTTAACTTCAGGCCTTCCGCATGTTGTGGTTAAGGTGGTGTGATGGGTTCAAGTTAAAAATATAAACCAACTCCGCAATTGCATGACATGTGTGTAGTATAATATCGGTATTGATCCCATAGGGACTACGCAATACAAATCAAATCTAAGTAATCTAGGACGACTAAGGAAATGGTAATGATAGTTGGAGAGATATGAGAAATTAAGCTATTAAAAACGAGAGTTGAAGCAATAAGACAAACGCTCTAAGGAACTTTTTTCACCACTAGGTAATCCAAGAATTACACTTCAACTACAAACAATAATGCATACTCTGCAACACTAAGGCGAAGGATCCTAATATGTCTAAAAACCCTCATTCAAGGTGAAGAAGACGTGCAAAAACAAGAAAACCCCCTACTTTCGTGGTCGATCTACCAATTTATACCTTAAGCTCTATGATTCATTCGTTTAAACCCTCAATTAAAATTTCTCTATTTTCGTGATCCAATTCCAATTGTTCTAAACCTATTCATTTGGGATTGAGATTCACCTCTCACTCCATCTCTCGAAATTCTAACACATATATCTACTTGATCAAGGTAAACATATCGCATGAAGTATATAGATAAAGAATTAAAATAGCAAACAAAGCATTGCACTTCTTGTTAATAGTATTTTCGTGGATTCAAGGATCCCCTGGGGCTAATCCCATCTCCTAAAACAATGCAACTACTCACACATGAATTCTATAAAAAACATCATGTAAAACATAGAAAACATGATAGAAAATAAAGAAAGGAGAGTGAATAACTTGGAGATCGGGATTCGGGACCTATTTTGAGTTTCTCTTCGTTTATCCGAGTGTTGTAGCTCTCTCTAATGGCTAAGAACTATTAATTTCGAATCTCTCAAAATTATTTCACTCCAACTTGTGTGTCTTACAAATGAAGTTTGGAACTCTTTATATAGGAAAGTCTCCACACCTTGAAAGAAATAAAATACATTACTAGGTGTGGGTCGTTTTGGACATTATGGAGATATTTATGAGAGTGGTCTTATGTTGGTCAATGGAGAAATTGAGGAAGATATTAGGGAAAATGGTCTTGTTTTTCATTCACTTCTTCTTCGTTTCTCATCCCGCGTTATCCCAATTCTCACTTATTAAAACCTATAAACACAACAACACAATAAATAAGTAAAACTAATACACAATCACACGTAAACGTCACAACGGTCATCAAAATCGATCATAATATGGGTCATAAATTGTGTACGAAACGTAGTGACTAAAATCTCCCAGACTTGAATTTTTCTTGTCTCTAAGAAAACGTAAACATGAAGTAAAGTGGAGAAAAGAACAAGAATCCCCCTTATTCTAGAGATATCGTTAATACTAAACCAAAATAATCATCTAGCAAATTGTGAGCGAATTTGGTCTAATATTGATTGTGTTCTTCTCCTAGATTCACCAAGGTATACAAAAGAGAAGTGTTTTAAAGATTAGCTCGACAAGAAGCTGTAACTTTCTCCACCAAGCTAGACTTCAGATTTATTATGTAAGACTAGAGGATTTCCTATCTTTCCATAAGCTTATTATCCATTTTTTTCTTTTCTTTTTGTTTTTTTTTTCTTTTTGTTTTTTATTGTGAAAATACACTTTGTTTCTAGGACGTCAGATTTGAAGAATACAATTTCTACATGTGACATGGCTACCTCGAAGGTATACTCATGCAGCTCATTTGAGACCACAACGAAATAGTTATCGGTCTTCTATTTGACCTTTCTCTATGATGTAGAAAGATGTATTCAACCCACCACTTAGACCCGAACTATCAAATGGTTAAGAGATCGATGCACTCATGTCGGTTTTAGGTCATGCGCTTATTGCAATTTTCAATCGACAATAGTGTGTAAGTGTGTTGCCTTTATTCTGCTAAACAAGCTCATCTAACGTTTCCACATAAAACAATAGTCTATACAAAGCATGACCACTTGGATGGAGATAAATCAATGAGAAACTAGTATAGCAACCTTATCAACATAACCCTAAAGCACACTAAGATTCTATTAGGATTAAAAACCTTTTCACTTTCAACTGACTCATAAGATCAAATGTGTAGGTAAATCTAAACTCAATATGCAAGATTCACAGAAGAGGTTAGCATCTTATGCATCCTAGGATCGGGGTTCATCTCAAAACTTTGACATTGAACAAGGTTCTGGGATGACTATAATTCAAAGAAAAATGAAAACTAAGCAAAGATACGATAAATCTACTAAAAACAAGAAAAACATTAAAGAAAAAGGAGATGAAAACACTTGATTTGTTAAGGCATCCCCCAGACTTTAAATGAACGGCGTCCTCAGCGTGTTCCATCAATTGGAGTATCTTAGTTTGCTGGCGTAATATCGCCATAATCTGCTTTTGAGTCTGAGTGATCCTGTTATGAGAGTCTCGCATTTGATTTTAAGTGTACCGCATCCGATCGATGTGTCTCTGACCATAGCTTTGTCTCATCAACACGCCCCTATCCTGATATTGAGTGTAGTCAAGAGGAGGTTCATCTGATGATCCCGACTCATGGAAAAAGGGTGGTGGTGATGACGGTACGAGATAGAGCATAATTTTTCTTGACTGCACTTCTTGTGGGTTGGCGATGTGGATCTCTAGCTCTATTGGCGTGTCTCTCCTCAAAATGTATATAAGTAAGAGTCGTAGACCCTCTTCAGTGAGGAGAGGAAGATAACTGTTGGAAAGTACCAATCCCAGCTAACTATCCCTTTCCTTAAAATAGATCCAGCATGTGAGTACACGTTCCACATCAATATGCCTCTTGTAATTGAGGGTGTATTAGTCCAACTAGTGCGGTGCCTCCACAATTTTGTCGCTGTAAAGTCCCAAATTTATATCATGACATTGTGCTATGAAATAAACGGTAACTCCAATCCAGATTGGTGCATCCTTAGGCTCCTTCTCGTTCATTAGTTTTTGAATATGTTGGACGCTAAGTGAATGCCAGTCGACGTCTTCTATTCCCCAATCATCATCTCTATATATCCGATGTAGTCCAATTTGCATAGCGAGAAGGTCAATCCAGTTGACCGTACTTGATGCACTATGAGAATGAAGGAACTTTACTGCTCGATGATGGATCCAAGTAGCTTTGGTCAGGTTATTTGCGTAATCACGTACCCCTATCATGGTCTAGGGTGCTTCACTTCAATTGTCTATTCACATATGTGTAAACTGTTTCGAGCTCCCACTTCCCTTCCCTAAAATCCACCAAAACTCTTCCATGCTGATGTGGCATTCTTGGTTGTAGAGACGAAAGTTCATGAAGGTTTAATCTATGTTCCCGTCCTATGGAAAGTAACTTTAAAACAAGGAGAGGAAATCCAATGTAAGACGTTCATATGTCTTTAGCTTGATGTTCATTATATGCCTCAATCTAAGACACTTAATTAATTTCCCCACATCATCTTTAATTCCCTAACTCCTTAGGGCGAAGTCGTGCAGGAACTTGGATGGAAAAAATCATTGTCATTGAAACCTTTCGTATCTTTATTTTTGTTCTTCATCTAAAAATCTAAAAGATTCGCGTTTCTAGTATGATTCAGTTTTTCTCGTGGAGCTGTGATGGTCTGTATGACACAATGCCTCAAAGGCAGAGGAAGTCGTTCTTTTGTGGGTGGTATGTTAGATGAAAACACTAACAATCTTAATCGTTTCGACATACTCTGCAATTTTCATGTGCTAAAATAATATGAGTTTGTATAGAATAATAATATGCATCAAAGAATATATCCTATAACTCAAGAATGTCGAGAAAAATGCAATAATGTTTTAGTGGAGAACGAAAACACTCAAACTAATCAAAACAGTTTGAGCAATCAGGCAAAACCCTAACAGCCTTAGCGTTTTTTCGAAATTGTTGTCTTCATCCTTATTGATATCGCTCGATCAAACTATGTTGTGCTTGATCGAGCAGTGTACAATGAACCGAAAAAATGGAGCAAATTTCAACCTATATCAAACCTTTTATTCTAGATCTGACACCCCTAATTCCTAGATCTCCCTTTCTATGAATCAAATGCTTCAAAAAAAACTAAGGATTCAGTCTTAACCCGATTGATTTAAGGTTTTGAAAGTGAGAAAAGTTTCTAGATAGAGAATAACTTTTTTGTCGAATCTCTTGAACATCATCATTCGTCTTCTTTACCATCGGTTTTACAGTGTCTATAGGTTAGATTTTGTGGTGGTGAAGTTGGTTTTGGAAAACTAGTGAAATTTTTAGGGTTTTAGGGTTTATTCATTGAGGTAGAAATGTGCGGCCAAGAAAATTAGACAAGCCTTACCTTATATACTCTTCTCAAAATCGCTCAAAATCCCTCAGTCCGAGCGTTCTCTCTGTTTTACGTCCTAATTTTCTCAAAAGCGCTCGTTCCTCTAGATGAAAGGGCGGAATATCAGAAATACCCTCAAAGGGCTAAAACACTTCAAAAATACCCTTCCCCAAAATAATTATTAAATCCGATAAATAAAAACTGAGGAAAAGACAAATTTGCCCTTAACGTTGGAACGTGGAAAAATGGAAGTTTGGCAGTTTTTCGACGTGAAAAACTGCCGAAAACGAGAAATCCGAACAGTTTTTCGCCGTGAAACCTGTTTAAAAGTTGATAGCAAGAAATAAATAAGTGCTTTCGAACTTGAGAGGGAACGATTTGAAGTTGGCGAACGATTTGAAGTTGGCGAGAAGGAAACTGGCGAAGAGAGCACGAAGAGAGCACGAGTCAATCTTCAATGGCGTCAATAAGTGTAAGTAGTTCGATTTCTAGGGTTTTGCAAGCTTTCGAGTCACAAAATGGTTTATTGATTTGAAATGGGTCAGTGTCAGTGAGTCGGTTAGGTCGCAAGGGTCGCAAGGGTCGCAGGAGTTGCATGAACATCTTCGACTCCGTGAGTCGGTTGAGTAGCAAGGGTCGCAGTAGTTTCATGACCATCTTAGACTCAGTTTATTGATTTGAAACGGGTGAGTGTCAGTGTCAGTGAGTCGGTTAGGTCGCAAGGGTCGCAGGAGTTGCATGAACATCTTCGACTCCGTGAGTCGGTTGAGTAGCAAGGGTTGTAGTAGTTTCATGACCATCTTAGCCTCAGTTTATTGATTTGAAACGGGTGAGTGTCAGTGTCAGTGAGTCGGTTAGGTCGCAAGGGTCGCAGGAGTTGCATGAACATCTTCGACTCCGTGAGTCGGTTGAGTAGCAAGGGTTGTAGTAGTTTCATGACCATCTTAGCCTCAGTTTATTGATTTGAAACGGGTAAGTGTCAGTGTCAGTGAGTCGGTTAGGTCGCAAGGGTCGTTTGAGTGTCACGGAGTGTCTGAGGGTCGTTTGAGTCGCATGGGTCGCACACGTCGGTTGAGGGTCGCACAGGTCGGTTTCGTCGCATGGGTCGGTTGAGTCGCATGGGTCGCTTGAGTCGCATGGGTCGCTTAAGTCGG
>CM071868.1:15556732-15585168 GCA_036759665.1 Gynandropsis gynandra | reverse complement strand
TCCGTATCCTTGCGGAAGCGTTAGTCTAGGTAATTTATTACTTGAGTCTACGCACATCACCATGCTATGCTGATCATGTAGAAGACGGAAGAGGTGTACCTCCTCTTTCCAACATCACACACATCTAAAAGCGTTAGGGTCAAGCTAATGACCATAAACAAGCGCTTCTCAGGAGGCAACCCGAGCTTTGTATCATTTTTCTTCCTTTTTATTTTATTTTTGCTCTCGAACTCTCTTTAGTGCATGGACATTATTTTTAGGATTTTAGGATATTAGTGGCCTTCATAATATGTTTTCCTCATGGTTTTTTTTCAGGTTGCAGCACAACCCGCACGGGCTGAGCACACGATCCGTGCAGGCTAGGTCATTTTTTGAGGTTGCCCGTGCGGGCAAGGTCATTCTTTTCACAGATAAGTTAAATATTTCGAGTACCCCGAGCGGCTGCAACCCTCACAAACGAGACTACCCCCAGCGTGCTTCACACTAGAAACCTCTCACGCCGTCGGACACTACTCACGTCACAGCCACCGCCGTTTCTCATCACCGTCGACCCCTGCACCGACAAACCCTCTGCCGGTTACTCGAAATCCCTCTCTCCCTCTTCTCTCTCTCTCGAACCCAATCAAATCCTTCAATTTCTTCGCTCAATCCAGGTTTTTTCGAGAAATCCTCTGAGTTTTTTTCCTATTTGAACTAGATTTCGGCCTGCTTGGAAGGATTTAGGTTGATTTTAGGGTTTGCGGCTGAAAAATCGTACTTCTGGTCGCGATTTTGCAACCAATCCCAAGCGGGCTAGGGTTACGACCCGCGCGGACACCTGCTCCAAAACACAGACGACCCCGTGCGTGTCATCTGTGCCCCGAGTCGGGGTGATTTGTCTGGAAGTGCAGCCCGAGCGGGTTACACACCCTACCCGCGCGGGCGATCTAAAATAGTTTTCTAATTTTTCCTATTTTTGACTATTTTGCAGATGGCTTCAAGATATTTCAAAAGCTCAAAGAAACGACGAGCCGGACTATGACACGGAGCAGGGATGGCCCGTACAGCCGAATTCCATTACATACCTAACTCCGTATACACGGATCACCACGTCACACCGGCAATACAACTATCTGACGATGCCTTTCTGTCCAGGAACAAGTCCAAGTTCAACGACCTGCTGCCGTGCATTCAGCCGTCCCGCTTCCTATCCACGGAATCCATGTGTGCTGTCAACATCGAAGAGCACATCAACACCATGTTCAACAGGTTGGAGTGGAGAGGATTTCGGGTGGCATGGGAATAAACATACCGCAACCTCACTGCGGAATTCTTCGCTTCGTACAATGCCTTCTTCCCCGAGTCAGGAGACCCAGACAAGGTATTTATGGAGTTCTATCTGCTGGGACGGAACTACCGGCTCAACACGCGACAGTTCGTTATTGTGATATACGTCTCGTACCGCACCTTCACCAAACTGCCAGGACTTGACAAGCAACATCAAGCGCAGTTTTGGAATCGGATGGCGTATGGACATTATTCGAGTAAGTCCAAGGCCAGCCACATACGCCATCCCGCCATTAGGTACTTCCACCATTTCTTAGTCTCCTCAATCTTTGGCAAAGGAGCACAGAAGGGAGTAAACCATAAGGAGTTGGGGTATACGAAGCATGCGGTCCACATAGACGTTGATGGTGACGATTGGGACATGGGCGATGTTGACTTGGCATCACTGATAATGCGGCACTTCAGCGACATCGCCACCGAGACGGTCAGCACGGATATGAGGATCCATTGTGGCGGAGTGGTCACTATGATAGCGCGGAGACTTGGAATCAACCTTGGTATTCTGACGGAGGACAAGATCGATGAGGAGCCCGAGCTCAACCTTCTGAACCTCCGCAATCGACGGGCAATAGCTAATGATCCATAGAGGATCATTTGGAGTTATAGGGATGCGCATGGTCGAACCTTGAAGGTCGACCTCGATCAGATTCAGATGCCCGGACTAGACGAGGAGGGCGTGTGTTTTATGATATATCCCGCCATTGGCCACCTTGGTACGCGACTAGACGATCCAGATCCAGCTCCAGCAGCTGCACCAAGACCGGGGATATGCCGACAGCGCAGCCGGCGCGCTCCTCCTCCACCTTGTACCCGCCCTGACTACAGTGGACAACAATCTGACTTCCCTTCTATGAAAGGTGTTTCTGATGTCCTTAGGTACATTGCAGAGGAGAGCCAGTATCAGTCATACATGGCAAACCAGCGATACGACCTTGAGGCGGCGAGGTACAACCTCGAGGCGACGAGGTATGCAGAGCAACAGCAATTCTAGGAGCAGTCCATTCAGCATACATACTACATCACGGAGTCCGTTCGCCGATTCCAGCTGCTTAGCATGCAGCACTACTCGGAGCCATACGTGTCGATCCCACAGAACTACCACACAGGAGCCATTCCCTATCGTCCACACCTCACGTGCGAGCTACAGTCGTTCTACTTCCCACCTGGGGAAGGGACCTCCGCGGAGCCAGCAGGCCCTCAGACCACCTTCATTGGAGAGGAAGAGGACTAGGCCACTATCTTTCCTTTTTCTTTTCTTTTTCCTTTTTCTATTTTTCTAGTTTTTGGAACTCTTTTTTATTTTCTTTTTCGCATTTATGTACGCTCTATCAAACATTGTGATGTATCGCTTTCTTCTCTATTTTGCGTTGCATGACTCTTATCACAGACTCTTCACAGCAATACCCGCAATAGAGTAGACATGTATAACATCCGGATGTACCACCAACTCGAGAAAGCGAAATACACCAGGTGTACCCGTTCTTACTTTTTATCTTCTCTTGTGTTTTGGCATGCGAGTCCCTCTCACGGATTTTGAACACCGGGATTGTGTTCCGTTCAAGTCTAGAGGGCACTATTTTAGTGACATGATTTCTTTGAGTGACATGATTGCGATTAGGATCAGGATTAGGTGTTTATTTTTTTATTGTTAGGATTTCTACCGGATTCCTAGTATGATACTACGGACTTTAGTCATCTTTGCGCAACTTTGTCGAATCGTGAACAATAGCCTAGGTTTGCTGAAAAAGATTTTTAGATACAGACTAGTCTAGTAGTTGTGTATGAATCAATGGCTCATAGTTGTATTCCGTCCCCTAGGTTTCAATCCCAAGCATCTATATCTCCCTGTATATCATTCTCTTTGCTAAGGGAGATATGTTTTAGATTTTTTTTATGAATTCATATGCTTACACTCCGTTGTCATTCAATTGAATAAGCTTATAACTATTTTCATCTTATTTTTTACATGAGTGCATCGATCTCGATGGTTCGGGTCTAAGTGGTGGGTTGAGGCGCTCTTCTACGTCCTAAGGGTTTGAGATGATCTTCACTCCGCTAAGGTTATAAGACCTTATGAGTGTGCCAATTGGTAACCTGGGTCTAAGTAGAAAGTCACCCTCTTCGACGCCGACGTCCTAGAAACCGAGCGCAAAAATAAAAGAAAAAAAAGAGAAAAAAAGGAAAAAAACAGAAAACAGAAAAAAATCATCTTTAGGAATAAACTCTCACTATTGCATGATTAATTTGGTATGGAGATTCCTTGGATGTTGTCTAGGGGTAGTGAAGTGAACTTTGGCGATATGTTGGACTACATGGCTAGTGGCTTTTGGTTGATAGAGGTCTGAATTAGGTTCACCAAAGTCTATGTTTGTGTGACGCGTTGTTGTGCATTATGACTGATTGTTCGGAAAATCTATGCTAGTATCCGGTTGTTGTTGTTGAACTCTTCTTGTGCTTAGCCTTAGTTTTGTTTGAGGACAAACAAAGGTTCAAGTTTGGGGGAGTTTGATAACACGTAGTGTGTGTTTGTTTTAGGCTAGGTATTTACATCATTTTTGCATAGTTTGTATAGCACGAGTTACGAGTCCGACACGAACGTTCTTTATATACGCCCTTTTTGTTGATTTTCAGGTTATAAGGCGACAAGGTCTAACCGAGCTATGAAGTGTCAATTCCTGGATTCAACCGCACATACTGGAAGCTACAAATCACTCGGAGCAAATTCTAGCCACGGAGCCAAATGGAAGACCCGAGCATAGAGCAAAAAGGAGAAAAGGCACGAAATTAACCCAGCCTGCTCGGGCTTGGAGCAGCCCCCGCGCGGTCTGTAAGGCGCTGCAACTCCAGAAAATATTGCACGACTCGGGCAAGAAGAGAGCCCGCTCGGGCTTGGACAAACACGACGACCCCGCGTGGGGCGGATATTGTACCCGCGCGGGCTGACTATTCCAGCGGATATTGCACGACCCGGGTAGAGGTTTAGCCCGCTCGGGCAGAGTGACCACGACCAACCCGTGCGGGTTGAGCACATAGCCCACGCGGGCCCCCTTTTCAGCACCAACCTGTTTTGAATTTCAAGTCGAATTAGAAAGAGAAGGGGGCGATCAGAAGGCAATCAGACGGTGGCTAGGGGTTGAGAAGAGACTGAAAAACACAAGGAAAACTCAGGAGACGCTGGAGAAGAAGAGAGACAGCAATCCGGACTTCGATATCAAGATAGGGAAGATCGAGGAATCATATTTCTTATCCCTTATCATTTCTAGGATTTATCTCTTTTGTTTTACAGTAAATTCTATGAGTGAGTAGATTTCCAGGTATGGGGTAGGGATATCGGATTTGTAATGGATGTTTGAGACTATGCGTTAATGCTTAAACTTATTAAAGCTTTCTTGAATTTCGGTTTTACAATCAACATCGTAAATGTCTTATACTTGTGCTGACCGATCAGTAATCTAGGAATCTGGGTTTAGCTGGAAGGTTAGATCATGAATCCGGAACAGTTCACTGTAGATTAAGCTTGATTAATGAGAATCTGACCGGTCGGTTAATCGACTTAGGAATGAGGATTGCACGCTTAAAGCTACCGTAATTACGAGTTAATCAGTGCTGGAAGGTAGGATTGCACGTTGTTGTGGTTAGGAGGTTTAGGATTTGGAAGAACTATTCCTTATATACGAGCATGAATTCCCTGTTATCAAGATAGTTCGATAAGTCTATGATCCTTTCTTTGTTACATCCTTTCAAATCATGTTAACCCGAAACCCATAGTGTTCTTAATTATAAAGCCTTCCGCATCTCCTCATCGCTGTCACGATTTACTTTAGTGTTTTAGGAAATCATATCACACCATCATCAATTCAACCCGTCTTAGTTTAGTCGAATTCTTAGCTTAGGTTGCACTAGTCCCCAGAGTTCGACAGTTTTATTACACCGATCCGTACTCTTGCGGTAAGTGGATATTAGGCATATTTATTGCTTGATAGTTCGCACATGAGGTTCTGATACAAAACAAGAGAAAGTAACACTAGATATGACAAAGTGTAAGGAATACGATGCCTCAGACTTCCCTATCTCATCACCGGTGTTTCGAATATGTCTCCTTTGTTCTCCATATTCTCCTGAGTTTCCTTTGTGTATTTTTCGTCCTTCTAGGGTTCTATGTCGCTCATCTATAAATTAGGTATCCTTTTTCAATATTTTCCTTCGTTTGAACTCTTTTAGGGTTTCTGTTATGACAATGACTCGCACGGGCTAAGTGGAGGACCCGCTCAGGCTATTCGTCTTTTGCATGCAGCACGATCGGGGTAAGAGGCACCCCGAGTCGGGCTAAATCTTTTGAGGGGTACAACCCATGTGGGGCCTTCTACGAGCATGAGCGGGCTGCATTATTCTATAATTTTAGCTCCTTTCACTCGATGCTCGGTTATTCCATGGGGTTATTTAGCCTGATCTGTTCCGAGTGGGTTGTAGCTCCATGTATATGCAGTTGAATCCTGGATCAATACTATTAATCTCAATTAGCACTTTTTGCCTTAAAACATGAAAATTATAAAAAAGATTAGATAGATGACTAATTCGTGTCAGTTTTGTAACTCGTGCTATGCAAATTATGCATAAATGATCTAAATACGTAGCCTAAAACTAACCTACATTACGTGTTATCAATCCCCCTGTCTTGAATCTTATTTTTGTTCTTAAAAAAACTAGAGCTAAGGACAAGAAGAGTCAAATACCAACCGGATACTGGCATAAGTACTTCGAAAAATCAGCCATCATGCACAACTACGCGTCACACGAATATAGACTTAGGTAAACCTAGTTCAAACTTCTATTGATCGAAAACCACAAGCCGTGCAATCTAGCACATCACCAAAGTTCATTTCTCTAACCCCTAAACAACATGTAAGAAATCTACATACCAATTTAGGCATGCATACGTGAAACAACTTTCTTAAAGACAAATTCTTTTTTCTTTTTTATATAAAATTCCGCACTTATTTTTTAGGACGTCAGGTCGAAGAGGATAGCTTTCTACTTTGACCCAGGTTGCCAATTCCCACACTTATAAGGTCTTGTAACCTTAGAGGAGTGAAGAGGTTGCGTTATTGGAAACCAATTCTTTTTATCACGCATCAACTTTGACCTTTAGGTAGTAAAAAAATGCCTCAACCGACCTTTTAGGCCGGAACAATAAAGATCAATGCACTCATGCCAATGTAAGGTGGAAATAAGTAGACGCTTATTCCATTGAAAATGGCATGTAAATGCGTCAAATCAGAAGAACCGAAAAGTAAATCTAAAGGTGTCTGACCTAACAAATATTAAACGGTATACAAGGAGATATAAACTTAGAACTGAAACCTAGGGGACAGAATACAACTATAAGCCATGGATTCATGCACAATTACTAGGCCAGCCAGTATCTAAAAGTCCTTTTCAGCAAACGTGGGCTTTTGTTCTCGATTCAAAAAAGTCGCACAAAAATGGCTAAAGCTCAAAGTCACGTACTAGATATTCGGTAAGAAACCGTAAGAACAAGAAAAAAATTCCTAAAAATCTCAAATCATAAAAGAAATCTACTACTAATCCTAATCGCAAGCATATCACTCAAAGAGTACCCCCGTCCCTAGTTAGAATGGAGTACTGATCTTAAAAATATATGAGTGGATCTCGTATGCCACTATTTAGGAGAGGATAAAGAAAGTGGAAAACATGTACACCAGGTGTAATCTATTTTCCCGAGTTGGTTCTACAACAATGTGTTATACGCGTCTACTTTACTTTAGGCAACATAAAAATGAAGAACCTATAATAAGAGTCACACAACCCAAAATAGAAAAGAAAACAATACATCATTGTAGCTAATAGAGTACAAATACATGCGAAAAAAACAAAAAAAATTCCAGTCCGAGAAAGCAATAAAGATAGAAAAGAGAAAAGGAGAAAAAGCTTGAGTTGCCTCCCGAGATGTGATTGTTTACGATCTTTAGCTTGACCCTTACACTTTAGGCGTGTGTGCGATCGGAAAGAGGAAGTATACCTCTTCCGTCCTCTACATGATCAGCATAGTATGACTTTAGACTCTGAGCGTTTACCATGAGCAATTTTCCATTTCCCTTGTCCAACTCTACGACTCCATGTGGTGAGACACCTTTGATGGCGAAGGGCCCCAACCATCGTAACTTGAGCTTCCCTGGAAACAATCTCAAGTGGGAATAAAAAAGTAATACATGGTTGCCTACCTTAAATGATCGCTGGAAGATGTATTTGTCATACCATTTCTTTGTGCTCTAATCAAGATCCGTGGGTAAGAGAGTGATCGAGGGTGTAGGAGGTGATGCGCAAATCTGAAACACCTTACCCTGCTCGTGCTTGAAGATCTGCCTACACGGATTGATGTCGTTAATCTGAAGTAATAATTTACCTAGACTAACGCTTCCGCAAGAATACAGATCGTATAGTACCAAGGTCGAACACAAGGAATTGATGCAACTCTAAAGCTAGTAAACTAATGAATAAGATGTATAAAATCAATAAGTGATGAGAATGCGAACAAAGATAAACTAACTAACTAACTAACTACCGGATTAAACTCAATAAACTAGACACCATAGGTTTTGAGAGATGCACGATGATGCAACGAAGTTCTAACAAGATCATGGTCTTAGATGTTATCACGAGTTTAGGGAATTCAAGCTCTAATATAGGAACTGACTGGCGTAGACTTGTCCACTACCTAGCGTGCGTACTACCAATCTCCCAATTGTGCAATTTCACACACTAGACGCATTAAGACTACTATCCTAATCCCTAGATTGAATCGATCGACCTGGCGTAGATTCTAAACCGATTAAATCCTAAATCATGGCTAAGTTCCAAAGTCTAATCCCCTAGCGTAGATTCAGTAGACTTCTATGATCATTCATTTGAGTGGCGTACAAGAACAAAAGCATTAAAAACAACCAATCTGAAAACGATCAAATACCAAAATCATTCATTCAAGTGGCGTTCAAGAACGAAAGCATTAAGAATCACCAAGCATTAAGAACAAGACTTCGTTACATATCGGCCAAGCTCTCTAACCCATGGCTATGAACCTACTCGGACATGAGCTTAGAAAACAAAACACAAAAGATAACTATATTCGACATGGATAAAGAATGAGATCCCTCCCTATTCTATTATCGACGTCTTCAATAGCTCCTCCACGCTCCGGCTTCCACACTCCGTCCTTCGCCCTTGTTTGTGCGTTCTGCTCTTTTTCTCTCTCCCTACGTGTGCTCTGTTCTCTCTAACTTTCTATCTCAATTCGTCCCTCCAGCTCTCCCCTTGTTTGTTACAGCAGCCACCCCTCTTTTCTTGTCTTTTCTTGAGTTTTCCATTACTTGATTAAGTTGGCAAAGTTTCCATTACTTTCTCCAGTGAAATATTCTTGTATAAGTCCCCAACAAACTCCCATTTGTTTTAAGTCAAATTAATTTATTTGGAGTTGCAGGTGACAGACGCGACCCGTGCGGGCATGGTAAGTGACCCGCTCGGGTGGAAGATCACGCAAGAACGCGATGGAAAAGAGGCAGCCCGCTCGGGCTGAGGTGCTGCCCGCTCAGGCTGAACTGATGCCCGTTCGGGCTGACTTGCTGCCCGTTCGGGATGAGGCCCCGGGCGTGGTATTTCTTGCCCGACTCATGCACAATTCGCAGGACAAAATCGCTGTAACAAATGCCCGCTCAGGCTAGGGAATTACCCGCACGGGTAGGGGCTATTCCTTGCCGATTCTTGTCCCGTTTATCCCGTGATGATCCTCGATATTTTTACTTTGTCTTGGCACGTCCTTTAGCTCCAAAATGACTGAAAACGAGATGATCATGATGCTTAATGCTTGGTAAAACCCAAATGAATGACGAAGCTAACTATGAAAATAGATTAAAAGACTAGAACAAAATTGATGTTATCAAACTCCCCCAGACTTGAACCTTTGCTAGTCCTCGAGCAAGACTAGAAATAAGCAGGAGAGGAGTTAGACAACAACCGGAAACTAGCACAATCAACTCAAAAAGTCAGCCACCCTACGCAACAATGCGTCACACGAACATAGATCTAAGCGCACCGAATTTAGACCCCTATCTACCGAAAGCCACTAATCGTGCAATCCCACACATGTCTTGAGTTCATTTCACTAACCCCTAGACAACATCCAAGCAATCTCCATACCTATTCTAATGCACAAACAATTTGATACCATTCTTAAGACAACTATTTTTCTTCTTTTTTGGTTCTTTTTTTCTTCTCTTTTTTCGGTTTCCACACATTTTTTTATTTGAAAATTCGCACTCGGTTTCTAGGACGTCGGAGTTGAAGAGGACAACCTTCTACATAGACCCAGGTTGCCAATTGGCACACTCATAAAGTCTCGTAACCTTAGGGGACTGAAGAGGTTGCGTTTTTGCTGATTTTTTTTCTGTTTTTCCTTTTTTTCTTTTTGATTAACTAGTGTGAATATGCATCGACTCTAACCCATAGGACTTAGAAAAACAGCCTCGACCCACCACTTAGACCCGAATCAACAATATTGATGCACTCATGTCAATGTACGTGATGTCGGAAATCTCAAACTAAATATTTCCTAGACCACTACATCACTAGCCTGTCTTCAGCGTAATAGATGACCATTTTTGTCGTGTTGAGGAATGGTCGTTCCAAAATGACGGGGATCTTCGGATTGATCTCCATGTCCACAACAACAAAATCCGCGGGGAACCAGAATTCTCCCACTTGCACGGCAACATCCGTCAATATACCCATGGGACTCCGTACGGATTGATCAGCCAATGTGATTTGCATTCGCGTGGGTTGAAGATCTCCTACTCTATTGAGCTTCTCAACAAGGTATAATGGTAGCAAGCTCACACTCGCTCCGATATCTATTAGTGCATGCTCAATTTCATAGTCATAAATCTTACAAGGAATGACGAAGTTACCTGGATCGGGCATCTTCTCGACCATGGTAGGAGGCTGTATAAGTGAGTTTGTGACCATTACCATCTCGTTGTCCACGGTTCTCTTCCTCATTATGATGTCTTTGAGGAACTTTGCATATGATGGGATCTTTGTGAGCGCGTCGTAGAACGGGATAGTGACTTGTAGCTTCCTCAAGAGTTCCACGAATTGAGAGAATTGAGCCTCGTCACTTTGCTTCCTTTGACGCTGCGGAAAGGGTAACGGTGGTACCCTCGGGGGAGGTGCTGCATAGGGTAACTCCCTCTCTTCTTCCTCGGTCGCCTTCTCTTCCCGCTCCTTAGGAAAATGGCATTTACTTGCTCGCGGGGGTTCGCCTCGGGTTTCTCGGGAAGCTATCCGGGTTGTCGGTTCGAACCCTGGGCTAGCTGAGCTACTTGTGTTTCGAGGAGTCTCAAGTGCGTCAGAAATCCGTCCATTCTCTTTTTCATATCCTCTTGCTCAGCCCTAATCCCTCCAAGTGCGCTTTTCTGCTCTTGGTGCATCAATTGGAGCATGGAAAGAATCTCAGAGTCACCTGAAGATTGTGCGCGAGGCTGATATCCGTAGTCTTGGCCACTTCCTCTCGGTTGGAAACCTTGATTCTGGTTTCTTGCAATTATCCGCGGTTGGAAGTCCTGCGGATTCGCTACATTGCTCGTGTTGCCATATGAGAGGTTGGGATGGCTCTTGGTATAATTTTTCTGGTAGCCCCGATTGCTAACGTAGTTCACTTCCTCCATCCCTTGGCCTATGGATGCGTCGTGTCGGTCCACATGAAGTCCAGCTATCATCCGATGTATCTCGCCAACTCGCTGCTTCAAGTCCGTTAATTCCGGGTTGGCGATGCCTAGCTCGTTCACAGCCGCTTTAGATGATTAGTCGCGATTGTATTCCTCTACCTTCTTGCCTCCATCCCTTGCCATGCTCTCGATCAAGCTCTCGAGCTGATTGAACGTAAGGTTGCTGAGGGAACCACCACCCGCTGCCACGATCATGAATCGGGTGGTTTCTTGGAGACCTTGGATAAAACTCGTGATAAGATACTTCTTATCCATTCCGTGGTGTGGGCATATCCGCTAGTAGTTCTTAAATCGCTCCCATGCGTCGTGCAGCATCTCGCCTCTTTCTTGTAAGAAAGAATTTATGCGACTCTTGGCGAGAAGCGTTCTATGATCCGAGAAGAATTGTTGCATGGAACGTTGCTCCAAATCATCCCACAACGTAATTGATACAGCCGGAAAGTTGAACAGCCAACGTTGCGCCGCATCCTTGAGTGAGAAAGGGAACGCCATCAAGTAGAGATCCTCCCGAGTAACTCCCGTACCAACATTGGTACTGCTGCAAAGCATCTTGAAGTCCGTAAGGTGGGAGTTCGGATCTTCGTTCTCCATTCCTCTAAAGGCCGAGTTGTTGAGCATTTATATGAAGGCCGATTGTAGCTCAACCTGGTTATCAATCGTGCGGCCCATGCACGAAAGTAACTACGTGTGCTTCGGAGCGGTGTAGGCTTTGTAAGTCTCATCGGCAGCAGCCATGTCGGGGTTATTCGCGTTGTCCTCCCTGCTGCTTGCACTATTGGTTTCTTCCTCCTCAGAGGCGTACGTCTCGTGATTGCTCGCTCTTTCTACCTCGGACTCTGAATCCACTATTCCAATCCTTATCTTCTCGCGCAGGCTCCTTAAGGTTCGCTTGACCTCGGGATCGTAAATGATGAGCTTTTGAGTGGAGCTTCTCATACAAGGCTCCTGCTCAACAAGAAACAAAACACCAAAGTGTAGATCCGCGGTAGATAGAATAGACTCGATAAAACAAAAAAACGAAAAGAAAATGCGAAAACAAAAGAAGAGTCCGGAAAGGACTAGATCTTAATCTAGCTGATTCTTAGTCTAGGCCGTTATTAGTCCCCGGCAACGGCGCCAAAAACTTGATGTCGGAAATCTCAAGCTAAATATTTCCTAAACCACTTCACCGCAAGTATACGATTCGTGTAGTACCAGGGTCGAACTCTGGGGACTAATGCAGCCAATCCTAAGAATATCACTAAACTAAGAAGATGAAAAGTAGATGAAGGTGTGGGGCGAAATATCTAAAAGACTAAACTAAGTTGGGACAACGATGAAGGTTGGGGAAGACTTGACTATGACGAACACTACGGGTGTCGGGATACCGGAAATCGTATGGATGTAACAACTAAAGATTATAAACCTATCGAATTATCTTAATAATGGGAAATTCATGCTCTATTGTGAGGAATGATTCTTCCGAGCCTAGACCTCCTAACCATGAGTACGTGCAACCCTACCTTCCAGCAGTGATTAACCCGTACTATGGCAGCTTTACGAACACAATCCTAATACCTAAGTCGTTTAACCGACCGGTCAGATTCTCATTAATCGAACTTAACCTACAACTCAACAGTTCCGGATTTATACTTTAACCTTCCAGCAAAATATGAATTCCTATGTTATTGAGCGGGCAGCACTAGTGTAGACGTTTACGGTGTTGATGGTAGAACCGAATATCAACATAAATACAATAGATCTAAGCATTAACACATAAGTTTGTACATCCGTTACAATCCGATATCCCTAACCCATAGTTGGGAATCTACTCACTCATGGAGATTACAGACAAAGGAAATAACACAACCTTAAACATGATAAACCCTAGGAAATTCGATGTCTCGATCTTCCCTATTGTGTTACCGATGTGTGGATTGATGCTTCTCTCCTTTTCCAGCGTCTCCCAAGCCTTGCGTCTTGATCTGTTCTGGTCTATTAATTTGCTCGTTTGAATTCAAGATCTAGTTTGTTGCGAGAAAGGCGGCGCGCTCGGGTACACCTTTTACCCGGTCATGTAGAGCCTCGCCCGACCGTGTATCTGTCATGCCCGATCGGGCATTGCTTCCCGATCGCGTGGTTGAACAGCCCGAGTCATGTAAACTCTTGGAGATTTTCAGGAACAATTAACTGCCCGAGCCGGTACCTTGTTGCGCCCGATCGGGTATCACTACCCGATCATGTAGTCTTCGTGCCCGGGTCGTGCAAGGTGTTGCAATTAAATCCCTTAGGTTTTGCCCGAGCGGGTAGACCTTAGTGCCCGAGCGGGCACTCTTCTATCCTTGTTTTTGCTCTTTTCCGCTCGTTGCTCGGGTGTTCCTTTGAGTTCCGAGGCTTTATTTTGGCTCTGGGTGGATTATACCTTCAAATGTGTGGTTTTACTCAGGAATTCGTCTTTTTATGCTCGTTTAGGCCTTGTCGCCTTAAAACCTGACAACCAACAAAATGGGGGTATGTAAAGAAGAATCATATCAGAAATGTAACTCTAACTAAGAAATATATGCAAAAATGACACTAATACCTAACCTAAAATTGTACACTTTACGTGTTATCAGTACGCCTGAAAAAGTTAAAGAACTTAGTTTATTGACAACGGAGTGTAAGTGCGTGGAAATATAATGATCGAAACAAAACAAGGAATGAAAGGTACGCTCGGAGATATAAGTGCTTGGGATTGAAGCCTAAGTGAAGGAATATAACTACAGGCTATGGATTCATGCACCACCACTAACAAATCGATATCTAAAGGTATGTTTCAGCAAACCTAGACTTTTGTTCCCGATTCGACAAAGTTGCACAAGGTGACTAAAGTTCGATATTTTTTTTCGTACTAGATATCCGTCCATCTAATCCTTAAAAAAACAAAACGGAGAACTCAACACCTAAATCCTAATTACGATCATGACATTCAAAGAATACCCCCCCAGACTTGTACGGAACACCGTCCCGGTGTTCAATACCTAAGAGAAGGACTAACACGCAAAAACTCGGGGAAAAATGCTATAAATAGGAACGTGTGCACCTGATGCGTGCTTGCTGTCCCGAGTTGATGTAGCTGGGCGTACGCGTCTTTCTTTATGTTGTGGATGATTTAAAAGTTGAAAACCTGTAACAAATGTCACACAATCCAAAGGAGACAATACGATACATCGGGGGTGTTGGTAAGGAGCATGCCTGTGAAAAGAATAAGAGTCGAATTCTAAAAAAACTAAAACGAAATAACTAAAGGATATGGGGCTCGGGTTGCCTCCCCAGAAGCGGTTATTTAAGGTCACGAGCCTGACCACGATGTTACTCATCAGGTGGACGTCCTCGACGGCGTCGTGTGCGTAGCGTCTCGCGTGCATAGTGTGCTCGATAGGGCGTAGCACGTGGATCAGTTGAGTTCCTTGCACGATCAGTCATGTCTTCCCTAATATTGGTCATGATGTTCTCTAGGTTGGGGGCTAGATCGTGCTGTCCAAAAACTCTGGTCGAGCTGTCCATAAATCCGGTTGTGTACTCCATGAAACCGGTTAGGCGTTCATCGCTTGTTTCCTTCAGCGTCTCCAGAAAATTTTGGTGCGTGAGCCTTTGTGGTGAAGGTTTCATCTTCACCTTGGGTTCCTTGTCAATGCTCCAATTGTGTGCTGGACGTTTGGTATAGCTTCTCGGCATCTCGGGGTCATTTATGTACTGATTTGCACCGCATTTAGCTCGGGTTGTGCGGAAGTCCCGGTCGGGGGATTCCTTTTCTTTTTGTTGTCAAGCAGCTCGTTTGGTGCCTTGTATAATCCTTCTCCAGCTGCTATTAAATTCATATCTAGGGAACCCGTATTCCGAAATTCCTCACAAACTTCCTCGGCTAAATTCTCAAAGATGCCGTCGGGGAACACGAAATCGATAGCGCACGGCTGCTCAAGTGTGTCGATTAAGCTGAACTCTACTTCCATCTCGGGTTTCTTCTCATGCTTATCAATGTCCGTAGCCTTATCCGCTGACGTGTTAGATTCTTTTCCTTTTTTCAAATATCGAGGGATTTGGTTAATCTACCGTCTTCATGCGCTGTAGTCGTGGGAATGGCAATGGAGGTGGCCTCGGATCTGGTTTTACGTACTTTGGCTCCTCTTCCTCCTCGAGCTTCTCCTTTAGCTTGTTAACAGTCGTTTCCACTACTGTGATAGATGCTTCACCCCTTTCAGACATTGAGTAGGCTGATCCACCGTCTTACAATCCCTTAGGCAAATTTCGTTGACATGCTCACGAAGATTTGTTTCCGAACTTCCCGATAGAACCTCTTATGGTCGTGATGCCCCTTGTGCAAGTTATGTAGCTTGTGTGTGCAATTGTCTAAGGAAGTCATCCATCTGCTCATTGGCGCTTTCTTGTTCCGCTTTCACTCCCATCAACAAGTTGTTTTGAATCTCATATACTTCAAGGAGGCAGGCGAACATGGCGGCAAAGTCGGGGGCTGCTTCGGATTGGTTTGGCTGTGGCTGAGGCACATATGACTGATAGTTCTGACTTTCGGTTTGCGTCCATGTCTGAAAGTTCCCCAATAGATGTTGTGCGTTCAGTATACCGTCGGTGTTCCTATACGGGAAGTTTGAGTGCGCTCCACCGTGATTGTATGTATTCCCGAAAGGATGATTGTAACTCTCCTAGATCTCTTCTTCATACCCCAAACTTCTTGTTCCCATGATTCCTCCGAGTGATCCAGATGGTATGAGTTGGAAAGCATATGACGAATTCCAGAAAGTTGATCTTTCATTTCAGCTATATCGGCATACAAAGATTTGATGTTGTTCATGTTACCTCGCAAAATAAAGAAAACAAAATTCGATTAAGCTCCGAGAGGTAAAAAAAATTGACTCAAAAAGAAAGAAAAAAATAATAAAATAAAACAAAATACGAAAAACGAATAAGACTCCGGAAAGGACTATATCCTAATTCAAAAGTATCCTAACTCTAAAATCGTAATCAATTCCCCGACAACGGCGCCAAAAACTTGATGTGGTTAATCTCAAGTAATAATTTACCTAGACTAACGCTTCCGCAAGAATACAGATCGTATAGTACCAGGGTCGAACACAAGGAATATGCAATTCTAAGTCTAGTAAACTAATGAATAAGACGTGTAAAGTCAATAAGTGATGAGAATGCGAACAAAGATAAACTAACTAACTAACTAACTATCGGATTAAACTCAATAAACTAGACACCACATGTTTCGAGAGATGCACGATGATGCAACAAAATTCTAACAAGATCATGGTCTTAGATATTATCACGAGTTTAGGGAATTCTAGCTCTAATATAGGAACTGACTGGCGTAGACTTGTCCACTACCTAACGTGTGTACTACCAATCTCCCAATTGTGCAATCTCACCCACTAGATGCATTAAGACTACTATCCTAATCCCTAGATTAAATCAATCGACCTGGCGTAGATTCTAAATGATCAAATACCAGAATTATTCATTCAAGTGGCGTTCAAGAACGAAAGCATTAAGAATTAACAAGCATTAAGAATAAGAGTTCGTTACATATCGGCCAAGCTCTCTAACCCGTGGCTATGGACCTACTCGGACATGAGCTTAGAAAACAAAACACAAAAGATAACTATATTCGACATGGATAAAGAATGAGATCCCTCCCTATTCTATTACCGACGTCTTTAATAGCTCCTCCACGCTCTGGCTTCCTCGCTCCGTCCTTCGCCCTTGTGTGTGATTTCTGCTCTCTTTCTCTCTCTCTACGTGTGCTCTGTTCTGATCTCTTTCTCTCTCTCTACGTGTGCTCTGTTCTCTCTAACTTTCTGTCTCAATTCATCCCTCTAGCTCTCCCCTCGTTTTTACAGCAGCCACCCCTCTTTTCTTGCCTTTTCTTGAGTTTTCCATTACTTGATTAAGTTGGCAACGAACTCCCATTTGTTTTAAGTAAAATTAACTTATTTGGAATTGCAGGTGACGGACGCGACCCGTGCGGGCATGGTAAGTGACCCGCTCGGGTACGGCGCGGAAGATCACGCAAGAATGCGATGGAAAAGAGGCAGCCCGCTCGGGCTGAGGTTCTGCCCGCTCGGGCTGAACTGATGCCCGTTCGGGCTGATTTGCTTCCCGCTCAGGCTGAGGCCCCAGGCGTGGTATTTCTTGCCCGACTCATGCACAATTCGCTGGACAAAATCGGCGTAACAAATGCCCGCTCGGGCTAGGGAATTACCCGCGCGGGTAGTGGCTATTCCTTGTCGATTCTTATCCCGTTTGTCCCGTGATGATCCTCGATGTTTGTACTTTGTCTTGGCACGTCCTTTAGCTCCAAAATGACTGAAAACGAGATGATCATGATGCTTAATGCTTGGTAAAACCCAAATGAATGACGAAAGTAACTATGAAAATAGATTAAAATACTAGAACAAAATTGACATTATCAAACTCCCCTAGATTTGAACCTTTGCTCGTCCTCGAGCAAGACTAGAAAGAAGCAGGAGAGGAGTTAGACAACAACCGGAAAATAGCACAATCAACTCGAAAGGTCAGCCACCCTACGCAACAATGCGTCACACGAACATAGATCTAAGCGCACCGAATTTAGACCCCTATCTACCGAAAGCCACTAACCGTGCAATCCCACACATCTCAGAAAATTCTACCCGTGTCAAGGTTCCAACTAGCCCATGTGGGCTTGCGTTCAGGTGCTCAGCCCATGCGGGCTCTTCACTCACCCCACGTGGGGTTCGTAAAACCTCATTTAGCCCTGAGAGGTTTATCCATGATGGGTTCCAATCAACCCCGTGTGGATCTTTGAATCTAGGTGCAACCCGCACGGGTTGCAATATGGGCACGTTTGGGTTAATGCTCGTTTCAAGTGTTTTCAACTCGTCTGTGAGTTGTATGCATTCCCCAACTTCTTGGAGTGACCTAAATAGGCTCTCGGTGCATGCTGATAGTGCTATCTCCATAGGATGGATATCTCGATGCTCATGTTTAACTTCCTCAGCTAGTTCATGCATCGTGTCAATGTGCATCACGGGTTCAATAATGTACGACTTTTTGAGCGTATGGTCGAGCTTGAACTCAATGAACTTGTCTCCGAACTTTGTGACCATTCAACCTTCAACGCAATATATAACCATATTTTCCATGTTGAGGAATGGTCTTCTCAAAATGATTGGAATCCTCTAGTTCATCTCCATGTCCACTACTACAAAGTTTGCTGGGAACCAGAATGTTACCACTTGTACTACGACATTAATCAATATGCCTTTGGGACTTTGTACGGACTAATCGGCCAAGGTAATCAGCATGGATGTGGGTTGTAGATCTCCTACTTGATTGAGTTTCTTAACAAGTGAAAGTGGTAGCAAGCTCACACTCACTTCGATGTCGATTAGTGCATGTTCAATCTAATAATCATAAATCTTGCAAGGGATGAAAAAATTACATGGATTTGGCATCTTCTCAGCTATGGTGGGCAGTTGCATAAGAAAGTTAATGACCATCACTACCTCATTGTCTATGATCTTCTTCCTCGTTATTATGTCCTTGAGGAATTTGGTATAAAAGGGCATCTTCATGAGCGCATTGTAGAATGGGATAGTGACTTGCAGCTTCCTTACAAGTTCCACAAATTTGGCGAATTGAGTGTCATTGTTCTGCTTCCTTTGGCGTTGTGGGTAGGGTATGGGTGGTGACCTCGAGGCCGGTTTCACGTAAGCCAACTCCTTTTCCTCTTCCTTGTCGATCTCCTCAACATTCATTCCTTGAGCAATGGGTTGTTCATTTGTATTGCTCGGAGGCTCTTCTCTCGTGGTTGTGAAAGGCATGGGTTGCTCCAACGTCTTATCATTCCTTAGATAGATGGCGTTAATCTGCTCTTAGAGGTTTGTCTCAGGATTCCGAGGGAGTTTTCCAGACTGTCGGCTGGACCCTTGGGCCAGCTATGCCACTTGCGTTTTTAGGTGTTTCAGGTGTGTTTGGTAGCTCTAGATCTACTTCCTCGAGTCATCTTGCTCAGCCTTGATTTCTCCCAGTGTGTAGTTGTGATTCTTCTTTTCCGGCAACAACATTTACAACATGGAAAGAACATTAGAGTCACCTCAGGGCTATGCGCATTGATGTTATCCTTGGTTTTGACCACTCTCCCTCTACTAGAAACAATGGTTCTGGTTTCTTGTCATCATCTGCAGTGCAAAGTCATTCGGGTTTGTTACGTTACTAGTATTTCCATAAGAAAGGTTGGGATGGCTCTTGATTTGATGTAGTTGACTTCCTTTGTTCCCTGACCTATAAATGCGTCATGTTTCTCCATGTGAGTCCCACCATCATCTTGTAGATCTCAGAAACTTATTGCTTTATGTCAATCGAATCAAGGTTAGCAATTCCTATCTCCTTTACATCAGCTTTGGATGGGAGATCATGGTTGTAATCTCCAACTTTCTTGCCTCCCTTCCTTGCTAAGTTCTCGATTAGGGTCTCGAGTTATTGGAAAGTGAGGTTTCTAAGGGATCTACTACTTGCTGATATAATCATGAGTCATGTGGTCTCTTGGCGTCCTTGCATGAAGCTGGTGATTTGGTACTTCTTGTCCATCCCATGATGTGGACAAATGTGCGGATATCTCTTAAATCACTCCCATACATCATGTAGACTCTCAAATTTTTTTTGAAGGAATGAGTTGATTCGACTCTTGGCTAGCAACATCCTATGATCTGGGAAGAACTATTGCATCAACCGTTGCCCTAGGTCATTGCATGAAGTGATGGAAGTAGTGGACGGTTTGAACAACCAACTTTGTATTGCGTCCTTGAGTGAGAATAGGAATGCAGACATGTATAGGTCTTCGCGTGTGACTCTTGTGCCGACTTTGGTAGTGCCGTAGAGCATCTTGAAGTCGGTAAGGTGTGCATTCGGATCCTCATTCTCCATTCCTCTTAAAGAAGAATTGCTCAACATCTAGACAAAAGCCAGTTGCAGCTAAACTTGGTTTGCCGTCGAACAGGCTATGCACGATAGCAACTTGGTGTGCTTTGGAGCTATGTAGGCTCTATAGTTTTCTTCAGCAACGTCCATTTCGGGCTTAGTAGTGTTACTTTCTTTGCTGCTTGTGTTGGAGCTTGCGCTCTCAATTCCTACCTCCTCGGGACCGTTAGCTTCTGATATGCTCTCTCAATCTCCTTCAGTTTCAGAATCTACAGGTCCAAATCTCCTCTTTTTGCATAAATCTCGTGTTATTCTTTCAATCTCGGGATCCTATATAGGTAGAGAGAGCGCAATATTAGATGGGCAATAGTACCTGCACAAGAATAGATGAGCATACAAAGACAAAATAAAAATCTGATATATGTAAGGAATACTCGATAAAAAGAAAAGAATAATGCAGAAAAATAACTAAGACTCAGGGAAGGACTAAATCTTAATCTAGAAAATTCCTTATCTAGGCCGTAATTAGTCATCGGAAACAGCTCCAAAACTTGACATACAAATTATCAAGAAAATAAAATGCCTAATACCCAGTTACGCAAGAATACGAATCAGTGTAATACCAGAGTCGAACTCTAGGAACTAATGCAATCTAATCTAAGAATATAACAAAACTAAGATGGAATGATGATATGGGGTAAAATTTGAGAATACTAAACGAATTATGAAAGCAATAAAGACACGCGAAAGACATGTTAGTTAAGAACACTGCGAGCTTCTAGTTACTGGAATTTCAAGGATGCAACCAACAAAAGATCATAAACCAATCAAATTATCTTGATAACGGATAATTCATGCTCATAAGTAGAGAATGGTTCTCTTGACCTAAACCCAATAACCAAAATAACTTGCCATCCTACTTCCCAACAATGATTAACATGTAATTACGAACGCATTAAACATGTAATCCTAATTCTTCAGTCAATTAACCGATCGGTCAGATTCTCATCAATCGAACTCAATCAACAATCAATGATTTCGGATTCATAATCTAACATCCTAGTTAAACATGAAATCCTAAATTACTGAGTGGACAACACAAGTATAGAACATTCATCTCATTGCTTGTAGAACCGAAATATAAGAAAACCTTGAAAGATCTAAGCATTAAAGCATAACCACAAGAATACCTTACAAAACTGATCTCCCTAAACCATAGCTACAGACTTGTTCACTCATGGGTTCTTATACAAAACAAGAGAAAACAACAATAGATATTACAAAGATTAAGGAATATGATCCCTCGGACTTCCCTATCTCGTCACCAGTGTTCCGATGTTGTGTCCTTCGTTCTCCACCTTCTGCTGAGCTTTCTCTGTGTAATTTTCGTCCTCCTAGGGTTCTATGTCACTCCTTCGCTAATTGGGGCATTCATTTTCAGTCTTTTTTTCATTTGAACTCTTCTAGGGTTTCTGTTACGATACATGACCAGCACGGGCTAAGTGGAGGACCCACTCGGGCTCTTCCTCTTCGAGGCAACCGAGTGGGTTTGATGTCTCACCAAGGCGGGCAGAATCCTCTTAATGTGTAGTCTATGCGTGCTAATGTGAAAAAACATGTAGGTTCGTGGGTTCGCATGCAGCCTGATGGTGGTAAGAGGCACCCCAGATTAAGAGCCACCGTCTTATTCGCAATAACACATGGATAGTATGTCTTTCAAGAATGTTTTGTAGGATTGGATTTGCATGATACCCTCGTGAAATGGAATTTTGATTCCAAGCTTCTTCATTGTCTCAAAAAATAATTTGGCAAATTGAATGTGATCATCCTTCTTTCTTTGTCGAGATGGAAAAGGTAGCATGGGCATTTTCGGTTGTGGTGTAACATATACACGCTCCTTTGCATTTATGTTGTAATTATGGGGGTTATTGTTTCTACGAACCTATGAAAATTTGTAGGACTAGACATCATAGCTTCTCCCCTCTTGAATCTATGGTTAAAGGGTTTTACAAGCTCCTTTTTGCTTCTCAATGCAATGGTGTTACACTAGTCTCGATGGTTTAGATCAAGTTTTCGTAAGAGTGCTCCATTTGTTCGAGAAGGAGTGTATCCAGGCTGAGTGACTTGGTATCCAAAATCTTCATATGCATTTGGATTTCCTCCATTTTTCAGGCCCATCGTGTTCTTGAAGTAATCGTGTTTAACCTTCATCTCGCGTATTTGCATCTGTACCACATCTCTTGGTAAGAAGATTGTCCTCGCATGTCTCTTATTAGTTCGCTAGGTGTGAGATCATGTGCGTGTTTCCCCATCTAGTTCCTCCCCTTTAACTGATACTTTACTCTTCCAAAAATTTTCATGAGAATCCTGAAATTATTTAGGAATAATACTAGATACAAAATAAATTAGTTCGTTAGAATACAACATCTCTTTGTGTGTAAGCACATTCATTGGCTGAGGTAAAGGGGTAGTGTTGTGTCTCACACTCATAAAAACACATAATCCTCACGAGTGTTCACTCACAAGCCTTTTTAAAATTTTGTTTCAAGATGTCACTATTTGTGGTCATCTACCTCGTGGTCACTCACTTTCTCACACTTCTTGTCCCTCTATAGTAGATGTTCCATTGTATCCACCCTATCGTGTAAACCCGAGACTTGTTGCACTACAAATGATTCTTTCTTTGATGCCTCACGTTCCTTGGAAATTTAATTTGAGTTATGAGACATATAATCATCCCTATGTCCCACTTCTCCATTTGTTTCTACCTCATATTCATCATATATCGGTACCAACTTGGTCAACTGGTTTGGAAAGTCTTTCATGTATTAATCTCAACCATGAAAATCGAGACATGTACGATCATGGTTATGCATAGACATTTTGTTGGTACCTTGTTTTCTCAGTGTTGGTGTCTCTTTATAAGAGTTATCTACACTTTGACTCTCTTGCACCATTTGTCTAGACGTTGAGTCTTCTCTATATGACAATGAGTAGCTACAAACCGATGTCTCAGGACTGCAAACATATTCATCCCATGTCACTTTTGATTGCTCTCCGTTCTTATTATGTTAACAAGTGAGTAATCCAAACTCTATGGATAATGTTATTCAATAGATCAAGTCATCAGTGAATGACAGTGAATTCATCACATATCGCCCTACGGACTTCCATAATAATTAGTTGCATTTGTGTATGCAATATAGATGCTCTTCCATCGTGTTTTGAGGTTAACCGTGATAGTTTCCTGAATTAGACATAAAAAAAGATAAAACATAAAAATATTGTTAACAAAATAAAATTTATGAATGAAAGAGAGATGAACGAAACTCAAAATCTCTGAGATGGTGATCACTTGCCCTCTTGTCTTTTCTTCAGCTTTTCCTGTTCGATTTAGCTGAGAACTCAAGAAACAAAACCAAAATTTATCCTTGATGAATTGAATCGAATTCTAACGCTACATGTGTAGAACGTATTCACTACGTGTAAGATTTTTAATCTAGTTCTTAAAATATTTATATTTTTTGCTAAATCTTTTTTATTTTTCTCTACTCCTTTTTTGTCCTTTTCCTTTTTTTATTTTTTTGTTTTCTTTTCTTTTTTCTTTTTGTTTTCCTTTTTTCTCGTTTCTTTATTTTTAATTTATTTCGTTTTTATTTTCCTTTTATTTCTTCTTTTTATTTGCTTTTCCATTTTTGCTTTCTTGTTTTTTCATTTTCTTTTCTTTTCTTTCTTCATTCTCTTTATTTTGTTTTTTATATCCAACAAAACAAATACCAAAGTAACATGAAATAAGATAGTCTAATGCAACGAAAAGAGTCTAATACTATTTGATATGATCATAAAGTGACGTTCTCTTGTCAGATGGGTGGAAGTGGACTGAAACTCTACTGAAACCCGTTAGTAGAACTGGTAACTTGTTCTTCTTGAAGACTAAACATCCCAAACACAATATACAAACCGACTATACAATCCCACACTTAGAAAACGACACCATAACGTTTGTGATCTAGTATTGATAAGTCGGTGGATATTTACAATCTCTCCAAGAATTTGGTAACTAAATCATGGCTTAAAACTTCTTATAGACTAACAACGAGAGTAAACTCACGCTAGCACCTAATTCGGAAAGAGCGCAGTTAACAGAATCATTGCTCAATTTACATGGGATTGAGAAGCTATCTAGTTCTACATGCTTAGGGGTGAGTTCATGCTGGATGATGGCACTACATTCCAGATGGAGAGCCACCGTCTCATTCGAAATAACATGTTTATTGGATAGTATGTCTGTCAAGAGTGTTTCGTAGGATGGGATTTGTGTGATACCTTCGTGAAATGGAATTTTGATTTCAAACTTCTTCATTGTCTCCAAATAAAATCTGGCAAATTGAATGTGATCATTCTTCATTCTTTGTTGAGATGGGAAAGGTAGCAACGACACTTTCAGTTGTGGTGAAACATATTCACGCTCCTTTTCTTTTATGTTTTCATTATGGAGGTTATTGTTTCTACGAATTTTCTCCCCTCTTGAATCGATGGTTAACAGGTTTTACAAGCTCCTTTCCACTTCTCAATGCAATAGCGTTGCACTTGTCTCGATGGTTTAAATCAAGTTTTCGCAAGAGTACTCCATTTATTCGAGAAGGAGTGTATTCAGGCTGAGTGACTTGGTATCCAAAACCTTTATATGCATTTGGATTTCCTCCATTTCCAGGCCCATCGTCTGCTTGAAGTGATCGTGTTCAACCTTCATCTTGCATATTTGCATCTATACCACATCTCTTGGTTAGAATATTATCCTTGTGTGTCTCTTGTTTTGTGTGTCTCTTGTTTGTTCGTTAGGTGTGAGATCATGTGTGTTTTTCCTCATCTAGTTCCTCCCCATTAACTGATACTTTCTTCTTCCCAAAATTGTCTTGAGAATCCTAAAATGATTTAGGAATAATACTAGATACAAAAATAATTAGTTCGTTTGAATACAACACCTCTTTGTGCGTCAGCACATTCATTGGCTGAGGTAAAGGAGTAGTGTTGTGTCTCACACTCATATAAAAACGCATTATCTTCACGAGTATACTCTCACAAGCCTTTTTATAGTTTTCTTTCAAGATGTCACTATTTGTGATTATTTACCTCATGTTCATCCACTTTCTCACACTTCTTGTCCCTTTGTAGTAGATTCTCCATTGTATCCTCCATGTCGTGTGAACCAGAGACTTGTTGCACTATAAATGATTCTTCCTTTTATGCCTTATGTTCCTTGAAGATTTCATTTGAGTTGTGAGACATATAATCAGACCTTGGTCCCACTTATCCATTTGTTTCTACCTCATATTCATCATATATTGGTACCAACTTGATCTGCTGGTTTGGACAGTCTTTCGTGTTTTGATCTTGACCTTGAAAAATCAAGACATGTACGGTCATGGTTATGCATAGAGATTTTGTTGATACCTTGCATTCTCGGTCTGGGTGTCTCCTTATAAGATTCATCTGCACTTTGACTCTCTTGCACCATTTATTGTAGACGTTGAGTCTTCTCTCCATGACATTGAGTAGCTACAAAACAATGTCTCATGACTGCAAATATATCATCTCATGTCACTATTGATTGCTCTCCATTCTTCTTATGTTAACAAGTGAGCTAATCCCAACTCTATGAATAATCTAATTCACTAGATCAAGTCATCAGTGAATGACAGTGAATTCATCACGTACTGCCCTACGAACTTCCATCATCATTAGATGCATTTATGTATGCAATATAGATGACATATATACCTGAAAAATCATTCTGTAATGACTATGTGACCGTTGCGCCTTGGGCAGCAAAAGCAAGGAAAAATACGGATACTGGCAGACGGACTACAAATCAACAAAGAATTTTATAAATATATAAAAGATAATCGTTCATCCTTAGTCTCGGTGTGAGTGATCCGTATAGGATAAGGTAAGTTCCTATGCGCTTTCATAGACAAGTACCAGATAATCTCTCTTAGCAGGGTCTTAGTATCTATGTGATGATGATCGCATGGAAGATGAATCCTTGCCAGGAGAAGGAAAGCAATTCCAACAACTGAAACTAGCTCGTCAAGTATAGGATAGGATGCAGGGGCTGATGATCGCACTCGACGACCTGCCTGATGACTATCCGGCCAGCTCGAATCTCAAACTTCTGAAAAGTGTTTAGAAATTGATCATCTCGTTTTCATACGTATTTCTTGCACGATTTAGGAGACGTTTTTATATATATGTGATGTTTTACGTATGATTCTGTTTCCGTTTTACTTGTTTTCGTGTTTTCATGTTCTTACAGGTCTTTACGCGTATTTGGATCATTTTGGAGCTAAAAGGACATGCACGGAGCTAAGGAGCAACTTCGAGGATCATCACGGGACAAACGGGACGAGATTGAGCATGGAAAGCCTCCACCCGGTCGGGCACAACCCTTGCACGACCGGGCAAAACCTACGGCCAATCTTCTGCACATTTATACACGACTCGGGCAAGAATACCCGACCATTTGCCTAGTGCCCGAGCGGGCTCACATACCATGCCCGATCGGGCATGCATTCCAGCCATACAACCTGCGCGACTCACCCTAGCCGCACCCGAGCGGGCACAATGACCGCCCGAGCGGGTCGCGGCCCGAATCTGCCTATTAAGTTAAGTAAACTTAACTTAAAACAAAGGGGACTTGTGGGGGCAATTAAGGTAACAATTAGACCGACTTATGAGGCTTAAAAGGAGGCAGAAGACGTCATTAGAGCAAGCTTACATTGGAGATTAGTTCAGTAGAAGATTAAGGAGATTCTTGCGAGGAGACAAGCGAGGAGCATCGAAGATCAAGCCCTGACACTTCGGTTTTGTTTGGTTTTCATGTTCCTTAGACTTTCTACTTTTTTTATGTTTCTTTACAGACGCATGAGCGAGTAGTTTGTTTGTTCTAGGAGAAGGGATTAGCCCCTGGCTATCCCGGAACCACTTTTGATCTATTTTGAATGCATCTTCCCGTTTTAGTGCATCTATTCTTTATCTGAGTGCTTAATTTACTTGTATTTGCGAACGGCCGCGTAGATGCATGTGTTAGAGATTAGGAGAAGGACCGAAAGGAGAATTCTAGTCCTAGAAGATCAGGTTTAGAACAACCGAGGTTAATCCTAGAAAATCAGGTTTAGGACAATCGAGGTTAGGCCACGAAAGTAGGGTAGCAACGGTTGAGGGTGAACGGATGAATCATAGAGCCTATGGGTTTAGTTCAAGGTGTCAGCCACGAAAGTAGGGGGCAACTTGTCTAGATCACGTGTCCATGCCTTGAGAGAGGGTAGATATCATGTTAGGATCGTCCGCCTTAGATAGCTTTAACTGGGATTGCATGATAGATAGGTTAATCGTTGGTTTCGGTAGTCTTCTGGTGAAACCGGATTCCTAGGACGTTTGTCTTATCATTAGAACCCAAGTAGTTTATTTACTTTCAGTATTTCATTCTTCATCCATATTCTTTTGTTAGAAAGTTTGATTGCTAGTTCGAGTTTAGGTAGTGTTGCATAGTCTCTGTGGGATCGACACCTAAAATACTATACACGTGTCGTGCACTTGCGGGTAGTTTAGGTTATTTTATTTAACTCTGATAACGCATCAAGTTTTTGGTGCCATTGCCGGGGACTATTGTCAACGCGTCTTAGATTCGAACCTTGAGTCCTTCTTGCTTTATTTTTATTTTTTTATTTTTGCTTTTGTTTACTTTCGATTCTTTCTACCTAAATTCCATTCGTTCGTCCTTTTTTGTGTATGACCAGGTCGCAAGGCAGTGTATGACCAGGTCGCAAGGCACTTCTAGTCTACTCAGAATCGACCCAGAGATCGAGCGAACTTGCAGATTACTGAGAAAGGGTAAGGAAGAAGATAACACAGAGCCCTCAAATCAATAGAATATGGATAATCAGAACGGCCGTGAACATGCTCAGTTACCTCTCGTTAATTTAGGGCAAATGCAGCAACAGCCACTCGTGCCTCAACCACGAGAACTACAGGCTCCTCTACCACGTTGTCTAAGGGATTACGTGGTGCCGAACATGAACAACGTGCAAACAGCCATAAGGATGCCTGCTGTTGCAAGAGCGCAATTTGAGATTAAGCCAACAATGATAAACATGCTTTATCAGAAGCAATTCATGGGTGGAACCATGAAGATCCCCATCAGCACCTCAAAGACTTCTTCGAACTTTCAGGTACGTTCAAAATTCATGGAGTCTCTGAGGATGCAATCTTGCTGCGTCTTTTCCCTTTTTCAATTGGGGGAAAAGCGAAAGCTTGGCTGCAATCACTCCCCACGGGATCTATCACCACTTGGGATCAGCTCTGCACACTGTT
>CM071868.1:15519798-15554326 GCA_036759665.1 Gynandropsis gynandra | reverse complement strand
TCCTAAGGCACTTGTCCGGCACCACGTTTTGAGATGAACCCTTAACCTAGGATACTTAAGAAGTTAAACTTTTCCGTGAGATTTTGCATGATTGAGCTAGGTTTTCCTATGCGTTAGAGCTTATTAGTCGGCTGAAAAACAATAGGTCGTAGTTCTAGGGAATCCTAGTGTTGCTTGTGGGGAGGTTTAGACGAGGTTGTTAGGCTAGTTTATCATTTATTCTTTCTACCCAGATGATTATTCTTCGTGTAGACGATGCTTCACTTCTGTTATATTGAGGATTATTGGATCGTATAAAATCGAGCTCGTTTTGCAAAATAAAAAGCGCACACTAACACTCCGCTGTCGATAGAAATAGTGCCTAAAAAGCATGATCAAAAATTGATATGAGTGCATCGACCTTGTTACTCCTTCGGTGGCTCGGGGCTAAGTGGTGGGTTGGCGATCATCTTTCTACGTCCTAAGGGCATGGCACAAAAAGCCGCCTACTCCGCTGCGTTCTTACACGAGATGCATGAGTATACCGTCATCGGTAGTCTAGGTCTAAGTAGAGGCTGGATCCCTTCAAATCCGACGTCCTAGAAGCCTAGTGTGTATGCAAAGAAAAAAAAAGAGAAGAAAAAAGAGAAAAAGAAGAATAAAAATAAAAAAAAAGGAAACAAAAGAAAAAGAAGTCATCAAAAGAAAAAGAAAAATAAAAAAGAAAAAAATAAAAAGAAAAAGAAAAAGAAAGAAAGAAGCTCGGAAAGAAAGAAACAATTATCCTCGGTTGATCTAGGTTTAGCGTTGTCTGAAGTCTTGTCTGGTGGAGGGAGTTACGGTAGCGTGTCTAGTTTCCTTTGATTTACTTTCTCATGAGTAACCGTGGTGGACCTAGGATTAAGACTGAAAACTCGATTAGGCCGAATTTGCTCTCGACATGCTAGTTAATCGGTTAGGTTCGCTTTAGCGGTACTTCTAGGAGAACGGGAATTCTCGTGTTTTTCATACCCCAAGTGTTCCATATTTACGTTTGCTTAGGGACAAGTAAACATTCAAGTCTGGGGAATTTTGATCATCTCGTTTTCATACGTATTTCTTGCACGATTTAGGAGACGTTTTTGATATATATATATATGTGATGTTTAAGGCAACAATTGGACCGACTTAGGAGGCTTAAAAGAAGGCAGAAGACGTCATTAGAGCAAGCTTACATTGGAGATTAGTTCAGTAGAAGATTAAAGAGATTCTTGCGAGGAGACTTGATGCGTTATCAGAGTTAAATAAAATAACCTAAACTACCCGCAAGTGCACGGCACGTGTGTAGTATTTTAGGTGTCGATCCCACAGAGACTACGCAACAATACCTAAACTCGAACTAGGAATCAAACTTGCTAACGAAAGAATATGGATGAAGAATGAAATACTGAAAGTGAATAAACTACTTGGGTTCTAATGATAAGACAAACGTCCTAGGAATCCGGTTTCACCACAAGACTACCGAAACCAACGATCAACCTATCTATCATGCAATCCCAGTTAAAGCTATCTAAGGCGGATGATCCTAACATGATATCTACCCTCTCTCAAGGCATAGACACGTGATCTAGACAAGCTGCCCCCTACTTTTGTGGCTGACACCTTGAACTAAACCCATAGGCTCTATGATTCATCCGTTCACCCTCAACCGTTTCTACCCTACTTTCATGGCCTAACCTCGGTTGTTCTAAACCTGATCTTCCAAGACTAGAATTCTCCTTTCGGTCCTTCTCCTAATCTCTAACACATGCATCTACGCGGCCGTTCGCAAATACAAGTAAATTAAGCACTCAGATAAAGAACAGATGAACTAAAACGGGAAGATGCATTCAAAATAGATCAAAAGTGGTTCCGGGATAGCCAAGGGCTAATCCCTTCTCCTAGAACAAATAAACTATTCGCTCATGCGTCTGTAAAGAAACATAAACAAAGTAGAAAGTCTAATGAACATGAAAACCAAACAAAACCGAAGTGTCGGGCCTTGATCTCCAATGCTCCTCGTCTGTGAACGTGAATTAACGAAGCTTTTGCGCTTCCACCATGTTTTGAGGTTAATCGTGATAGTTTCCTAAATTAAACATAAAAAATAGCTAAAAACATAAAAAGATTGTTAGGAAAATAAAAAAATATAAATGAAGGAGAGATGAACGAAGTTCAAAATATATGAGATGGTGATCACTTGTACTCTTGCCTTTTTTTCAGCTTTTTTTGTTCGATTTAGATCAGAACACAAGAAACAAAATCAAGGTTAATCATTGCCAAATTGAATTGAATTCTAACGCTATAAATGTAGAACGTATTCGCTACGTGTAAGATTTCTAATCTACTTCCTAAAATATTTAATATTTTCTGCTAACTATTTTCTATTTATCTCTATTCTTTTTTTTTCTTTTCCTTTTTTTATTTTCTGTTTTCTTTTCTTTTTCTTATTTTTTTGTTTTTTTATTTTTTCGTTTCGTTCATTTTAATTTTATTCTTTTATTTTATTTTCCTTTTATTTCTTCCTTTTTATTTGCTTTTCCATTTTCTTCTTTCTTGTTGTTTTTCTTTTCATTTCGTTTCATTTCTTTTTTCATTCTCTTTATTTTGTTTTTTTATATCCAACAAGAACAAAAATAAACAACAAACTAAACTTGAGTAAAAAAAACAAATACTAAAATATTATGAAATAAGATAATCTAATGCAAGAAAAAGACTCTATTACTACTCATATGATCATAAAGTGACATTCTCTTGTCATGTGGGTTGAAGTGGAGTGAAACTCCATAGCAACCGGTAGCAGAACTGGTAACTTGTTCTTCTTGAAGAATGAACATCCCAAACCCAATATACAAACTGACTATACAATCCCACACTTAACGAACGATACCACAACACTTTTGATCTAAAATTGATAAGTCGGTGGATATTTACAATCTCTCTTAAAATTCGGTAGCTAAATAATGGTTTATAGCTTTTATTTGGGCCTTTGCTCAGACCGTTGTTTCCCGAACGTAAACTTCATTTGTATTATCTTTGCACTCCTTCCAGAATGCTCAATCATGATCTCTTCTCTCGAACCCTAATGTCTCCTCCTTCTCATTGGATCATGTACGAGATCGATTGATCTCTTCAAAAGAAACTATAAACTAAGATTTTACATGTCTGCATAATGAGAAAGGGAACATGCATAATACTAGGCTCCGATAGAGCATGGGATCATGACGAGCTTGATCTTGAAATTGTCTCACCTTACAGTCCTTCTCCATATTGGTATCTAAACATATTTCAAGTTCGAGTTCACTTTGCCATGCAGTGGATAACCCTGAGGATTAGGCTATCCCTAGGGATCTTGTTTCGCATGTGATTTAAGGTTTGTTTTACTTAAGATGCTTTCCTCTTAATCTTTCTATTAGTTTATAAATCTGTGAGTCGAATCAATTAAGCTTATAGAACCTTGATATTTAGTAATGATCTTACAAGAAGAGAGTAGCAGAAGTTAGAACAAAAGTAAAATGGTAAAACGAGAAGCAAATATCATCTTACCAATAAACTAAGTGGTGACACTAGTTCCTAGGAATATAAGCACACAAAGCTCATCTACAACCTTCCAGCACTCGGATGCACAAACAATTATAGCACAAACATCATCAAACCGTAAACTAATGAAGAGTAAGTTGCCAACAAAAATAGAGGATCGACATTCCTCATAAATCCCCAAGTACTTCAACCATAAACATTTAGTTGTCTTCAAACAACAAAAGGATGACTCAAGTCCATGAATCTTTGTCTAACAACAAGACAAGATCAACGGATACCATACATAAACAACTACCAATATAGTTGTTAAAAACCAATTTTTAGAACTAAATGGTGGAATTAGTAGAGGAATATTCTTCAACTTTTTCTTTATTCTCTTCTATCTTCTTAAAAAAAGTAGTCAAATTTATATAAAGATATCAATAAAAACATGCAAGTTTAAAGTCCTGAAAATTCTCCCAAGTTTTAAGGTATTAGAGCTTTTGGTGATAAGGTTCATCTTAGTCCATTACAATGGATGAACTAGAACTCTTCCCCTTTTTCATTCATGTTAACATTTTCAACTTTGTTACCCTTGAACTTTCAAAACAAACTAACTCCGTTGGAAAATGCAGATTGAGTTATTGTTGGAGCCACAAGAACTCCTTAGATTTGTCAGAGGAGAGATGGTTGTATGATCATTTCATTTTTCATACGTATTTCTTGTATGATTTTAGAGATGTTTACGATATAAATACGAAGTTTACCTATGATTTTGTATCTGTTTTACTCGTTTTTGTGTTTTTGTATTCTTACAGGTTTTAATGTGTATTTGGTTCATTTTGGAGCTAAAGGACGTACATGGGGTGTATTAGACTCGAGGATCATAACGGAACAAATGGGACGAGAAACATCAGCGATCATGGAGGACTTTAGCCTGCACGGACCTTGAAGCACCATCACAGCCCACACGGGGCACAGAAACATCAGCCCACGCGGGACACTCCTTAGCCCACGCGGGGCACTTGGTCCAGCAGCTTCAGCACAGGTGGGGCAGGCTTTCAGCACGTGCGGGTGCAGTTGCAGCAAGGGAGCCCGCGCGGGGCACAACTTCCAGCCCGTGTGGGTCGCGTCCGTCACCTGCAAAAACCAGAAAAGGAAACTTGTCTAAACACGAAAAGGAACTTTTTAGTTACATATACAAAGAGGAAAACAACGTTATAGAAGAGGAATAAGAGATATTTTCCTGGAAAAAAGAATGGAAATATTGCCCAACTTAATAAAAAATGGAAAACACACGAATTTTGCTGGAGAAAGGAATGGAAATGTTGCCCAACTTAATCAAGAATGGAAAACACATGAAAAAGAAAAATGGTGGCTGCTGCGACAAAAGGAAAAGAAGTGAATGGCCAAAAGGAAACACCAGGAGAAAAGTATAGAAATGAGGAAGGAAAGGATATAACAGGAGCTAGGGGTCGAGCAGATTCAGTTAGTTTTCAGAATTCATACGTGAGAGAGAGTAGAGAGAGAATCGAAGAAGAAGAACACTCTTGCGGAGGAGACATTCAAGGGGCGTTAAAGATCAAATCAGGACTTCGATTTCGTTTGGTTTTTATGTTCTTTAGACTTTCTACTTCGATTATGTTTTCTTTGAAACGCATGAATGAGTAGTCGTTTTATTATAGGAGAAGGGATTAGCCCTTGGCTGTCCCGGAACCGCTTTTGATTTATCTTTGAATGTAATTTCCTGTTTTCGTTTATCTATTCTTTGTCTGACTGCTAGATGACTTGTATTTACGAAGTCTAAGTCGATGCATGAGTTAGCAATTAGGAGAAGGACCGAAAGGAGAATTATAGTCCTAGAAGATCAGGTTTAGAACAATGGAGGTTAGGCCACGAAAGTAGCGTAGCAGCGGTTGAGGGTAAAACAGATTAATCATAGAACTTATGGGTTTAGCTTAGGGTGTCAGCCACGAAAGTAGGGATAACTTGACTAGATTGGGTGTCTATGCCTTGAGAGAGGGTAGATATCATATTAGGATCGTCTGCCTTTGATGACTTGATCGGGATTGCATGATTAGATAGGTTGATTGTTGGGTTCGGTAGTCTTGTGGTGAAACCGGATTCCTAGAATGTTTGTCTCACTATTAAGAACTCATTAGTTTATTTTCTTTTTAGTTATTTCAATCTTAAAACCAATACTTCGTTGTTTCCAAGTTTGATTCATAGTTTGATTTTAGTTTGTGTTGCGTAGTCCTTGTGGGATCGACACCTAGAGTATTACACACGTGTCGTGCACTTGCGGGTAATTTAGGTTAAATATTTTTTTAACTTTGAATCGCATCATTGTACAAGCATAGATCATCACCAATAAATATGGTAATATTGTTACTAAAACACCAAATCGTTGATTCTCTTCCTGACATAAACTAGATAATCTGGTTCGTCCTTGGTTGTGTGGGAATCTTTTTAGAGATGTATGTGGTTTAGTTATTGGCATTAAAACTTCTAATGGTGTCTGGCAAGCCTTAGTTATGTATTCCAATCTAATATCCACCTCACGGGAGTTTGATCTCCTAACATCTCTTCAAACTATCAGCCGTGAAGGAACTGTACAAGACTATATCAAAGATTTCAAATCAATATATGATCACCTTACTTCCATTGCCAAGCCAATTTCAGAAATCAACAAAGATATTCAAATTTTTGCAAGGACTTGAAAGGAGTATGAAGCCTTTACCACTCCTATTCATATTCCTATGCATCAAGAACCCTTTCTAGCGTATGAGGATGTGGGGGTCAACTAACCAGTATTGCTCTTACAAACAAATCTAGCAAGACCTCTGATATTTCTCATCATCAAGCCTTCATGGGACAATCTGATAACACCTTATACTAATCCTTTGATAACCACCAACATGACCGAGGTAATCGTACATACTCTAGAGGTTCAAATCATTTTATTACTCAAGACATAGTAACTTCACCTCACGAGGTCATGGTTTCTCTTAACAAATCTACAATAACAACTCATCTTATTCTCCTCACAAACCTGCAACTACATCAGAACACAACATACCTCTTTACCAAATTTGTGGCAAGATTAGTCATTTTGCTTTAAAATGCTGGTATGGATTCCATATTTCTTTTTAATATCAAGATAGTCCACAAACTTTAACCTCTCTACAAGTATCATATTCCCATGGTGTAGAATGGTATCGAAATTAAAGGGAAGGCTCTCATATGACAAAATCCTTCAATCATCTCACCATTGTACAAACCTACAATGGTTCAGACAATGTAATGGTGGGAGATGGAACACTCTTACCAATTACGAATGTTGGATCCACTATCCTGTCATCACCCTTAGGTAATCTACCACTGAAAAATGTTCTTGTTGTTCCGATGTTATAAAAATCACTTCTGTTTATTTTGCAGCTTACAATTGATCTTCAATGTTGTGTTATTTTCGATTCTAATGGTGTTTTGATTAAGGAACAACATAATCACAGGATGCTGGCAAAAGGTCACAAATTTAATGGACTATACGTCTTAGAATCCTCTTTAACGCAAACTTTATTTTTTCTTCGACAGAGGACAACCTCTCAAGAAATATGGTATAAAAGACTCGGTCACCCAAAATGATGATGTTATTCAACTTTTGCGATCCAGTGGAAAGATACATGTCAACAACTTACTTATGCAACATGTGATTCATGTCAGATTATGAAAAGTATTAAGCTACCTTTGAATAGATCTTCCATTCATAATTTAGAAGCTATTGAACTCTAACATTGCGGCCTATGGATTCTTTCACCTATTTCATAAGCTTAAAGTTTCAGATTTTATGTTATTTTTATTGATAACTATACTCGAAATTCCTAGTGTTTTCCTTTAAAGTAAAAAAACGAGTTTCAGTCTTTATTGATTTTCAAAAAAATAGCGAACTTCAACTAAACAAAAGAATTAAAACATTTCAATGTGATGGTGGAGATGAGTTTAGTAATAAGTACATTATGAATCATCTACCAAATTGTTGTATTGAGCTTCAAATGTCTTGGCCATGCACTTCTAAAAAAATGAACTGTTTGAAAGAAGGCATCGACATTTGGTGGAATTCGATTTTCAATGGTCTATCAAGCCAAGGTACCACTCCTTTGCTAAATAGAAGCATTCTTCACTTCAAATTGTTTTATTAACCTTTTTTCATCAACAACAATATCAAATGACACACATTACAGATTGCTTTTTGGAACTGATCTTGATTATACATCACTTCAGGTGCTTGGAAATTCATGCTATCTTTATCTTCGATGATACTCTCGTCATAAATTTGAATTAGGGTCTTTACATTGTGTGTTTATGGAGTATAATAATTGATGTGGTTAATCTCAAGTAATAATTTACCTAGACTAACGCTTCCGCAAGAATACAGATCGTATAGTACCAGGTCGAACACGAGGAATCGATGCAACTCTAAAGCTAGTAAATTAATGAATAAGACGTGTGAAATCAATAAGTGATGGGAATGCGAATGAAACTAAACTAAAGTAATTAATGGGATAAACTCAATGACTAAATACCATAGGTTTCGAGAGATGAACGATGATGCAACGAAGTTCTAACAAGATCATGGTTATAGATATTATTACGTATTCGGGGAATTCAAGCTCTTTCCTAGGGAATGGCTCTCCCGATGCCTAAACCCACTATCTAGCATGCGTATACCAATCTCCCAATTGTGTATTTCACCTACTAGACGCATTAAGATCGCTATCCTAATTCCTAAGTTCAATCAACCGACCGGCCAAGGTTCTAAATCAATTGAGTCTTCATATCATGGCTACGTTCCAAAATCCAATCCATCTCCCAATGCAATTAGATTTTTATAAACATTCATTCAAGTGGCCAACAAGAACAAAAGCATTACGAACAACCAATCAATCCGAAACTAACAAATATTATAACCAAGCATTAAGAACAAAACTTCATTACATATCGGCAAAGCTCTCTAACCCATGGCTATGGACCTACTCGGACATGAACTCAGCAAAAAAACACAAAAGATAACTATATTCAACATGGATAAAGAATGAGATCCCTCCCTATTCAATACCGACGTCTTCAATAGCTCCTCCACGCTCCGGCTTCCTCGCTCCGTCCTTCGCCCTTGTGTGTGCGTTCTGCTCTGCTTCTCTCTCTCTTCGCGTGCTCTCTTTTCTCTCTTTGTTTCTGTACGTCTCTTGCTGCTGAAGCTCTCCCCTTTTACCCCTCTTTCTCCTCTTTCCTTTTCTCTAATCTTTCCTCTTTGGCCGTCCTCTTTTCTTCCTCTCTAGTGGCTGGAATTTCCTTTTTCTTACAACCATTGCAGTTTTCCTTTTCCGAGTTTTTCCATTTCTTGTTTTTCCATTTATGTGTAATTGTCAACGTTTCCCCTTTATTTTCCAGCCATGTATCTCCTCTTCCTCTTCTGTAACCATATTTTCATTTGGTTTAAGTAGCCAGCACGTTCCTTTACTTGTTTTGCTAAATTGCCTTTTTTCGCTAGTTTCCATTTTCTCGATACGTGGCAATCTTTCCATTTTTGTGTAGGAGGTTGGAAGTTTACATTTTGTTCCAGCAACTTGCTTTTATTTTATATAAAACATGTTTCCTTTTCATCTTCCAACCGTGCTCTTCTTACTTTTGTTCTAGGAACCGAAATTTTCCATTTTTGCTCCAACCACCGAAAGTTTCCATTTTTATAAGCGGCCATTGTTTCCATTTTTTGGTAAGCGGCCATTGCTTCCTTTTTTTCTTCTCTTGCTTATGATTCTTTGGATGCTGACCGTGCATAGCTGATAGGAGAGTGGTATTGCTTAGTTTTGCTTCATTTACTCGTGTTTGTATCCCGATATTTCATTTCCTGCAATAACACGAGAGAACGCTAAAAGAGGACTAAATAATGCTTTAATACTTGGTAAAGTTCAAATGAATGATGAAACTAAATATAAAACGAGACTAAAATACTATAACAAAATAGATGTTATCAATAATCATTAGGATATAGATGTTTATATCCTCTAATTGGATGTATGTACATAGCTCGACATGTGATCTTTAGTGAAGATCACTTTCCATTTTCATATGTTTATGCTGCTCTAGCTCTGATATACAATACACCTTTACTAAAGGCATGGCAGCAAGGATAACAAGTAAGTAATTCTCTTTCGTCACCTCTAAATCAATATGTTTCTACTTACCATATTCTATTACATGTGTTAGAGACAGAGAATCACATTTCCGAATGCAATCTAGATAGATTGTGTTTCATATGCAGTCACTCAATATCCACTTCAAGCTCAATCACAAAAGACTCCATGGATCTTTCACCAGCACCAGAACAAAAAAACTCTTTAAACACACCATATGATCACAAGGGCTCGGTCTAGTATTTCTGAACCCAATCCTCGATATGCATTAAGTGTCACTACTACAATCCCGTTTACATCAAAGATATAATATCTGCACTAAAACACCTAGGATGGGCATTATCAATGAAAGAGGAGATTGATGCTTTAGTAACTTAATAAATAATGGGACGTAGCCCTAGTATGAACATACTAGGGTGTAAATGGGTCTTTAAGCCAAAACTCAAACTTGATGGAACATTACACATATTGAAATCAAGATTAGAAGCTAAGAGTTTCCACCAAAAATAGGGAATAGATTTTATTGACACCTACAGTCCGGTTGTAAAAACTTCAACCGGTAGAGTAGTTCTTAGTCTTGCAATCACAAAATTGGTCAATTCAACAATTAGATGTGAAAAATGCTTGTCTACATGGAGAACTAAAAGAAATCGTCTATATGGTACAATCTCCTAGAGCTTATGTTTGTTAATTAAAGAAATCTCTTTATGGCTTGAAACAAATTCCTAGAACTTGGTTCAACAAATTTAGTTCATATCTCAATGAATTTGGTTTTTGTTGTAGCTCTGCAGATCCATCTCTATTTGTCTACAAACATGGCAACATCACTCACAACTCTTGGTCTATGTTGATGATATGATACTTACGAGAAACTCATTTTTTATTATTATCTAATTCATTGCACAACCAAGTTCATGCTTTCACATGAATATTTTTTGAAAATTGCATTACTTTTTTAGTATTCAAGCTCACTTGTATTCTGCTAGTCTATTTTTACATCAAACTCAGTATGCATTAGACATTCTTGATTTAAAAACTATGCTTATGTGTTAAAACAAACAATACATGATCTGATCTTGTTAAGTACCATGATCCAACAAACTTTAGAAGTATCCTAGGCTCTTCATTATCTTACTGTAATTGGACCCGATATTTCATTTGTTGTTAATCTAATATGTCACAAAATGCACAAACCAACAATTGCATATTTTAAATCTCTTAAACACCTCTTACGATAATTAAAAGGACTTGTACATTTTGGGTTACATTTCGTTCGAAAATCACTCTAACCATGCACTCTTTTTGTGATAGTGATTGGACATGATATCGTGATACACGTCAATCTATCTCGGAGTTTTGTGTATTTCTCTAAAGAAACTTAGTTTCATGGTCATCTAAAAGGCAACCAACTGTCACTCATTCTTCAACCGAAGCTGAATATCATGCTTTGGCCTCAGTTGCAGTTGAAATAATGTGGCTATTATTTCTTCTTAGCAATGTTAGCATATCACAAAATCAGTCAACCATCTTGCATTGTGATAACCTTTCGACTGTATACTTGTCAACCAATATGGGATTTCATATACGCTCTAAACACATTGCACTTAATTATCATTGTATAAACATATCAATAAAAAATGCAAAATTAAAGTTGTTAAAATTCTTCCAATTTAGGAACAATGTTGAAAACTTGATGTGTTCAAGTAGTAAACTCAAACCAACATCGCCAAACTAAAGAATCAAACGTCCAACAAAGAGATTATGATTTTGAATTAAATAAGAAAATCAGTAACTAAATATGGGATTAAACAATGCGAATTAGTTCTTGAGGAATCCGTTTTGCCATTATGCATACCATAAACCATATTTTGATCAATATATAATTCATCGTAAGCCCAATTTTCAAGGTAAACTGAATATTCGGAAATAAAGCAAGAAAATTTGTATGAAAATATTTAAATAAATGTTGCGAGTGGATCTTTGGAATGTTATCAAAGGATTATGTCCCTCGATACCCTCCCCAAATTGAAGAGTACATATCATTAACTCCCATGGGAGCAAGGAATATTAAATTCCTTGTTTTCAAGAGTGTTTGTGAAGATGTCCGTAAGCTAGTAATGTGTGGAAATATGTTATTGAATTTAGGTTGCGTAGATTGGATTTTGGTTTTAAGATTATTTGGACTGGTTTTTTATTTTATTTTGGTGGCTAATACTTATGGTGGTTTGGTGGTTTTTTTAATTTGGTTTATTTGGTGCTTTATTTTGGTGTTTTGTTCATTGATTTTTTTAGGTTTAGGGTTTGTTGTTGATATCTTAGGTTTGTCGTTCTTGTGGTTGTTTGGTCGATCTTGGTTAAGGTTTCTTGATGTTTTAGGTTTTTTCTTTAAGATTTTCTTTGGATGGTTAGTACAAGGTTTGGTTTTAATATATGTTTTGCTGTTTCTTTTTATATTTTTGTTTGGTTATTTAGGTGTTTTTAGTTTTGGCCGAGAGGTTTAGTTTCGTGATAGGTTTGATGTTTACGTTGTTTTGGTTTTTTTAGAACGGAACAAAGGTTCGGTTGTTGATTTTTCTATCTGAAAAGGATAATTTTCAGGCCGTAAGTTCAAGCACTGATACCATTATAAGAATATGATAGATCGAATAAAATCCGATGTTTTTGTTAGAGCTAGAATACTTTTATATATACAAATATAGCAGTTCGTAGAAAAGAAACATGTAATATTTAGAAATAAAACATGAAAATGTGTATGAAAACAGAATATGTCAATCAATATTGCGAGTACAGCTTTGTGATGTAATCAAGGATTTTGTCCATGAATATAAACGATCCTCAATTATTCAATATCTTCTTCCAAATCATAGTAAGCGTGCATAAATTCATCAATTCTCTACTTTAATGGCTAGCTAATCAATATACACCCTTTAAGCATTCAAACATAATGGTTCACCGACTAGAATTAATTGCCTTCCCTTTCCATTAACCACACATAAAATGACAACCAATTTCGATGTATTTGGTGCGTTCATGAAATACCAGGTTGGACGCGAAACTAAGAGCGAATTAAGTTTCCAAATGAAAATATACAGACTGAAGTAGTAGGACACCAAAAGTATCGAGAATTTCCCTGAGCCAATTTAGCTCACAAGTAGTAAAATCTATCGCTTCAATTCCGCCTACGTCATTGATTGTGAAACTATATTATACTTCTTTATATTTCTAAAATTCGGTGAAAACCTTAGTTGAACATATATCTCGTAAGCGAATTTTCTTGGAGGAGACATGTAGCCCAATCGAAATTGCAATAAGCCAATAAAAGAAAAGAACTATTAGAGTGCTACAAAACATCTTGTTCTAGGCTTCGTTTGAGTTAATGATGTGTTCCAAGTTAAACAAATATTAACCTAAACTATCCGCAAGTGCACGACACGTGTGTAGTACTTTAGGTGCCAATTTCACAAGGACTACGCAACACAACCTAAACTCAAATACGAATCAAACTTGCAAACGAACGAAATATTGGTTTTAAGAATGAAATACTAAAAACAATAAACTAACGAGTTCTTATCAGTGAGGCAAACATTCTAGAAATCCAGTTTCACCACAAGACTACTGAAACCAACAATCAACCTATCTAATCATCCATTCCCAATTAAGTTATCTAAGACAGACGATCCTAATATGATACCTACCCTCTCTCAAGGCATAAACACATGATCTAGTCAAGTTATCCCCTACTTTCGTGCTGACACCTTGAACTAAACCAATAAATTCTATGATTCATCCGTTTTACCCTCAACCGATGCTACCCAACTTTCTTGGCCTAGCCTCGGTTGTTCTAAACCCGATCATCCGGAATTAGAATAATCCTTTTGGTCCTTCTCTTAAGTTTCTAAAACATGCATCTACGTGACCATCATAAATACAAGTAAATGAAGCACTCAGACAAAGTATAGATAAACGCAAAACGGGAAATTACATTCAAAGATAAATCAAAGTGGCTCCGGGGTCGCCATGGGCTAATCCCTTCTCCTAGAACAAAAACGACTACTCGCTCATGCGTCCAAAAACAAACAACATAATTGAAATACATAGTTTAAGGAACACAAAAAATCAAACGAAGCCGAAGTCCTGATTCGATCTTCAATTCCCCTTGAATGTCTTCTTCTCTCTATTGTTTTCTGTAACTCTGTCCCTATCTCTGTCCGTAACATCTGTGGTTCTATAAAATCGAATGAACATGTCCTTGTTTCTTCTTCTCTTCTATTTCCTTTTTTTCTTCTTTCACTTTTGGCCATGCTTTTCCATTCCTTCGATTGAGTGTTTTCCTTTTCTTTTCAGTTGGCTAAATGTTTCCTTTTCTCGTGTTGCAGGTCTGTGTCTTCACGTCCGGTCGTGCAGATTGTGAAGCCCAATCGTGCTTGCTGGTGCCCGGTCGTGTAGAAGGATACACTCGGTAGTTCTTCTTTGTGTTCCCCGATCGTGCAACGTGGGAGCCCCGATCGTACTGCATGTCCGGGGAGGATTGATGTGTCATGAGCCCACTCGAATTTGGATTAATGCACAGTCGGGCTGGGGTTGTTGTTTGAAGAGCCCGATCGTGCAAGGGGTTGGTGCACGGTCGGGCATGTGTGTCAATTGCTGAGCCTAGTCGGGCTATTAGTGCTTAATGGTCGGGCACTCCATTCTCTCATGTGCCCGACAGTGCTATACATTGTGTTGGTCGTGCAAGTTGTTGTCTTGCCTCGTTTCTCGTCTCGTTTGCCCGTTACAATCCTTGATGTCAGTACTTTGTCCTGTGTATGTTCTTGAGCTTCAAAATGAACCGAATTTGCATTAAAACCTGTAAGAACACGAAAACACGAAAACGAGTTAAACGGATACAAAATCGTACGTAAATATTGCATCTATATCATAAACATCTCTAAAACCATGCAAAAAATATATGTAAAAACGAGACTATCAAAATCCCCCAGACTTTAATGTTTGCTTGTCCCTAAGCAAACGTACACGTGGAACACGTGGGGTATACAAAAACTGAGAATTCCCCTTTCTCCTAGAAATACTGCTAAAGCAAATCTAGCCGATCAACTAACAAGTCGAGAGCCGAATTCGGCCTAATTAAGTTCTCAGTCTTCATCCTAGGTTAACCAAGGCTACCAATAAGAAAGAAAATCAAAGGCAAATTAAACAAGCAATTGTAATTTTCTCCACTAAACAAGACTTTAGACAAATGCTAAACGTATAACAATTGAGGATGCTTGTTTCATTTCCGAGCTTCTTTCTGTCTTTATTCTCTATTTTTTTTCTTTCTTGTTCTTTTTCTCTCTTTTTTATATTGTTCAGACACACTAGGCTTCTAGGACGTCGGATTTGAAGGGATCCAACCTCTACTTAGACCCAGACTACCGATGACGGTATACTCAGACATCTCGTTCAAGAGTGCAGCGGAGTAGGTGGCGTTTTTATTGTGCCATGCCCTTAGAATGTAGAAATATGATTGACAACCCACCCCTTAGACCCAAACCATCGAAAAAGTGTCACGGTCGATGCACTCATATCGATTTTAGATCATACTTTTAGGCATTATTTCTATTGATATCGGAGTGTTAGTGTGCGCTCTTTATTTTGCAAAATAAGTTCGATTTCATACGATCTAATAATCCTCATCAAAAGAAGTAGAGAATCGTCTATACGAAGTATAACCATCTGGATAGAGAGAATAAACGATAAATTAGCCTAACAACTTCGTCTAAACCTCCTATAAGCAACCCTAAGATTCCCAAAGAATTACGACCTATTGTTTTAACCGACTAATAAGCTCTAACGCTTAGGAAAAAACCTAGCTCAAATATGCAAAATATCACAGAAAATGCCAACTTCTTAAGTATCCTAGGTTCAGGGTTCATCCCAAAACGTGACACCGGACAAGTGCCTAGGACGACTTTGACTCACAAAAGCAAAAACAAACTAAAAACTACAAAATCAAATAGAAAATTAAAGAAAATGAAACGAAGTCACCTGATAAACGTGAGCTGGTCCCCTTAGACTTGAATTGAACGGCGTCCGGCGTGAAGCTCCGATGGAGGGTAAGAGAAGTGAAGTCACGTTTGTGGTGGTATATTTTTTGTGTTTTTTTAAATTAACCGAGTGTTAAATTAAACAACTAAGAAAAATAGAAAAAAAGAGCTGGGTTGCCTCCCAGAAAGCTCTTATTTAACGTCTTTAAGCTTTGACGTCTCCATACATCATGCATGCGCGATGGGTGGATCGGAAAGGGAAATGGAGTTTCCACTTTCGATCGGTTGAGAGGCTTGGTAGAGCTTTAGTTGCTACCCATTAGCTTTGAATGTTTCGCTTGTATCGCTCCATAGTTTCACTTCTCCATGTGTGAAGATTTCTCGTACCTGAAAAGGACCAGACCAACGGAACGGTAATATTCCCGAGAAAACCTTAGGACAAGAACAGAAAAGTAGAACTAAGTCACATAGTTGGAAGACATGAGGTAGGATCTTCTTGTCGTGCCATCCCTTAGTGTGGTCGTCGTTCGCATTGCGGATCACTGTCACTACTTCTTTCTGTGGCACGTCATGCACGAGATTCATTCGTTTGCTGCCTAAGGTTAGATAAATGACATCTTCATCAAAAAGTTTTATGGTGTCTTTATCCATTACCTCTCGCAAGTGCGGGTGCAGCCTCCTTTGAGTTTCGGTGGAAGGTTCGTGGCTATCTTCCGTAGAATTTTCATGCGTCCATATTGAAGAGCTGACTCTCCTACGCTTCTTTACCCGAGTTGGTGATTTTCTCACCTTATCTGCACTGAAGTTAGCATTCATAACAACATGATATGTTTTATCGCATTCAATGTACTCATACCAAAGAGAAGTAGGAAGAGGTTCGAGCTCAAGTTCGGGTGCCTTCTCCAAGCGTCTTTTTGTGTGGTATCTCCTCACATGGGGTGTCTCCTAGTGCTGCAATAGCACTCATGAATATCGTGTACAGCTTAGCTCCTTCGTCGATAAATCCTGCATCTTTGTAAACTAGTGTTAAGCATCACATAAGTTGAACTCTATCGTCTCATCTCCGACACGTAAAGAAAGCTTTTCTTGTTGTATGTCAATTCATGGCATCTGCAGTAGCTAAAAAAGGTCTACACAGAATAATGGGTACCCTAGCATATTCATTTATGTCAAGTACAACAAAATCATCAGGAATGCAAAGATTACCTACCTTGGTGGGAACGTTTTCAACAATTCCCACCGAATATCTTACCGAATGATCAACGAGGCATAGAGACATCTTTGTAGGTTTGAGATTCCCAAAGTTCATCCGCTTGAAGACCGAGTGTGGCATGATGCTCACGCTTGCCCCTAAATCACATAAAGCATTGTCAATATCAATATTACCTATTTTGCATGGAAGGAGAAGCTTCCGCAGTCGTTCAACTTCGGGGGCAACGTGTTTTGAAGAATGGTGTTGCATTCCTCGTTGAGTGCTACCGTCTCGTTCTCGTCGATACGCCTATCTTTGGAAAGATCCTTCTTGAGGAGTTTGGTGTGATAAGGTATTTTTTCGAGGGCTTCCACGAATGGGATGTTGAGGTCGAGCTTCTTGAGACCCTCTACAAATCTGCCCACTCTCTCTTCGTTCTTGCTGCTCACCAATCATTGAGGAAATGGTATTGGAGGTTTATACACCAGTGGAGAAACATATGGTTTGTCCAAATCTTGTTCAACTCCTTCCAAATCGCGATGGTACCTTTGCCTTTTTCAATGGACGTTCCAACAACTTCCTCTTGCTCTTTGGAGGGCAAGTGCTCGATCACATCAATGCTGCACAAGGTAATAGCGTTCGCGTACTCTCTCGGGTTTGGATCGGGTTTTCTGGGAAGTTGTCTGAAATTCAGAGAGGATAAGGGAGCTTGTTGTGTTATGGAGTTTTCTAACATCTTCACATGTTTTTTGAGCTCGTTGATTGCAGTCCCCATATCCACATTGAATTTGGCTTGAATCGATTGTTGTTGCCTTTGTTCTTTGATGAATTCAATCATCACCGCCCCAAGGCTTGCCGAAAGAGCTTGAGAAGCTTGCAGAACTTGCTGAGCTTGGTGGAATTGCTGATTATTTTGGTGGTACGGTTGTTGTGGTTGCTAAAATCCCGAATACTTCATCGGTTGAGTCGTTCGGTATGAGAAGTTTGGGTGGTTCCTCCAATTCGGGTAGTAGGTATTTCCGAATTGTGTGTTTCCTTTCTGCTGGGCATAATCCAGATGTTTCACGTTCTCTTGCAGCGTGCATTGATAAGTCATGTGTTCTGTATCACCGCAATTCACACAGTACATAGCATTTGCTGCGTTACCCGTCGCTCTGCTCTGATTCAGTTCATATAGACCTTGAGTTCTGTTAGGCATACCTCTCAATGTGGACCACATAGTGTGGTTCATGACGAGGTTATCTATCCGCTAAAAGATCATGTTAGGCATACCTCCTCCACACTCATATCCATAAAAGATCCTCTAGCAGCGTTATCCAACGTTGTTTATTGTTCGTCTGAAATTCCGATGTAAAGGTTTGGATAACATACCACTACTCGAGACCATAGTGTGGATACATATGTCAAAGATCCTTAAATCTTCCCACCCTTCGAACAACGTTTCTCCATGTCTGCATCTAAACATTGTGATTTCCCCTTCATCTGAATCATCTTGCTCGGAGGAAAGAACCGTGATAAGAACAGTGTGCAGAGTTGGTCCCAAGTAGTGATTGAACCAACGGGAAGCGATTGCATCCATGTTTTCGCTCGTCCCCCAGTTGAGAAGGGGAACATACGGAGTAAGATCGCGTCCTCTGAGACTCCGTGTATTTTGAACGTACCAAAATGCTCTATGAAGTCTCTGAGGTGCTGATGGGGATCCTCGTGATTTCCACCCATGAATTGCTTCTAATAAAGCATGTTGATTATCGCCGACTTAATTTCAAACTGTTCTCGAGCAACAGCAGGCATCCGTATGCGGTTTGAATGTTGTTCATGTTTGGTAGCACGTAATCTCTGAGGCGACGTGGAGGAGCCCATGGTTCCCACGATTGAGGTACGAGCTGTTGTTGCTGCAAATGTCCATGGTCGTTCAACATACCATTATGATTATCCATCTCTTCTTTGATATGACGGCTCGGCAAGGACAAATAGAAAGTATTTAGGTAGAAAGAACAAAAGAAAAGAAAACAAAAAGAAAACAAAACAAGAATGATCCTAGGTTCGAATCTAAGACGTGTTGACAATAGTCCCTGACAACGTCGCCAAAAAATTGATGTGTTCCAAGTTAAACAAATATTAACCTAAACTACCCACAAGTGAACGACATGTGTGTTGTACTCTATGTGTCGATCCTATAGGGACTACGCAACACAACCTAAACTCAAACTATGAAACAAACTTGGAAACGAACGAAATATTTGTTTTAAGAATGAAATAGTAAAAACAATAAACTAATAAGTTCTTAACACTAAGACAAACATTCTAGGAATCCGGTTTCACCACAAGACTACCGAAACCAACAACAAACCTATCTAATCATGCATTCCCAATTAAGTTATGTAAGACAGAGGATCCTAATATGATATATACCCTCTCTGAACGCATAGACACATGATCTAGTCAAGTTATCCCCTACTTTTGTGGCTGACACCTTGAACTAAACCCATAAGTTCTGTGATTCATCCGTTTTACCCTCAACTGGTGCTACCCTACTTTCGTGGGCTAGCCTTGGTTGTTCTAAACCTGATCATCCGGATTTATAATTCTTCTTTCGGTCCTTCTCCTAAGTTCCTAAAACATGCATCTACTTGCCATCGTAAATACAAATAAATAAAGCACTCAGAAAAAAAGAATAGATTAACGAAAACGGGAAATTGCATTCAGAGATAAATCACAGTGGTTCTGGGTTAGCCATGGGCTTATCCCTTCTCCTAGAACAAAACGACTACTCGTTCATGCGTCGAAAAAAAACAATATAATCGAAATAGATAGTTTAAGGAACCTAAAAAGGCAAACGAAACCGAAGTTCTGATTAGATCTTCAATGCCCTTTGAATGTCTCTCTCCAAGAACTCACGAACAAGTCTTCTTCTCTCTACTCTCTCTGTAACTATGTCTCTGTCCGTAACGTCTGTGGTTTTGTAAAACTGAATGAATATGTCATTCTTTCCTCTTGTCTTCTCTTTCCTTTTCTTCTTTTTTCCCCTTTGGTCATGCTTTTCCATTCCTCCGATCGAGTTTTTTCCTTTTCTTTTCAGTCAGCTAAACATTTCCTTTTCTCGTGTTGCAGGTCTATGTCTTCACGCCCGGTCGTGCAGATTGTGAAGCCCGATCGTGCTTGTTGGTGCCCGGCCGTGCAAGAGGATAAGCCCGGTCATGCAGGTTCTTCTTTATGTTGCCCGATCGTGCAACGTAGGAGCCTGGGTCGTGCTGCATGTTCGGGGAGGATTGTTGTCTCATGAGCCCGGTCGGGCTGGGGTTAGTGCACGGTCGTGCTGGGATTGTTCTTTGAAGAGCTTGGTCGTGTAAGGGGTTAGTGCACGGTCAGACATGTGTGTCAATTGCTGAGCCTAGTCCGGCTATTAGTGCTAACCAGTCAGGCAATCCATTCCCTCATGTGTCCGATCGTGCTATGCATTTTGCTTGTCGTGCAGGTTGTTGTCTTGCCCCATTTCTCGTCTCGTTTGCTCTGTTACAATCCTTGATGCTAGTACTGTATCCCGTGTATGTTCTTAAGCTTCGAAATGAACCGAATTTGCATTAAAACCTGTAAGAACATAAAAACACGAAAACGAGTAAAATAGATACAAAATCATATGTAAACATCGCATCTATATCGTAAATATCTCTAAAATCATATGTAAACATTGCATCTATATCGAGACTATCAGATACTTAAACCCACGTAAAGCGGCATCACATTGCTCTTATGTCAGGGACTCCATGAAGTGCGCCAAGATGTGAACAATGTAAGAAAGGTATGTTCATATAACTGTAAGATACACGAGACATTCGAAGAGGCGGCGATACTTGGCAGGATCATCGAATCACGGAGCAATTGATGATCTCGAGTTGTTGATAAAATCAATTAATACTAGTTTTACTCGTTTTTCGGTTAGAGGAAAGCTTTCGGGCATTGAGTAGTGTCATGAGGTCGTGGTATTGATCCGTATTGGAACTCATAATACAGTAACATCTAATGAGCAAGTCGTAGAACCAGAAAGGAACAGCTGGTAAAAGTCGAGCATAGTTGAATGGAGTTGGCTATGGAACATCAGTGGCCACAACTTCCTATGGGTGATGGGAAACCACGGTCTCATCCATGAACGGGTCTTCGATTTTCAGGCACACTAGTGTGGATAACCATGAAGAATGAAGCAAGTATCCGCAACATGACCATTTCTTGAATAGTGCGAACATAGTAAAGTCGAATCTCGGATTCATGGCTGATGAATTCAATAAATCGAATCCTTGAATAGCAAAGCTCGTCGCACGAGTTTTGTCCTCTTGTTTTTCAAGAACCATAAATTTTCATTCTGCTTTGATGACAATAACATATGTTAATTCTAAATCTAGTAATGGTTTCATTGATAAGAAGCTTGTGCAAATGTGACCAAACTATGAGGTGTCGAGACTCATGAGAAACTTTATCAAGTCTTTTCTATTTGCATTCTTGGTAAAATTTTTGTAGTCAAAACTCCACAGGAAAGGGTTTTGAGGGGTTGTAGTAATAGAATTCACTCCAAAGTCGCTGAATTTTTTCAAAATAGTCTCAAACCGAGAGCTTGTATTGCCAACAGGTCAGCAAGTGACATGCAAAGGAAGATCGAAGAGAAGGCGAGATCATGTTAATGATCCAAGCCATAAGCATAGAATATACAACACGCTAGTCATTGAATACTAGCAAATCAGCAGTTGGAAATTTCACAACACCATCAGAAAAGAAAATAGCTTCTTCTTTGAGAGTAAAGCATTTTGAATTACCACAATCTACCTTTCATAACTTTCCTTCATCAATTCAATGGTCGACAGAACTATACAATGATCTGTGCCATGAAGGTAAAAAGGAGAAATAGATGAAGCATCCACACGGGCAATGTCCATTACTTGCACCAAGAGGAGTCTGTGCATTCACAACCGATGCACCAGAGGATGCTATGTCAAAGAATGAAACATATTAGTGACACACTATTATGAAATTCCTATTTTTTTCTCATTGCATGGAATAGTACGTATATACTTATAGATCTTTGATATGCTTTATATTCATAAAATATATGTATATCAATGCAATGATTCCCACATATATGTATATCCCATGATTTCCACAGTACATATAGTGAATCAAAACTCGAAAAAGGAATGGGTTCCATTATAAAATCCAAAACATAAGTTGAAAGAAGCTTAAGACTACGTTGTTATTCCTATAGTAATGAAACTACTCACTCATATAGGCTTCTAAACAAAATATGTTATGGCAAGTACGAGATTTACTCATACGAGATCTCCTCGGGTATCTTCTCCCATAGATTCAGTTCACATTCTTAGCATTGTATGGAATGTAATGATCTCTTTTCACAGATGAACTCGTGATCTTTACTAACCATATGTGTTGCTTTATATTTTTTAGCTAAATAGGTATTTGTATATGTTCTCTTTGGTATAGGGTTAAGAAGTAAGAAGAAATTTATCTCTATCGATCGTTTGTATCATGGTATTACAACCCAAGTTTTAAAAAAACAAACGACAAAACATTGTTCATCGTCTTCAACATTGGATCTACGACGAAATCTATCACCGATGGCAGAGCATTTGAGACCAATGAAAGTCCGACCTTCCTATCCATTCGACCACCGAAATTTTGACCTCCCTACCAACCTACGACGAACTCTACCGCCGGCACATCGACAAAACACCAAAGACAACAAAAAGTCCGACCTCCTTGCCCAGCCAACCGTTGAAACTCCAACCTCCTTACCAACCACTGAAAGTTTGACCACCCTACCGATCACCGAAAGTCTGACCTACAATCCCAAAAAACAAGATCTATCGACCCCGAATTCTTCACTATCCAAAATCATATCAATCGAAAGAATATTTCTCTTTGATTAAAAACAAGATCTATCAGCCCCCGAACTCTCTTGTTACTTGAAACCAACTAGACTGAATCCATTTTCCCTTCGACTAAAAACAAGACCGACCACCGCTCTACTTGAATAACCGCACTACACCGACTCGTATCGCTCATATGCTAAACCGAAAAATCTCCCACAAGAAAATCCAAATGTCACCGGAACACCGACTGACCTCACTGACGATGAATTCCATGGGAAACTCAACCCATCGGCGACTGCTTCAAATCCCACTGCCGTCAATCCCGATAGAGGAACTATTGCTCGACAAACTGACTCCCGGCAATAATCCGGGAATGATTTTGTCTCAACCTCTTCTTCACAGTGACAATTACGATGAATGGACGAGCAACATACGTCACGCTTTGAAGTCTCTAAAGAAGTTCAGATATGTAGAAGGAAAATTTCCTCGACTGCCAGTAGATTCTTTTGATTTCGAAGATTGGGAAACCAACAATTCGTTAGTGGTTTCGTGGAAGAACACGATCAACTCCAAGATATGATATGATGTGACTCATATAGAAGAAGCTCACAATCTCTGGGAATATCTCCAGAGCCGATATACTCAAAGGGGAATGAGTATTGAGGCATATTATGGCAAGCTCACTCGCATTTAGCGAGATTTACTCAATGTTTTTCCCCTACATGTATGCAAATGTGGAAATTGAACTTGTGGGATCACGACGTTGTTGGAGCGAGATCATGACGAAGACAAGGCTCACGATTTCTTAATGGGTTTGGACGACTCTGCTTTTAGAGTTCTCTGATTCAATCTATTTTCGTGTGATCTGTTGCCTGACCTTGATAATGTATTTAATGTGGTATTACAGGACTAAAGTTCTCATAATTTATCCAAATCGATGAACGTGGGGCTTCCATGGCATTCTCTGTCCGAACATGGCCTCATTGTTTCTCTTCTAATGGAAAAGCAAAACTTCACTGCTCGAATTGTGGACGTACGAGACATTTACTTGAGGCTTGTTTTCAGATTTTGGGTTTTCCGGAATAGTGGGAAGATGGGTCCTCACCCGCCTCAGCTTCGGAAAACATGTCTCCAAACGCGGCGTTTCTGGTTCAGAACGCCTCCCCTCATCACCTAGTCGCGCCTCCACCCGTCATGCCGACTGCAATCGACACACCGCAAGACCTTATTCATGTGTTCAACACTATGAATATCACGAACCCTGCCGATGCTTCGTGGTATATGGACACTAGAGCTACTTCCCGTCTGACGTCATAACCAGGTAATCTCGAGACCACTTTTAATTCGAGTATTAAACCTATCGTATATGCTGGTGACTAATCCTCCATTCCCGTAAATCAGTCAGGTAACACCACATTATCAACCCCTAAACGTACCTTCACCTTATCTAATGTCCTCGTGTCTATATCCATTATAAAGAATCTTATATATTCCTTCAATTTACACGTGATCATTATTGTTCCATTGAGTTTGATGTTTTTGGTTTCTCTGTGAAGGACAAAACAACGCAAACGGTTCTGCTCCGATGTGATAGCTCGAGTCCCCTATACTCTCTCACCCCCACGTTCTCATGCCCTCGAACTTCCTTATCTAGATTTTCTTTGCTCACCTCGGGGGCTACATGGCATCGACGTCTTGGGCACTCAGGGGAGTCAGTTTTTTGCTTACTTTGTTCTTCAAAATTTATTGTTTGTAATAACGACTACGCTTTCTCTTTGTCATGCGTGTCAACTTGGAAAACATACTCGTTTGCCTTCTATAAATCGGCTACCAAAGCCAATTCTCCTTTTCAAATCATTCATTCTGATGTTTGGACCTCTCCCATTTCGAACATTAGTGACATTAAATATTATGTTTTATTTCTCGATCATTTTTCACAATTCGTTTGGATATATGCTCTTCATCATAAAAGTGACGTGTTTGGCAAGTTTCCACACTTTCACTCTTATGTTCAAACACAATTTTGCCACAAAATCAAAAGTTTTCAATGTGACCATGGGGGAGAATTTGACAACAAAGTTTTTAAAGAATTCTTTGACAAACATGGAATTTTAACTCGTTTTTCATGTCCACAAACGTCATCTCAAAACGGAAAGGCCGAGCACATGATACGAACAATAAACAACCTCATTCGCACCGTATTATTCCAAGCGTCCATGCCGCCTAGTTTTTGGGTCGAAGCCTTACACACTGTTGTCCACCTCCTTAACATATTACCATCGGCCGCCATTAAAAATGATAGAACACTTACCCGCCTCTATCAAAAACCCGTCACCTATGAGCATCTTTGTGTCTTCGGGTGCCTCTGCTACCCGAATCTACTTTCCACCTCTAGCCACAAACTATTCCCTCGTTCTACAGCTTGTGTCTTCCTTGGCTACCCGAGCAATCACAAAGGGTTCCGCTGCCTTGACCTTCACTCGCGATGTATCATCATCTCACGACATGTTACTTTTGATGAGAATGTATTTCCTTTGGCCATCGACACCTCACCACCAACGGCCTCATCTTACCATTTCCTTGAGCATGTCGACATACCATCACTCATAGTTCACCATCTCCTCGAATCACCTACCATAAATCCTCCGCCCCTCCTTCCCATTGAACCGCTGCCCCTTACCTCGCAAAACCCTAGTACCCACTCCATGCTAACTCATAGCAAAACTGGGATTCATAAACCTAGACAGATTCTAAACCTTAACACCAACACCATATCACTCGTTCCCACCTCTCACTTAATATCCATGGAGGGTCCTCATTGGCACGAAGCCATGACATCTGAGTTTGATGCTCTTATTAAAAGTGGGACTTGGGACTTGGTTCCACGTCCTCCCGGTGTTAACATTGTTCGTTCTATGTGGTTGTTTCGACATAAATTTCATGCAGATGGGAATTTGGCGCGGTACAAGGCAAGGCTCGTCGTAAATGGAAATTCGCAGCAAGTTGGCATTGATTGTGATGATACATTCAGCCCGATGGTGAAACCCACTAACGTGTGGAAACGCGAGTTATAAATAACCTAGTCCACTTCACCGCAAGTATACGGATCTTGTAGTACCAGGGTCGATCTCAGGGACTAATACAACTAAACTAAGAACAAAACTAAACTAGGAAGAAAGGTGATAGGAGGGGATATGGTTCTAATGGTCCTAAATCTATCCTAATGGAGACAACGGAACGAGGGTAAAGATGAACTAGATATGATGAATACTACGGGTGTACGGGATACCGGATATTGCATACACGAACGACTAAAGATCATAGATCTACAACCTACTCTTGACAACGGGAAATTCATGCTCTACGGTTGAGGAGTGATTCTTCCGAGCCTAAACCTCCTAACCATGGATACATGCAACCCTGCCTTCCGACAGCCGATTAACACGTACCATGGCAGCATTAAGACCGCAATCACTATCCCTAAGTTGGCTAACCAACCGGTCAGATTCTCATTAGCCAAGGCTTAATCTACTACTTAGCGGACCGGATTCGTTCCTTAACCTTCCAGCAAGGTTCGATATCCATTGTTGTTGAGCGGTCAGCACTAACATATGATTGATATTGCTAACCATAGAACCGTAAATCAAGAGTAAAAATCATAAAACTAAGCATTAAAGAAGATCATCGTTCATACATACAAATCCGATAACCCTACCCGCAGTAGGGACTCTACTCACTCATGGAATACATGAAAACAGAAGATAACACAGCCCAATACATGATAAAACCCTAAGGAACTCGATGCCTCGACCTTCCCTAATGCGTTACCGGTGTACGGATTGGTGCTTCTCTTCTTCTCCGATGCTTCCCGAGCTTTCCCAGATGTTCTCCAGTGTTTTCTTTCCCTGTTCGTCGCCCCCCTTTGCCCTAGATCTTTCCTTTCCTTTTATTTGCTCGTTTGAAACTTAGATCTAGGTTGTTACGGATTACGCGGCCCGCTCGGGCAGTGGTGTTGCCCGGTCGGGTAAAGGCTTGCCCGACCGTGTTGAACGTTGCGCCCGATCGGGTAGTGATCACCCGATCGTGTGGTTGAGGGGCCCGAGTCACGTAAACTTTCGGGGCAGAATAGAAGGCTGATTGCCCGAGCGGGTATCCAGAACACGCCCGATCGGGTAGTGATCACCCGATCTCCTTGTTCATGTGCCAGGTCGTGTATTTTTGCATGGATAAACCCCGTAGGTTGTACCCGAGCGGGTGGAGAATAGTGCCCGACCGGGCACCCTTGTGATCTTGATATTCCTCTATTCCGCTCGTTGCTCGGGCGTTCCTTTGGGTTCTGGAGCTCGGTCTCGGCTCATGAGTAGATTTTCCTTCAAATCTTGTGGTTTTCGACAGGAATCCTTCATATTGATCTCATTTAGGCCGTGTCGCCTAGAATCCTGAAAACCAATAAAACGGGTGTGTGAAGCTCAAAATAGAATCGGATAAGTAAGAATCGATGTACGAATCATGCGAAAATGATATAAAAACCGATCCTAATAATGATACACTTTCAGTGTTATCAAACTCCCCCAGACCTAAACCTTTGTTTGTCCTCAAACAAAACTAGAGTCTAGCCTTAGAAGAATCTAATAACGATGGATACTAGCTCAAAATTTCCGAAGTATTAGCCACTTTTGCATTTCAGCGCGTCACATGGATAAAAGCCTAAGCGTACCGAGTATAGCCCTATATCTACCGAAAGTGCTGAGCCATGAAATCTTTCCTAAAATCTAAGTCTACTTCACTACCCTAGATAACGACCAAGAAATCTCCATACCGATTTTTCTAAGCTCTTGATATCATTTGAATTTTCTTTTCTCGTTCTTATACACTTTTTTTTTCTTTGGTGCTTAGATACACGCTTTGTTCCTAGAACGTCGAAGTCGAAGAGGGTAGCTTTCTACTTAGACCCAGGCTGCCTATGGCACACTCATAAGGTTGCGCGACCTTAGAGGAGTGAAGAGTTGCGTTTTTGACTTTTTGTTCTTTATTTTCTTTTCTTTTTCTTGATTACGCAACACTCTAACCCTTAGGACGTAGAATAGCTTCTCTACCCACCACTTAGACCCAAACCATCGAATGTCGATGTACTCATGTCATTCTTAACTCGGAAAAGCGTAAAACTTATCCTAGATGACAGCGGAGTATAAGCGTGTGGTCTAACTCTAGAACGCTAAAATATATCAATGAAGCATAGCTAAATGGTATCTACGGAGATATGTCTACTTGGTATCGAGATCTAAAGGGTGAATTCAACTAGACATAGGGTTTCAATCATAGCTACTCGACTAAACGGTATCTAAAAGGGCTTCTAAGCAAACCTAAACTATTATCCACGATTCAACAAAGTAGCAAAAATATGACTAAATTCGAAAAAATTTTCGCTAGATCCATCTTATTTCTAAATCCTAATCTAATCTAATCTTGCCGCTCTAAATGTGCATCCGAATATCAATGAATGTAAGAAAAACCCCCCAGACCTGAACGGAACACAGTCCCGGTGTTCTAAACCTATAAGGGACCTCCAAAACATAAAAATGCGAGAAAGCATGAAAAAGATGCGAATACACCTGATGTGTGCAGCTATTCCTAGTCTAAGCCGTTTTTAGTCCCCGGCAACGGCGCCAAAAACTTGCCGTTGTGGAAACGCGAGTTATAATTAACCTAGTCCATTTCACCGCAAGTATACGGATTGTGTAGTACCAGGGTCGATCTCTAGGGACTAAGTGCAGCTAAACTAAGAACAAAACTAAACTAGGAAGAAAGGTGATAGGAGGGGATATGGTTCTAATGGTCCTAAATCTATCCTAATGGAGACAACGAAACGAGGGTAAAGATGAACTAGATATGATGAATACTACGGGTGTACGGGATACCGGATATTGCATACATGAACGACTAAAGATCATAGATCTACAATCTACTCTTGACAACGGGAAATTCATGCTCTACGGTTGAGGAGTGATTCTTCCGAGCCTAAACCTCTTAACCTGGATACATGCAACCCTGCCTTCCGACAGCCGATTAACACGTACCATGGCAGACTTAAGACCGCAATCACTATCCCTAAGTTGGCTAACCGACCGGTCAGATTCTCATTAGCCAAGGCTTAATCTACTACTTAGCGGACCGGATTCGTTCCTTAACCTTCCAGCAAGGTTCGATATCCATTGTTGTTGAGCGGTCAGCACTAACATATGATTGTATTGCTAAGCATAGAACCGTAAATCAAGAGTAAAAATCATAAAACTAAGCATTAAAGAAGATCATCGTTCATACATACAAATCCGATAACCCTACCCGCAGTAGGGACTCTACTCACTCATTGAATACATGAAAACAGAAGATAACATAATCCAATACATGATAAAACCCTAAGGAACTCGATTCCTCGACCTTCCCTAATGCGTTACCGGTGTACGGATTGGTGCTTCTCTTCTTCTCCGATGCTTCCCGAGCTTTCCCAGATGTTTTTCCAGTGCTTTCTTCCCCTGTTCGTCGCCCCCTTTGCTCTAGATCTATTCCTTTCCTTTTATTTGCTCGTTTGAAACTTAGATCTAGGTTGTTACGGATTACGCGGCCCGCTCGGGTAGTGGGGTTGCCTGGTCGGGTAAAGGCTTGCCCGACCGTGTTGAACGTTGCGCTCGATTGGGTAGTGATCACCCGATCGTGTGGTTGAGGGGGGCGAGTCGCGTAAACTTACGGGGCAGAATGGATGGCTGATTGCCCGAGCGGGTATTCAGAACTCGTCCGATCGGGTAGTGATCACCCGATCGTGGGGTTGAGGGGCCCGAGTCGTGTAAACTTACGGGGCAAAATGGATGGCTAAGTGGCCGAGCGGGTATTCAGAATTCGCCCGATCGGGTAGTGATCACCCGATCTCCTTGTTCATGTGCCCGGTCGTGTATTTTTGCCTGGATAAACCCCGTAGGTTTTACCCGAGCGGTTGGAGAATAGTGCCCGACCGGGCACTCTTGTGATCTTGATATTCCTCTTTTCCTCTCGTTGCTCGGGTGTTCCTTTGGGTTCTGGAGCTCGGTCTCGGCTCTGAGTAGATTTTCCTTCAAATCTTGTGGTTTTTGACAGGAATCCTTCATATTGATCTCATTTAGGCCTTGTCGCCTAGAAACCTGAAAACCAATAAAACGGGTGTGTGAAGCTCAAAATAGAATCGGATAAGTAAGAATCGATGTAGGAATCATGCGAAAATGATATAAAAACCTATCCTAATAATGATACACTTTCAGTGTTATCACCCACCATAATCGAACCGTTTTAAGCATTACGGTGTCTCGAGGATGGCCAAGATATCAACTTGACGTCAAGAACGCATTCCTCCATGGCGACCTCAAAGAAACATTGTACATGTTTTAGCCCCCGGGATTTCGCTCATACACATTCGGAGCATGTATGTCATCTCAAACGCTCCCTTTATGGACTCAAACAAGCCCCACGTGCTTGGAACCAGCGTTTCACGACATACGTGCCCACTCTCGGTTTTGTTCAAAGTCGCTGTGACACCTCGTTGTTCATTCTTTGTCGAGGGTATCTACAGGCCATGCTCCTTTTATATGTGGACGAAATCATCCTAACGTCGTCTACATCTGCCTTTCTCGGCGACATCATCTCATCTCTGAAGTCCAAATTCGCCATGTCTGATCTGGGTTCCCTACATCACTTCCTCGGGGTCACGGCTCAACGCAACATGGATGGGTTATTTCTTCATCAATCCTTGTATGCAGAATCCATCCTCCAGCGTGCCAGTATGACATCTTTCAACTCGTGTTCCACTGATACGAAGCCCAAGTTGTATACTTCTGTAGGTACCTCTGTGTCCCATCTGAGCTTGTATCATAGCATTGTGGGAGCTCTACAGTACCTTACGTTTACACGACCTGATCTTTAATATGCAGTCCATCAATTGTGTCTCTTCCTTCATGATCCTCGTGAGCCACATTGGGATTCCATGAAACGAGTCCTCCGATATGTGAAAGGTACAACCCACTATGGCTTACATCTATGCCCCTCTACTACCACGAGTCTTGTTGCTTACTCCGATGCAGATTGGGCGGGTTGTGTTGACCTACGACGCTCCACATCTGGTTATTGTGTTTTTCTCGGCGACAACCTCATTTCGTGGTCATCCAAGCGACAACCGACCATCTCACGGTCCAGTGCCAAAGCTGAGTACAGAGCGGTTGCGAATGCTGTGGCTGATACATGTTGGCTCCACGACCTCCTTATTGAGCTACATTGCCCGATCAAATAAGCGGTTCTGGTGTATTGTGACAACGTACCAGCCGTTTACATGACTCAAAATCCAATTCAACATCAACGCACAAAGCACATTGAGATTGATATACACTTTGTCCGTGAGCGGGTTGCGTTGGGATCTCTACATGTCCTTCATGTTCCCTCTTCTCGGAAATTTGCGGACATCTTCACGAAAGGTCTACCGACGTTATTATTCACAGAGTTTCGTTCCAGCCTTTCTATTCAACCATCTCATGCTTCAACTGTGGGGGAGTGTTAATGCCCCAATTATAGAATCTACCTTATGTGTATTATGGAATCTACCTTATATGTATAACCTCTTATTTAGCAACTATCTTATATAATTAGTCAAACCATTGTACTATATATATGCACTTTTAATGATGAATACAATCAAGGAATTATATCAAATTACATATGTTTCAGGTGGGATTGTTGACATATTTTTTTGTGAATGCATCCTCTCAGTCTCTTTCTTGAACAAGTTACGATTTTTTATACGGACACTTGTCGTGTTATTACGAACAAAAGGTTTTTAAAAGCTTGTGTTATGTCCACGCAGGTTAGTGTTCTCGAGAAAAATTTGTTATGCGAAATCAATATTGTGTTTTGATTGGTTTTGGATAAAAAGGAGAATGGCATGTTTCTTATTTGGAGACAAAGCAGACCTTTGTATCTCGTGATGTATTGTTTTATGAAGGCCACATCTTTATATCACATCCTACATCCTAGTGTCAGATCATTGACCACTACATGTTTCTGATGACATGGAGCATCACGTTCAGGCAATATCATTTGTTCCTATATATTCTTCAGACTCGCATTTTGCTATAGATCATCATCCTCACTCTCTCGATATCTCTTTGAATGGCCTCCACTGTTTTATTTGCCCACGCATCCCTCTGTTCTATTGAAAGATTTTATCACTTATTATGATCAATATCTCGAAGAACTCTCTTGTCCCTCGCCACCACTACTCTTCGTTGTGGATTGCGGTTATGAATAAAAAAAAGTTATTATACAAAAAGTACTTAGAATGTATCTGATATACGTCTTGGAAGAAAATGTCATTGGTTGTTGCTGGAATTTTAACATCATGTATCACTCTAATGGTTTGATGTGATGGTTTGATGGGTCGATTGAATGTTACAAATTTAGATTGGTTGTTTTCAAGAATAAACAATAAAAAGAATTATTTTATATGTATATTCTCTAAATCAAGATCAATTCGCAAATATTTTTATGAAGGTTTTAAGAGAGTCGTTCTCTTATTATGCTTCAAATCGGACATTTATAATTTTTATATTCCAACTTGAAACGGAGTTTCAGAATATATATATATATGTTTATTTTATATATATTAGTTGAGAAATTCTCAGAATGTTTTCTAACCAATTTTGAAATCATATATTTATATATTTAGGGGTTAATTGAATGCATCCCTTAGGGATTTGTTATTTTACGAACTTCTCATTATGTTGCGTGACCAAGAAATGAAGAACTTCTCATTTTGTTGCATGGTTAGGAATGAAAAACTTCTCCAATAGATTGCAAGACCAAGAAATTGAAACTTTCCATTAGGATGCTCGACCACTCGTCATCATCTCTATTCGAAGTGTTTGACCTATTTGCGTTATGTGACATAAAAGAGCCTTAAGGCGGCTATGATCTATTGTTCTCATTAATCACATAGGTATTGGGTATTTATATACATGTGTGGTAACCCTAATAATAGTAAACTCAACAATATTCCTATTTGTGTGGTATTACCCCCCTCAAGTTGGAGCATGAAGATCCCGAATGCCCAACTTGCGAATGAAATCTCGAAACTCCTTTTGTCCAAGAGGCTTGGTGAAGATGTCCGCAAGCTGGACTCGTGTGGAAACATATTGAAGAGCGACATTCCGGCATTTGTAATGTTAACGAATAAAGTGGCAATCCACTTCAATGTGTATTGTGCGTTCGTGGAAGACCGAATTGGAAGTGATGTGAATAGCCGCTTGACTGTCACAATGAAGTGTCATAGGAGAGGAATGTGCAACACCGAGAGAACGAAGAAGACCTTTCAGCCAAATGAGTTCACGAGTGGTTGCGGCCATTGCACGATACTCCGCTTCAGCGGATGAGCACGAAACGGTTGGTTGCCTCTTTGTCTTCCAAGAGATAGGTGATTGGCCGAGTTGTATGAACCATCCTGTGAGAGAGCGGCGAGATAAAGAGCAACCTGCCCAATCAGAATCCGTCCACCCGTACAAACGCAAATCCAAATCAGCTCGCAAGAGGATTCCTTGACCCGAACATGATTTGAGATACCTGACCAATCTGAGAGCTGCGTCCCAATGTTCAATCGTCGGCCGCTGCATGAATTGGGATAATATGTGCACGGAATAAGATAATTCCGGCCGTGTGCCTAGGAGAAAAATGAGACGCCCAACCAGACGCCGGTACTTTTAGGGATCCTTGAACAACTCAGCCGTCGAAGTGAGCAGATGATGATTCTGGTCCAGAGGAAACGAAACCGGCTTGGCGGCAAGAAGACCTGTTTCGATGAGAATGTCCAAAACATATTTGCGTTGACATAAGTAGAGACCTTCGGAGCTGCGGGCAACTTCAATACAAAGGAAATACTTCAAAGGACCTAGATCCTTCATGGAAAAACAAGAGTTGAGATAGCCTTTAAGATTCTCAATCGCGGAAGTGCAGTTACCGGAGATAATAAGATCGTCGACATAGACGAGGATGTGAAGACGTATAGACCCGCGAGCATAGTCGAAGAGAGAATGGTCATGAGGAGATTGTGTGAAGCCATAGTCGAGAAGTGTCGTGCCGAGCTTTGAGAACCAACATCGAGGAGCTTGCTTAAGGCCATATAACGATTTACGAAGACGAAGAACTTGGTCGAACTGTGGCGAACGGTAACCGGGAGGAAGCTTCATGTATACCTCCTCCTGAAGATCACCATGTAGGAATGCGTTGTGAACGTCCATTTGGTGGACTTCACATCGCCGTGTAGCAGCAACAGCAAGAAACACGCGAATCGTAACCATCTTAGCGACAGGTGCAAATGTCTCGGAGTAATCTAGACCCTCGAGTTGACGATTCCCCAAAATAACAAGACGCGCCTTATAACGATCAATAGTACCATCAGCCTTATACTTGATACAAAAAACCCACTTGCACCCTATAGATTTCTTGGTTGGAGGAAGCGTAGTCAAAGACAACGTATTGTTATTCTGTAAGGCTTGAATTTCTTGTTGCATCGCCAATCGCCATTCAGGATAGTTCACAGCTTCGGCGAATGATTGAGGTTAGCAAGAAGAAGTGACAGCGGCGAGAAACAGCTTGTGGGCAACAGAAAATCGAGTGCAGTTCACAAAATATTCAATAGGATAAGAGGTACCTGATGAAGAGATT
>CM071868.1:15498523-15510126 GCA_036759665.1 Gynandropsis gynandra | reverse complement strand
AATTCTCCACGACGTTGCGTCTGTCTGCCGGTCTCGCCGTCCAGCTGTCCGCGGTTCTGTTCTTCGCCGCGCCGTCGTGCTTGCTCTGATGTCCGCCGGTCACTGCGCTCGCCGGTCTACTCGCTGCTGTCCTCGCCGGTCTGCTCGCTGCTGTCCTCGCCGGTCTGCTCGCTGTTGTCCTCGCCGGTCTGCTCGTTGTTGCCCTCGCCGGTCTGCTCGCTGCTGTCCTCGCCGGTCTGTTGCTGTCCACCAGTCAGGTTCCTCACACCGAGGAACGTCAACAGCTTCAATGTTTTTAGACTCATCGGTCTACTGTTTTTTCTTTGTTTAAATCGACGATTACCATTGGTTTAGAGTATCAGGAAAAAAAATTTTATCATCTGACGGTTGAAAATTTGACAGCAAAACAAAAATTTGATATTCACAAATAAAAAAGTTACACGTGTATTTTAATACTGTTCACATAACCTTCACTTTTATTAGTATTTAGATTGATAATAAACGCTTTAAATACGATCTAATAAAATTTATATAGTGTTTAGATCCAAAGCTAGTTAGTTTTAGTTGTTTTCCTACCTATAATAAAAACTTGAAGTGAAAGGTGTTTTATTTATGTTAAGATATATAAATACTAGTATTAATTCCGCGTTTTGCGCGGGTTGAAGTGAATACGTGATATTTGTTTTTAATAGATAATAAACGTTATATGTATAAAAATATATTATTATGTAATTTGAAATCGTGTTCCATTATATAATTCAAGTGTTTGATCGATGTTTCGCAAAAATGTAATATATGCTTTATTAAACAATGATTAAGAATCCATTGATATTTCAAACTGTTCAAAAATTATGTACTGTATAATTTGTACGATTCGTTATTATTTAAATCACTATCGTACAATGAATTAAAATTTAGATATTCTCTTGAATATCCAGAAGTTTTTCGTAGAAATGATTCATTTATTTCATCAACAATCTCATTTGTGTGACATAATACTGCTCGATCTTGGAAAAAGAAAAAATTTTGATATTGAGTTTGAATATTTGAATATATATGATTTGCAATAGTCTCACTGAGTTTAATGTTTCCGTAATTAATAAATCTTTAGTCAAATCAATCAAATATTTACGGTCATTAGGTTAAGATAAAACTCTATCTCCTAATTTAATACTCAATGAGAAAAAAACTTGATAATGTTTAATTTATTTATTTATATATATAAGTTTTTAAATAATATTGAATTTTAGATAATATTGAATTAAAATCAATTTTAAAAAAACTTTTAATATTTATATTTAATGTTGAATTTGAAAATTTGAATATTTGATCCAGAATAATTTTTTTTGTATTTTTCTAAAATTAATTATTAATAAATATAAGAACAAAAAATTAATATCAATATTAACAAATAAAATAAAAAATCTTTCTCTCTCACTCAACCGCACTCCCCACGCCTTCCTTCTTATTCTTACCCTCTATACCCTTCTTTTACTAATTTTCTATTATTCACAACAACAATAAAAAAATTAATATTAATATAAATTAACACATGAACCCTAATTTTCTATCTTTCCTATCTTTTACCGTTTTTCTCTTCCTCTTTGCCTACCCTTCCCCTTCCTCTTTTTCCTTCATATTTCCTCTTCCCTTAATTTCTTCTTCAACAATGGCCGAGCACCCACTGCTCGAATCGGCCTCGGGCCGCCTCTACCAAGCACCCAGTACCCGCCTCGTTCCAGCACCTGCTTCGCATCAGCAGCCGCCTCACCCCAGCATCCGCCTCACCCAGCGCCCGCCTCGTCTCGCTCCAGCGCCCGCCTTGCCCCAGCGCCCGCCTCGGCCTCGACCTAGGCCACCAGATCGGACGGATTGAAGACCACTGAACGAAGAAGACCAATGTAAAAAAAATATATTATATCAACTTAAAAATAAACTCTAGATCCAATGGTCAGAAAATAAACATTACTTTAAAGTAGATCTAACGGTTAAAAATAGATTTGAATTAAAAAAATAAAATTTGATCTGATGGTTTAAAAATTACCAACAAATTAAAAAAAGATCAATTGAATGCAAATATGACATATGGCCAAGTTCAACGCACGAGGCCAGTAACTCGGCGGAAGCAAGTCTCTCCTTGGAAAGTCAGGCGAAGGAAAAGGACCCTTTCCTTCGTTAGCCAGTTCTCCTTTTATAATAAGCCAAGGTTCAAGAAAACGCTAGACGCTAGGCGGACGGATTAATCGGAGCGCTTAGAACATCCGATTAGTGACTAAACGGGGCGCCCGACGCCTAGGCGCTAGGCGGTCGCCTAGACCGATTTTTAGAACAGAGTAATAAGCTCATCCATTATGGCAATCTCGAACTCCACGCCTACTGAATCCCTTTTTAAGGTCTCGTGAAATCATCTCATTCAAACCTTCTCCGCCCTTATGACGAATGCTTTAGCTCGGCTTTCAAAAAATGCTTACTTATGATTTCGAACTCATGTCTTTCGTTTGGCACGTGTTTTAGTAAGTATTAAGATATATTTAAAATATAAAGCATATATCATATATAGTATGATTATATTTATAATTAATTTAGTGACATGACGAGTATATCATATGTATAATATTAATAAGATGTAGATATAATTAATATATATATAATAATATTATAATGTATATATATGTATATATATGCATATTAATAATATGTATTAACGTATTATATAAATATTGATATATTAATGTGTGTGTATATATATATATTCTAAAGGTTAACTGTATGTAAATATATATAATATATAATAATAATATATATAATAAAATAATATATATTATTACCTAAAGAAAAATAAAGAGACGAGTAGAGAAGAGATGATGAAGGATTACTTTTGTGTTTTGGTGAATATTTATAAAGGTGATGAGTTACCTATTTAGAATAAAAAAACATATGAAGAGGCGTCCATTTAGGCATTTAATTTTTAACATTCTTTTTTAAATGTGTATTGATTGTCTCGTTAAAAATATTATCGTGAAAAAAAATTTTGGGATAAAAATTATGATGAAGGAAAAAAAGTACAGCCATAACAACTCCTTATCGATTTGTCAATCCTTTGTTTATTCACAAGGTTCGGAGGTGACGTATCGTGATATTCCGAATGAGTTTTTTTAATGTTGAAGTATGGGGCACCTTTGTGAATAAATCGACTATATTTTCGCATGATCGATGTATTGAACATCAACTTCTTTCTTCTTTTCGCGCTACAAAAGAACTGGCGCTTTCCAACGGACATATCCATTGGAAAGCGCCCAAAATCCGTTGGAAACAGCTGTTTCCAACGGCCGCCAACGGATTTTCGTCCGTTGCGAAAAGTTCGTTACAAATGATGATCCGTTGCAATTCGTGACGGCGTGCCAACGGATAATATCCGTTACAAATTTGCAACAGAAGGGCAACGGAATACGCCGTTGGAAAAGAAGTAACGGACACCCGTTAGAAATCTGTATCCTCCATACAATAAGGACATGCTAATCTTCCGTGCGTGTTCCATCCTGATAACATTCCATACGCAGGAAAATTGCTAATTGTCCACAACAAGACCGCTTTCAATCTGAAATTTTGCTTAGTACTGACGTCATAAGCAAGGATTCCTTCGTTCCACAACTGTCGTAATTCATGAATTAAGGGCTGTAAAAATACATCAAAACTTTTCTTCGGATGTTCTGGTCCTGGAATATGCAACGTTAGAAACATTACCTCTATTTTCAAACACATCTCGGGAGGTAAATTATAAAGAGACAAAATCACCGGCCAGAGGGAATATTGACTTCCCGATTGTCCATAGGGACTAAAACCATCCGTGCACAGGCAAATATAAACATTTCTCGTTTCACGTGCAAACTCGGGAAATATTACATTGAAATCTTTCCAAGCCAAAACAACATGCAATTGTTTCTACAAACATCAATTTTCTCATGTGGAATTCCCAAGTATTTTTAACACATTCTTTGTTTCGTAGTATGTCTCGGGAGCTTGGTTATTTTCCGGTAAATATTCCCGCATTGTTTTACAAAATGAATCCATGCAATTTTCAGCCACATTGTAGTCTGTTTTAATACTCATCAATCTTGAAGATAAAGATAAACGAGATTGACCTTCACGACAACCTTCATATATAGGTTGTTTCGCCGAATCCAATAGGTTGAAGAATCGACTTGCATCGATGTTCGGCATCTCTTCATGCGTTTGTTCATTAACAACTCCAGGAAAAGCATCTAACACCATTTTCACATATGGATTGGTCGTTGATTCTTCATAAATTACTTCTTCATTTCGTTGTACTTGTGCATCTTGCACACTATATCTAACACCGCAATCTTCACCGTGAAAAAACCAAATTTCGTAATTTTCAACGAAACCCACCTTATACAGATGTTTGCAAACAATTTCTTGACTTCGATACTTCATGTTTTTGCATCTTTTGCATGGACATAACATTTTCCCACGTTCTTGACATACAGGATCTTTTCTTCTATACATCCACTCCCTTGATCTATATATATTTCGATTCGAAGACGACGATATTTTTTCGAAAATGTTTTTGTTATTGATGGTTTGACGCACTCGTTGGTAAGATCTAAATAGCTAATGTTCCAACGGACATCCGTTGGACATTGCAACGGACGCCCGTTGCAAATTCACGTGTGCTTATTTCGACCCGTGAACCTCAAAATTCAAAATATCAACGGTCATCCGTTGCTTTTTCTAACAACCGTCCGTTAAAAATTGCAACGGATGACCGTCAGAATATTTTCCCCAGATTCTAACGGTCTTCCAACGGATATGGCCAACGGATATTATCTGTTACAATCCGTCGCAAATTGTCAACGGATTTGTAACAGATTTGGCAACGGTAGTATTCCGTTGAAATCCGTTACAAAATCCAACGGATTGTAACGGATATGCTCCCGTTGAAAGCATTAACATATCTGTTGCAATCCGTTGCTATTTTCTTCCAACGGATGGATCCGTTGCCCCGTCCGTTGGAAATAGCGTGTTTTTTTGTAGTGTCGAGCTCTTGGTATATGTGAAAATTAAGGAAAGATATGCTTTGTTCTGTCACTTTTGATATATCTTTCTTTTGTTTGAGCAACGCATGCAACATTATCCTCATATAGTATCATTGGGTTGATAACAATTGATAATCCACATGTCTCTTGTATATGTTGAGTTAAAACTCTAAGACACACTTTCTCTACTTACTTCTTGAAGTGCTATGACTTCAGCATGATTTGAAGATGTTGCAACTAGTGTTTGCTTCAATGAGCGCCTTGATATTATTGTGCCTCTAATTGTGAAAACATATCATGCTTGTGATCTAGCTTTATGGGGATCAAATAAATAACCTGCATCTGCAAAACCAATCAATTCACAATTGGAATCTCTAGGATTAAATAATCCTAAATCAATCGTCCTTTGTAAATATCTAAAGATATGTTTAACCCTTGTCCAATGACGACGTGTAGGAGAAGAACTATATCGTGACAGGAGATTAGTAGCAAATGCTATATCAGAACAAGTGCAATTTGCTAGATATAAGAGGGCTCATATTGGACTCATATATGGTACTTCTGGTCTAAGTATATCTTTATTTTTTTTTCACAAGGACGAAATGGATCATTTTTAACATTTCAAAATCTACATACCATTGGAGTGCTATGGATTTTCTTTATCCATGTTAAAGTGTTTTAACACTCTGTTTGTATAATTCGATTGATGTACGAATGTACCATTCTTTAGATGTTCTATCTGTAAACCAAGGTAAGACTTTGTTTGTCCAAGGTCTTTCATTTCAAATTCCTCTTTCAGATAGTTTGGAGCATTTTCAATATCCTTTGAGGTTCCAATTATATTCAAATCATCAACATAAACAACTATAATCACAATTCCACTTGCTGTTTTGTGAATAAATATACAAGGGCAAATAGGGTTATTCACAAATCCCATTTTTAATAGATATTCACTAAGACGGTTGTGCCACATACATCCCGACTATTTCAATCCATATAAAGATCGTTGCAATTTGATTGCACATATTTCTTTATGTTTGAGTTTGATATTTTCGAAATTCTTAATCCTTTAGGGATTTTCATGTATACATCATTATCCAAAGATCTATATAGATATACCGCAACCACATCCATAAGGTACATATCTAAGTTGTTGGATGTTGTTAAACGCGTCAAATATCTAAATGTGATTGCATCCATAACAGGGGAATATATTTCCTCATAATCAATTCCAGGTCCTTGGGAATACCCTTGTGCAACAAGGCGTGCCTAATATCTCGTAACCTCATTATTTTCATTTCTTTTTTGTACAAAAACTCTTTTGCATCCAAATGGTTTAACACCGTTGGGAGTTTGAACGATGGGTCCAAATACTTTTATTTCATTTAATGATTCTAATTCTATTGCATAGTTTTTTTCTAATTTATCCGATCATGTCTCTCTTGATATTCTAACACTGATATCGGTTCTAGATCTTCACTATCATTTTCAATTTCTTTGTATACTGAAAAAGAGAATATTCTATTATTTTCATTTATTTCATATCTTCATATGATCTTTTCATCATAGATATAGTTGATGGAAATCTCATTGTTCTCTGGGTTGAATGGGGCATATGATTCCACCATTCTTATTTTTTTTTGAAATATAATCCAGAGGATAAAGCTCGTAATATTTCCAAAGTATGTTTCTTTCTAGAAACCATTGTTGTGATATAAAAATATTCACGATTTTCATCATTCATTGTTTCAATACGAATGCCATTTCAGCGAATATCTTTGAAACTCAGTAAGTTTTTTTTTTTGGATTATGGAGAGAGCAATGCATCTTGTATAATAAATTTTGTCCATCTGACATTATAAAGTCTGCTTTTCCACATTCGTCAATGATTTTGGCACTTCCAGATATCATATTGACATTGGATTCATGTATTCTCAACTTGAAGAAATATGTTTTATCTTTTAATATTTTATATGTGTCGTAGCACAATCGGCAAGACATATATCTCTTTCATTGATGTTTGATCGTAACATATTTTGTGTTACTTTGATCCGATAAAGATATTGATGCACCTGAAAAATATGAAATTAAAATTGTATATAAAAATTTAACAAAAATATTAAAACAATAATCTAATAAAACTTCATGTCGATATCTTTTTCATTATTTATCATTTTTAAGTTTGTTAATAAAATATGTGATGCTCATTCGTTTCACAAAATGGTGCAGACCCAATGGGATAAGCATGATAATTTTTTATTTAGTAGCTTTTATTATTCCGCAACAAGGAGAATTTATAATAATTCATGATGGGTTTTAAAAATCTCCGTATGATATTATGACATTATCATCATGTAATGTCAATAATATATTCTCCAATTTCTCATAATCATTTATAGCTCTATTTTGGAGATTATTTTAAACATCGCAGAATGATATTTGTTCATGAACTTATAATCTTGGGATCTCATATTTAGCCAACGACTATTTACCTATAGGAGGATCACATATTTTTGTAATCGAATTTATCTTTACGAGACTCCCAAAAATATGTGGGACATTCTTTTGTAAGATATTAATCTTTTAGATCATAGTCAATGTTGGCATAGAAAAATCATGGCTTTTATTTTCTTCTTCAAATGAACTATTGTCTTTATCATTGTGTCAATGACCTTTTTGCCTTTAGGATGTATTTTAGCATCAAATAACCATGTCATGTATTTTTCCAAAGGTATCTAGTGTCGTGATTTTGAGATTCACCAAGTTCGGCATGAAGATATGTTGTCATTGAATAAAAATAAACAAATATAAGTTATGACATTAAAAAAATTAAATAAATTATTATATAACAATTCATTTGTTAAATCTGTCTATATTTATAGATAATTCATTTTTATATTTAGGGTAAATCTCTTATTCCCACCCAAAGTTTGGGTATTTTGCCTATTCTCCCCTCGTGTATCGCACTCATCCTATTCCCCCCTCATGTATCACCCCTAATCCTATTTCTCCCTCAAGTTTTCTAATTAATCATATTCCCCGACACCGTTTAAAATTCTGTTAATTTTGACCCAAACCCTAAACACCCTAATTTTGACCCAATTTCATACCCAATTTTGACCCGATCCGACCCGACCAAAATTAAAATTAAATTAAATCCGGTTTACCCAATTATTAACCCGGTCCGATTTAATATAATTTTGACCGGTTTACTGAATTTTGACCCAACCCAATTTATGATAAGTTTGACCCGGTTTACTGAAATTTTGACCCGGTTTTGTTGAAATTGATCCGGTTTTTTCACGGTTTTGTTGAAATTGACCCGTTTTTTCCCGGTTTTGTTGGAATTTTTATCCGATTTACTGAAAATTGATCCGGTTTTAACCCGATTTTGTAGACATTAACCCGGTTTTGTTGAAATTGATCCAGTTTTTTCCCTTTTTTGTTGAAATTGACCCGGTTTTTTCCCGGTTTTGCTGAAATTTTGTTTTGCTGGAATTTTTATCCGATTTGCTGAAATTGATCCGGTTTTGACCCGATTTTGTAGAAATTAACCCGGTTTTGTTGAAATTGATCCGATTTTTTCCCGGTTTTGTTGAAATTGATCCGATTTTTTCCCGGTTTTGCTGGAATTTTTATCCGATTTGCTGAAATTGATCCGGTTTTGACCCAATTTTGTTGAAATTGACCCGTTTGTTTCCCGATTTTGCTGGAATTTTTATCCGATTTTCTGAAATTGATCCGGTTTTGACCCGATTTTGTTGAAATTAACCCGGTTTTGTCCCGATTTTGCTGACAANNNNAAAAAAAACTCATTGTAAAATGTACAAACAATATAAAAAAGTACTAACGTATTAAACAAGAAAAGAACATAAACAAATATCTTCAAATTGAGTTTCCCAACACCGTTATGATTCTGCTGAGTCAGCAGTCCGCAATTTTCGGACCGAAAAAATTTAAGTCCCAATTCCGTCCCAAATTCCGGACGACTTAGGGACTGCCCAACGGTCCCCAAATTTAGGAACGGATTCGGGACGGTTTTCTTAATCCATCTTTAATTAGTCCCTAATCTGTCCCTAAATTTAGGGACGGATTAGTCAGTCCGCAAATTCAGTTCCGAAACCCGAATTTTCTTGTAGTGTCGGTGAAATACACGTTACCTAAACGTATGGGGAAAACGAAGATGTATTTTGAGTTGTCAGCAAAATCGGGACAAAACCGGGTTAATTTCAACAAAATCGGGTCAAAACCGGATCAATTTCAGCAAATCGAATAAAAATTCCAGCAAAACCGGGAAAAACCGGGTCAATTTCAACAAAATCGGGTCAAAACCGGATCAATTTCGGCAAATCGGATAAAAATTCCAGCAAAACCGGGAAAAACCGGGTCAATTTCAACAAAATCGGGTCAAAACCGGATCAATTTCGGCAAATCGGATTAAAATTCCAGCAAAACCGGGAAAAAACCAGATCAATTTCAGCAAATCGGATAAAAATTTCAGCAAAACCGGGAAAAAACCGGATCAATTTCAACAAAACCGGGAAAAAATCGGATCAATTTCAACAAAACCGGGTTAATTTCTACAAAATCGGGTCAAAACCGGATCAATTTGAGCAAATCGGATAAAAATTCCAACAAAACCGGGAGAAAACCGGGTCAATTTCAACGAAACGGGGTCAATTTCAACAAAACCTGGTCAAAACCGAATCAATTTCAGCAAACCGGATAAATATTTCAGCAAAACCGGGTCAATTTAAACAAACCGGGTCAAAATTTCCGTAAACCGGGTCAAAATGTCAGTAAACCGGGTCAAACTTATCATAAATTGGGTTGGGTCAAAATTCAGTAAACCGGTCAAAATTATATTAAACTGGACCGGGTTAATAATTGGGTAAACCGGATTTAATTTAATTTTAATTTTGGTCGGGTCGAGTCGGGTCAAAATTGGGTATGAAATCGGGTCAAAATTAGGGTTTTTAGGGTTTGGGTCAAATTTAATAGAATTTTAAACGGTGTGGGGGAATATGATTAATTAGAAAACTTGATGGGAAAATAGGATTAGGGGTGATACATGAGGGGGAATAGGATGAGTGCGATATATGAGGGGAGAATAGGCAGAATACCCAAACTTTGGGTGGGAATAGGAGTTTTACCCTTATATTTATTTAACCAATTAAACATTAAATAAAAATACAATTTAAATAAATTATGAGGTGAGTTTTTTTTATCCTCCACATAAATGAAATAAATAACAAATAAATATAATGTAAAAAATGGTGGTTCAACCATCCTTATAATAATAAAAAATAAAAGTTAAATAAATAATAGTGTGGATTTTTCCATCCTCCATATAAATAAAATAAGTAAGAAAATAATATATAACGTAAAAAAATGGTGGCTCGATCATCCTTATAACAACAATAAACAACATATAAATATTCTTAAATGTTAATATTATTAATTAATGGCTGAGCCGGTAAAATCATATAGTATTATATATTATGTCGGACACTTAGTCTGTGATTTCTTTATAATATGATATATATTTATATCATGAGTGAGATATATATATATATATATATATATATATATATATATTCCACGTGGTCTATATAGTTTGTTTACTTGAAATCGAATTTAAATCGAGGCCAAAATCGATTAGAAATCGAGATAGTAAAAAATTGAATTTAAAAATAATACATATAACGTATAGTGTTGTATTTTTTTCTTCTTAATTAATTAGAAAATGTTTGTGTTGATAAATTGTTAAAAATTAATTATTAATCGATATATATGTAAATATATATGAAAAATATAAAACATATATAATATGGATATAATATAATTACTTTTATAATAAATATTAGTGATATGGCGTAGTATACTATATGTATAACATTAATATGATGTATATATAATTAAATACATATATGTAATAATATTATAATATATATGTATACATATGCATATTAATAATATTAATATGTATTATGTATCATAAAATATTGATATATTAATACATGTGTATATATATATATATATATATTCTAAAGGTTAACTGTGTGTATAATACAATATAAACATATATATTATAAAAATATATATAATAAAATAATATATATTATTATCGAGAGAAAAATAAGGAGGCGAGAAGATAGGAGAGGATGAAGGATTACTCTTGTGTTTTGATATATATTTACAAGAGTGATGAGTTGTCTATTTATAGGAAAAACTTTCTATTAATTAGAATAAAAAATATATGGGCAGCCATCCATTTAGACAGAGAGAATATCAGAAATGCTTTTTTAGGGCTAAAATATTTCAAAACTACCGTCCTAAATCTGATGAAAAAAAATTAGAGAAAAGACATATGTATCCTTATGTTTTGTTAATGAAAAACTGGGTCGCAGGGTCAAAATGGATCGCAGGGTCGGATTGGGTCGCAGGGTCGAACTGGATCACAGGGTAAAACTGGGTCGTAGGGTCGGATTGGGTCGCAGGGTCGGACTGGGTCGCTGGGTCGCAGGGTCGGACTGGGTCGCAGGG
>CM071868.1:15481651-15498000 GCA_036759665.1 Gynandropsis gynandra | reverse complement strand
AGGGTCGGACTGGGTCGCTGGGGCGCAGGGTCGGACTGGGGCGCAGGGTCGAAGGGTCGAACTGGATCGCTGGGTCGCAGGGTCGAATTGGGTCACTGGGTCGTAGGGTCGTAGGGTCGGACTAGATCGCTGGGTCGCAGGGTCAAACTGGGTCGTAGGGGTATTTTAGGAATATCAACATTTATAAGGGTATTTTTGAAGTTAATTTTTTTTTCGGGAAGGGTATTTTTGAAGTGTTTTAACCCTACGAAAATATTTTTGAAGTTGACCCATTTAGACATTTACACTTTTAATAGTTTTTGAGTTTTTGGTAAAAAAAAATGCTTGAAAAAGGGTCTGCTTAGGTTTTATGTCTTTTAAAGTCAGAAATGGTCATTTTGGTATAGCCAAATAATATTTCTTTATGCTAAAACATTCAGAAAATGTTGATTTTGACTTATATGTAAGTTATGCTTAAAAAGTGTCTAAAGTTAGAGATGGCTAGGAGTAGTTGTTTTCTACTAATTTACAAAAACATAGAGTGAAATATATCTATTTGCACTTAAACATTTCAAAAGAGTTGTTGTGACACCATTGCTAAGAAATGCTTATAAAATGAGCCTAACTAACAAGCTTTTAAATACCTTATAAAATTACAAACTCTAGTTTAAGTTATTTTTACAAAGCGACGTATGAGAAAGTTTAAGTTTGAGCAATTTTGGTATTATTGGGACTTTAGGATGGTTGGATTTGTAAGATGTGCATGACTCTTTACGCAATCAACAACATCACTCTCATATAGTGACATCTGATACCTCATTGGACACATGCTTGATGAGCAATGCATTGATCTTTTGAAAATCTATTTGAAGCTCGAATATCAACAAGTTCGAATGCGTGAGGCCAACGAATAAAAAACGACCTTCAATATGAAGCATGGATTATAGACTCTTTGCAAGAAAAACTTTCATGCAAATACCAAGCAGAGCTCATTTCGTACTAATAAGCATGGATTATAGACTTTTAACAATGGTTTCCTAAATTCATAATAGAGATGCTACAATACATAAAAATGTGTTACCAATACAAAAAATATGAAATAAGTAGAAGATGTACGAATATCACTACCATTCAAGAAAGTGTTATGGCTCAATTTTACTCGTTATCATGTTTGTTCCATGGCTTCTCATGATCGATCTAGTTGAGAACTCAAAGAATCAAATTCTCGATTAAGTTCCTTACAACTAAAACTAAATCTTGATCCTACAAATATATGATGCAGCTAGGTTCTAGTTTCAAAGCCTAGTCCAAACAACTCTTATTTTCTTTTTTCCACTTATTTTTTTTTTGTTCGAATTTTTTTGTTGATCTTACAATGCAAAGATCAACAACAAACACAAAATGAATTAATTAGAAAGATTAGATAGTTCTATACCACTTGATATCAATCTAGATCGACATTCTATTGTTAGAAAAAAATACAAAATGAATGAAACACACTAATAACTAGATAACATAACCTAAAATTTGTTCTCGACTAATGAACCTCAAACATAGTGGCGACGCTACAACACTTGTAGTCTAGTGTCGATAATTTGGTGAATACTCGAATTTGCTCCAAAATTATTTACTCTGATCTCAATGAAATAGCAAGAAAATTACTAAACTATCAACAATAAACTGGTCAAATTATGCTAGTAAAACTAGGAAAAATAAGTGCAATTAATCGAATACACGAGAAAATGCTCGAACAAGTGGGTGATCACTCGGTAGAGCGTCGCATATGGGTTTCTAATCAAAATTTTCCATAAAAATTATGCTCAACCGTTTCATTCCTCTAATTGGTTGAGTCGGGGAGAGACTCCTGGTCAAGCGATGTTATGCTCATGTTGAGTGCTCCATGTCTTCAAGTACTCTACGGGACAGAGGAATCTCTCGAGTCAAGGGAAAAGTTGCTTGAGTCAAGCGATCAATGTGTTTTAGGTCCACAATGGTCAAGAATATTCCATAATCGAGCCGATTACCTTTGACTCATCCATATCTGTGCTGCTCTTGGTATTCTATATTTGTAGACAAGTCATGTGTGTTTGACTTTATGTCTCTTGATGCTCTCGTGATCAGTCCAAGCGTGTTTGGTGTCTTTTCTAGAGTCTTGTTCTCATCATTTTCCATTACGAACATTTGAGATAGGTGCTAAAAATAGAGTTACTTATTGCAACATGGACATTAGAACAAATTTCACTACAAAAGAAGGCAATCAGGTGCAAAAGGGTTCTTGAAAATAAATGTTTTTGAAATGTGATAATAGAATGCTATAGGGAGGGGTTGGTGTTTCTGGGAAAGAGACAGCAAAAGCTTTTTCTAGTTGCTCTGGAACAATTAGGAGATTGTCTAGAAAAAATACGGGGTTTAGTTGTGATAAGACTTTTGTTTCCGTTACTAATATGGTCATAGATCATGTTTTAATCTTTATCGTTGCAGCTAAAATGCATTCTGAAATATATCATATAGATGTTCATAACGACATTCTACAAGGGAAAACGTTTTTGAAAACTGTCTCAAGCATCCAATAGGTCGATCCATTCTTGTTTATCATCACTGAATATCATTGTGTGGTTTGGATTAGGATGTGCGATGTTGGTTTGCTAAGCCAGTTTAGTCTGTACAACTTTATAGCTTTCATCTATCTTTGTGCGATCATTCGTTATTTATATTCTCTACTGATTATGTTCAAATTCATGTACTTCTCTATCTTGATGACTTTACTATGAAAGGGAATTCCTATACAGTTATTATGCTTTTCAAGCATTACCTTGGTTCTTGCTTTCACATGAAGGATCTTGGTCATCTCAAGTATTTTCTATGGATTGAGATGACTCGTGTTTTGACATGTATATATCTATGCAAAAAGAAGTATACAATGTACATTATTTTTTAAACCAATTACTCGGAGAAAAGCTCGACGATTTTCTTCTTGACTCAAACCACTATCCCTTCTCTCAATGAATGACTTTCTCCTGAACCCAATGACTTATAGACGCTTAGTTGGACAAATCATCTATTTCATGATCACACGCCTCAACCTCACCTACATGGTGCATATTTTATCTCAATTTTTGTAGGAACAATGTGTTGCACTTTAGGATGTTTTTTTATGATTGCTCCACTATATCAAAGGACATCATAGACAAGGTATAGTCCTCTAGTCTGATTCAAATCTTCATGTATATGAGTAGTGCAATTTTGATTGGGTGGATTGTCCTACGACTCAAAGATCTCTCATTTCATAAAAATAAAAAGCAATAAGTTGTTCATCGATCCTCTACGGAAGCAGAATATCATTCACTTTAGATTATGCCATTTGAGTTTATTTGGCTCAAGGAATTGTAATCTAATTCTCATATTTCTAACAACCGACCAATGCATTTGTTTTCTATAGTTTGGCTGCTCTAACTATCATTGTCAATCCGGTGTTTCATGAACGAGCAAAATATATTGAAATCAATTTTTAGTTATACTGCGACACCACTACTTCAAATTCACTAGATGGGTATTCTAGGTGATTGTTGGAGACTGAACACCTTATCTTCAACAGACTGCCTGGTAAAACTTTGTTGTCGTTAAAAGCCTTAGTGGCCTCTCTGTTAGACATCACTTCTGCATATGTAATCAATAATGACAAAATAAGATTTTTGTTATTGAATCTTGAAGGTCCAGAGACTTTTGATGATGTGCAACTATTTCTGTTCAACCTCTTTGTTGCCCCGAGATATGTGTTGCGTCTAAGTGTTTCTGTATGTAAAAAAAATCATTTCTCTTTGGGTTTCATTCAATTAATCGATAAATGCATATAAAAATACTTTACAAAGCATAATTGAAAAACTACAAGAAATTTAAAAAGAATATATACACAACACATGGAAATATTCTCAAATCGCAAATGCCCAACTTGGACCGCAAATAGAAGAAAAAATGTTGTCCAAAATCCTTTGTGAAAATATCAACGAGCTGATCCTGAAATGCACAAAAAAATGTAGAAATTGCCCCATGAATTATCTCATCCCGAACAAAATGACAAATACTTTTAATATGATTCGTACGTTCATGAAAAACCAGATTGGAAACAATACAAATAGCAGTTTGATCATCACAAAACATATGCATCGTGGTGGTATGTGATTCACCCAGATAAAATAACAGAGACTGCAACCACTTCAACTCTCACATCAAAACAACAACTAATCGATATTCTGCCTCAGCCGATGAGCATGAAATAATAGCTTATTTCTTCATCTTCCAAGCAATTAGAGAAGTACCGAACAACACAATATGTACACTCAATGAGCGACGAGTCTGAGGACAGACAGTCAAATCCGAAGGAGCAGAGTGGAGCAAAAGACCATGGCTTGGAAGCCTTGAGAAGTTACACAATACAAAGAGTCATTTGCTAATGATCGACTTATCGATTGATGTATAAATTGAGAGAGAACATGAACCACATAGAAGAGATCCGGACGATTAATGGTGAGATAAATCAAAAGACCAACCAAATGCCGATATTGCTTTTGATTTGTAAATAAAGAGCTAGTATAAGTTAAAAGTTTGTGATTCTGCTCGATGGGGAATGTGGTCGGGCGAGTGCCTTACAAGACACATTTAATGATGATTTCCAATGTATATTTGCATTGAGAGAGAAACATCTAATCAGAGTTCCATGCCATTTCATTCTAAAAAATATTTGAAAGGGCCAAAGTCCTTCATATGAAAAGAATCATTAAGATATCTCATGAAAGCAGCATTGGTGGCAACATCATTACTGTAAAAAGGAGATCATCCATATGAATCAAGACAAATTTCTCTGTGTGGTGATGAATGAATGAGAACAATGAATAATCAGACCAAGACTGACGAAAACCATAGCGAAACAGTGTAGTAGTAAATTCTGCAAACCAACATCGAGGAGCTTGACGTAGTCTATAAAGCAACTTGTTGATTTTGAAAACCAACGAGTCATCAGATGTAGGAAAACATCGAGGAAGCTTCATGTAGACATCTTAAAAAAAGACTACCATATAAAACTACATTGTGAACATTCATTTAATTGATGATCTACTTTTTAGCCACAATAACGGCCAAAAACAAACGCACAGTAGGCATTTTTGCGATGGTCACAAATGTTTCATAAACGTCAACACCATCCTATTGTTTGTTACCCAACACCAGCAATCTAGTGTTAAAGTGTTCAAAAGAAATGACGCTGCTACGATGCATTCTCCCCAAAAATGTAAGACATATAGTTATTTGGCTTGAAATTCTAGATTTGGGCCCATGCAGAATGGCCAAGTTTCTTATTTTACACAACAAGCCCAAGATGTCAATACTTATTTAATTCTCAATGGTAGATTTGTAAATTTGAAGCAAATGCGACTTCAACCACGTCGGTGGATTTTTCATTACATCGTTTATCTGATAGGGCACAAGAAAAACAGGCTCAGAGTCTATGTTTTCATTGCGATGAAAGGAACTCTCCTTATCATCATTGCAAGAATAACATTTACAAGTTCTTATTGCGCAAGTTGATAGCTCGGATTTTAAGAACGAGGATATATAGAATAACTCGCCTTTATTAGAGGATATTACTAATTTTTTGGAATTTTCACTTAATTCGATTGTCGGAATGCTTACCCATAGACCATAAAATTTATGGGGTCAAGTTAAGAGTCATGAGACAATTATTATAATTGTTGTTGTGCTTCCCACAATTTGGTTTATTCATCGCACATCGATTAAGATGGAAGGAACTACGGGGTATGAAGTGATTATGATCACCAAACTAGTGACTAAAGGAGAAAGACTATGCAACAAAGTCCCAGTGAAAATACAAGATTTACAATTTAAGATGGATTTTCCTCCACTCGAGTTAGAAAGTGTTGATATTATCTTGGGTAGCAGTGGTTGGAGAGTCTACGGGAAACGATGGTAAATTGAAAAATAAAAAGATGGAATTTGAGTACCATGACATTTTTATACTATATAGGGTGACCCGGATCTTGGTAACTCTTATGCATCACTCCAACAATTATGAAAATCAATGCACGATGAATAAAAAAGATGTAAAATTAATCTAGCTACATTAGAGCTCCTTGATTTTGGTGACGACAACCCATTATTGGTAGCCGCACATGGTCAAATCCATGAAAGTATTCAGGGGCGTGCGAGCTCACATTAATCATCCTAAGAGGATGCACCGCTATTTGTTTTATGTCGATTTCTGTCTGATACCTTTTTACAATTACTTTCATCCTTCCTCCATATTTCCATCACATTGAGACCATGATTTAGGGTAATAGGTATCGATATATACTACGGGTAAGGAAGGATATTTTCTGTTATACAATATCATATGTTTGTTATGGATTTGTATGGTCAATTTGGGAGTTTTTATTATTTGGATTTATATATAATTAGTAAATTTTCTTTGAAAATGCGAGAAATATTTGGGTAGAAATTGAGTTTTCTCTTTTGACCTTGTAGTGTCTCCAAAAACCACCACAATTTGTTACCATTTCAATCAAATTCGAAATTCAATTCTCATATATCGGAAAATCAATTCATTGCTCTATGTATTTTGGTGTATAAATGTGTGTTAGTTCTTGATAGATTTATCAAAACCCTATCATATTGTAATTGGATAGTGTTATAAGATGCAATGGTTTGTTATTTTTCTATTCTATTGTTAATGCTTGAATTCATCAAATTATAAAATCACTTGTTTTCTCTTGAGGGATACTTTATTTTTTCCAATTATTATTTATTAGTTACATATGAATTCACTACATTAAACTATTACTATATTTTCATGTGTTGTAACATTTTTCTGTAGTGAGTTTTATCTATCATTGTTCTGTATCTATCATATGTATATGGTATCAATTTATTTGTACAGATAAAAAGAGACAATCACAACTTTTATTCTCCCAGTAAACCCGGAATTTTCAATATCAACAAGTGGTTCAAGCATCAAACTTTTGGAGAGTACATGCAGGTGGTTGTGCAACTTAACATTTAGCATTAGATCTCCATGTACCATTTACCTTTCTAATAATTGATTTGCAATTTAAAGAGGGAGGACGAATACCTAGTGAACACGCTAACATACTTTTTTTTCCACTATAGTATCACTGAGAGGTATATATAAAGGCAATGGAAAATTTAGTTCACAAAGAGTTAGAAATTTTGATTCCTTAAATAAGGTATTTGATCTCTTACATCTTCATTTTAGATCGACTTATTTTTTTTATTTCTTATCCTTGGGCATTTATTCAATACCTTATTTATCTCTTCTGTAAGTAAACCTAATTTATCCTTAAGTGTGGGGATATGTGTTCAGTACCAAGCCAAACCAAAGAAGAAACACTTGTTTGCTAAGCATATTATGAAATATGTCAATAGGACTGCATACAATGTGTACTATTCCAAATATACAAATTGCAATCTTGCAAGATTTTGTGACATGCATTAAAACAAAAATGCAGATCATTACAAATGGATTTGTTTTCTTGGAAGCAACTTAATTTCATGGTGCAACATATGTGAAAGTTGTTGTTAGAAGTTGTTGTACACAACTTGTGTGGATGACGCAAAAGCTGGCCGATTATGGACGAGTACATGTATCTTCTTGACTCATTATGACAACACAAATGCAATAAATTTCTCAAACAATCATGTAAAACACTGTAGAACCAAACAAATTGAGATAAGATATCACTTTTTTAGTGAACAGGTAGAGAAGAAGCGACTAGAGGTAGATTATGTACCTACTGAACATCAACTAGCATACATATTCACTAAACCATTGGATATGAATAGATTTATATGCTTAAGAAAATCTCTTGGAGTTTATGAACTTTGAGCTCTCTACTTGTTAGAAAAACGGGAGGAGAATAACAAGTTCACATGATATCTAAAACGAACAAAATAAACTGAGTGAACTGTGATATTCAAGCGTGTATGAATCTTTTTATAGTACAACTGACAGTTTTTGAAAAGTGTAGTTCAACGTGCTGAAGAAGAAAGATATAGTATGTAAAAAAAACTTGATTGTGCTAAGTATTCCTACACTACGATGTCAACCTAGAAATAAAAATCTTGAATTTATATTTTGTTGACATGAGTGCACTACTCGGGTCTAAGTGGTGGGACGCTTCGACGTCGTTAAAGATTACATGACGTTATCGTGTATTATGATATGCATCATACGAGTATACCCAATAAGGTAACCTTGGTCTAAGTGGTTGGATGAGTTGTGAACATGAGTTAAAACTCAAAGAAAAGATAAGTTAGTACAACAAAATTTTGACGAACTTAAGAGAAGCAATTTTACTATCAAGAGATTGAGGTGCACTTGACCAAAGTACTAGTAGAATCAAATGAGATTCCAAAAAAGAAAACAAAGAAGGTGAAAGATGGGCTAAACAATTCTGACCCACCAACCCTATATCTTATAATTGAAAAAGTGACACCCCAACAAGAATTGGAGGTATCTAAAGCACCTTAAGATGCAGCAGAGACACATAATGTTCGATGTTGTACTGATTGCTGAAAATGCAAGAAGTGCACGATTTTCCAACAGATAGTGGGTTTGCTAAATTACAAGTTATTTCTACTATGTTAGAACGTGTGTTTAAAACACAGTTCTTTTCCATTGAGAATAGAAAAATATTCAATCAGATCAGGAAGATAGATTCAATTGTGGAAAGACAACTAAATTGGTAAATCTTCAAGAATTGCGGATTTTGGGAACTCTTTCAAGAAAGAGAACCGGTTGGAACCTTTACTCATGTATCTGCGCACAATCCAAACTTGGTGGATGAGTTATATGCCAAATTTTTTGAAATAGGGAAAAAGGATAGTCTTTCTATCTCAAGGTCTACATGACATGAACCTTGATTAGATTTCCCTCAATGATAATTAACAAGTATTTAGGAAGTCCAAGTTATCCCATAGTTAAAGCTAATAAACTGCATATTGAAATTGATTTGGACGTTGTGGCTCAAGAATTGATAAGGGAAATGGGTGCAGAATGGAAAAAGAAAATTGCACCCACTTGACTAACTTTTGAGTATTCGTTCTTGAATAAGATATCAAAAACGAATTGGGTACCGAATCAGAAATTGTATCCCCTTAAACAAGACGTTGTTGTTCTTCTATTTTGTATCAAAATGGGAGAAGAATAGACTTTGGAAAGTTCATTTTGGATCAGATTAAGATGCAGGCTCTGTCAAACTATGATAGTCATTCCTTGATTTTTCCATGTTTTATTCATGGAATAATCGTAAAGGAGGGGAGAGTTCTTGATAGATATAAACACTTGGAGCCTACTTCACGTTTGAGCACTGTTGAAAGCAAATATCTTAGGAAGAACATATGAAAATTTAATTCTGACATTCACAATAAGGATGATATGAAGGAAATGCTTAACGAACATTCTTAAGGTCAGCAAGAAGGTCGATTCTATGAAGGAAATGCTCAACGAACTACAACAACATTTGAAAACCCATATTAAAGCCTTTCATAATAATGTTTTCCCTTCCTCTCTTGGTTTGAGCTATTTCGTGCTAAAATTTTATAAATTGTTTTTGAATTTATGCTCAACAAAACAAGATGAGAAAATGACAAAAGGAAAAAGAAATTGGTTGGTTCTACATCTAGAAAAACAACTAACTCTAAAGTTTCTGAATAGTGAAATTTATCTTTGTTAAGGTAGTCTTGGAATGCGGTGAACTGGAGTTCAACATTATGGATTAAGTGTTGACTTGTCGTTGAACTTATTTGTGCTAACTTGTCTCTATGAGATTTTAAACATTTTATGCTCATCTATGTGTGGATATTTTTGGTTAATTGTATGCTTATGTTTGTTTATTTTCAATGTTTGTGATTGAGCATAAAGTCAAAAAGGGAGAGATTGTTAGCAAAGGAGTCAGCAAACAAAATGGATTAAACAAGTGGATTCTCAAAATTTTAACAAGTACACAAACTAACACCTATTCTTGGAAAATCAATAGGTCTCCATTCAAATAAGGAACACAACAACAAAACAGTCTACTGCAGATATACTGGCTGGAGTGGCTATAAAAGGAGAATGAGGCAACAAAATTTGGTACAACTCACAAACAAGAGTAATAGAACTATCAAGCATAAAACGTAAAAACATTTAAACCTACATGAGCATCTCTAAATACAAACATTTTGTGTGTTAGGTTGGTGTGTGTAAAGTTTCACTTGTATACATGTGTGGGGTAGTGAATTCATGGGGAGTGAATGATGGGGTATAGTCTAGAAATTATTAAGGAAAGTGATGTATATTTCAGGCATGTTCAGGTGTACTTAGGTGATAGATATTTCTAGATGAACATATTGCAACGTAAATAAAACAGTTTATTTTGTGCGGTGGTGGACGATCACCACAGTTAAATCTTGTGTTCAATTGAGATTCATAAAAAATTTTCATCTTCCATTTGTTTTTCGTTATTTTTTTCTGCTTAGTCTATACGCTTGTTTTAGTTTGGTTTTCCTATATAATGGGTGATGATTCCTTTAGCTATTAAACTCTCGTAATACTACTTCAAACTAAAATTTATGTCATAGGTTGTGTGATATTTTTCAGTGCGCATGGTGTTCCACTTGCGTATGTTGAAGAAGTCGGTGACCCTTCTTTTACCTGTTTAAGAGGAGAATTATATAAATAATTCATAACACGCTTGCATAACATGTCACTTCCATTTTTTCCATTTCTTTTACTTGTTTCATATGAAAGTCCTATGCCTAATATGTAATATTGGATAGTTATGGGTTTAAGGCGTAATTATTAAAGAGTTAATAATTATAAAATAAACGCAATACGAGGTTTCAGAAACATACAATTCTAAACCTAGAAACCCTAGCCGTCAGAAAAGAAAAACCTGAAGAACGAAAAACAAACGGTCGCCTTTCCCATCTCGCTTCAGCCAGCTTCGTTCTCCTCCTCTACGGTCGCCCACAATCACCTTTCCCCTCTCACTTCAGCCAAATTCGTTCTCCTCCACGATCGCCCTATCTCCTTATTGGTCGTTCTCCTCAACTTTCGACGAATCGCACAGGCCAACTCCTCAGGTTGCCATTCTCCTCCTTAGGTTTCGCCGAAACCATAGTCACCTTGCTCGCCTTGTACCATCAAGCCTCACATCCGATGACTGCACGTTCAACGCTACAGGTACCCTGAAATTGTGTCTGTATTTGTTCGTCGTTGATAATCGAAAAACTTCTCGTAAACATAACTAGATTTATAATCATATTGATAAAACACGTTTCCGCAATTGAAATCAATCCTACAGTGGTATCAGAGCGTCTGGATGCAAGTTTAGGATTAGTTTTTTTCGATATTTTGTGAAAACTTGGATCGAAAAAGGTTGCAGTCGCGCGCGCGTAGCGCGCGCACACGTCGGAAACCCCAATCGCCCTCTCGCCTGAGCGGGCGGTTCTCAGGCGCCGAACCGGCGGTTTGCAGACAGCCGAGTCGACGGCGTCGGAGGTCTGGCGGCGAGCGGCGGGTGAGAGACGGCGGCAAAAGAGGGTGGCGGCAAAGGGTTATCTCCCAACCCTAAACGCAGCGCCTCCTGCCCGAGCGTGCCTGCGTTCGTGCCCGACCGTGCGCGTGCCCTTGCCCGCGCAGGCACGACGCGTAAGCCCGCGCGTGCGCGCGTACCCGCGAGAAAAAAATAAAAAGTATATTTAAAATTAAAATTAAAGAATTTTAATTTTAGATATTAATAATTGAGTTCTTAAGACGATAATTGTTTATCGTTAGGCTTTTTCCTTCATCGTAGACGTTTTGAATAGGTTTTTGTTTATATGGTACGGCCTGTCTACCTGGAGGCATATAGTTCAAGAATTTGATTCATACGTCTATGACATGAGATGTCTAGTGGGAGGGAACAATTAGTTTTCTTGTATTTTGTAAACGCCTGGACTACCCGAGGGACATAAAACTTAATTGTTATCCAACCATGAGAAGAAGGATGAACTCAACTATATCGATAGGAGCGACCTGACTACCAGGTGACTATGTGATATAGAGCCATATTAAAATTGAGAATTTTAATTAATAATTGAGTTCTTAAACGCTAAAATTGTTTATCGTTGGGCTTTTCCCTCATCGTAGATGTTTTGAATAGAGTCTCGTTTACATGGTACGGCCTGACTACTAGGAGGCATGTAGTTCAAGAATTCGATTCATACATCTATAACATCACATGTCTAGTGGGAGGGATCAATTAGTTTTTGTAAACGCCTGGACTACCCGGGGGACATAGACTTAATTGATATCCGACCATGAGTTGAAGGATGAACTCAACTATATCAATAGGAACGACCTGACTACCAGGTGACAATGTGATATAGAGCCATATTAAAATTAACCTGTTTAATATGCTTAAGAAACGACCTGACTACCAGAGGGCTTATGCATGATTAGTTCAGGAGATGTTACTGAAAGAAATACGATTTCTGAATACTATTGTAGTAGTAATCAGTAAAATAATCATTTAGATGAAAGTCCATATCTATTTGATTATATAAGTGTTCTAATAAATGCTGCAATTTTTCCTTCTAGATTTCCCGAAGAATGTCTTCAATTTCCATACGTGCCATTCTCGATGTCTATAAACTTGTTTGGGAAAATTTCGATGATTGGTACCGCAACTTCAAAATCGTCCTCAAGCAGTAGAAATTACTCGATGCGATCGAGAATCCTATCAAGGAATCTCCTGCTGATGACGATGAAGATGGCTTGCTCGCTTGGATAAAGCAAAAGGATGACCTTGACACTGCAAAGTGTATCATCCTAGCCTCAATGAGTTCAGAACTCCAGCGCCAGCATAATGATATGGATCCTAGTGCTATCATTGCGCATCTTAAGAAGATTGACGGTGCACAGAGCATAACGGCAAGATATCAATTGTCGAAGACTCTGTTCAAGTTTAAACTGACTGTGAACTCTCCGGTGGGACCCCATGTTCGAAAGATGATCGGTCTTATCAAACAACTTGTGAAGCTGGGGTGCACACTAGGCGAAGAGTTGTCTCAAGATTTGATCTTGCAGTCGTTACCTGAGACGTTCTCTCCGTTCATTGTTAACTTTAACATGAACAAGATGGACATGGATCTGCATGAGATGCTAAACCAACTGATTGACTATGAAAGTCAGTCAATGTCCGAGATGTCTAAGGGATCTAGTGCCGTAATGATGGTCGGCTCTTCTTCCAAGAAGAGCAAGAGCAACAAAAGCCCAAGAAGAAGCACCATGGGCCCAAGGGTGGTGTGACCAAACCCAAGGGCAAAAGGGGCAGATATGACCAAACTGATGCTGAGTGCTTTTTTTGTAAGAAAAAAGGGCATTGGAAGAGAAATTGTAAGGAATACCTTACATCTCTCAAGAGGAAAGAGGGTAAGACCTACATGAAAACTGTTTTCATGATTTCTTTAACTACTATTGATTCTTCTACTTGGGTATTGGATACCGGTAGTAGTTTTAACATCTGCAATGTGTTGCAGTGATTGAGAATCAATAAAAAGGTTGAAGAAAGGTGAAGTCAACCTACAAGTTGCAAATGGTGCAAACGCTGCGGCATTAGCTGTAGGAACGATTTCTCTTTGTATGCCTTTGGGCAAGACCTTGGTTTTATAATATTGTTACTATGTTCCGAAATTTGTTTCGAACATAATTTCCATTTCTATGTTAGATAGATGTGGTTATAAAACAATCTTCGATAATAAAATTTGCTCTATTTTTCATAATGATGAAATTATATGCAAATGGTTATTTACATCAAGGCATCTATGTTTTACCCAATGCAAAAGTTAATATGATTAACATGCATATTTCCGGTTTGAAGAGAAAGAACGATAATTCAGTAAATAAAACATTTCTTTGGCATTGTAGACTTGGTCATATAGGCGAGAAAAGGATAAACAAGTTGCATAAAGAAGGCCTTCTTGGTCAATATGATTATGAATCATATGCAACTTGTGAGTCTTGTCTCACTGGAAAAATGACCAAATCTCCGTTTACCGGAATCGGAGATAGAGCTACTGAACTTCTAGGACTCATACATACAGATGTATGTGGACCTATGAAAGTTCAAGCCACAGGAGGATATTCTTATTTCATAACTATCACTGACGATATGTCTAGATATGGATTTGTGTATCTTGCTTCTCCTGGAACACCACAACATAATGGTGTGTCCGAAAGGAGAAATCGGACTTTATTGGATATGGTCCGATCCATGATGGGGTTCACGGATCTTCCAATAAACTTGTGGGGTTATGCTTTAGAAGCAGCTGCTTACATTTTAAACAAGGTTCCCACTAAAGCGGTCTCTAAGACTCCATATGAGATATGGAAGGGACGAAAACCAAACCTGAAACACATCAAGGTTTGGGGATGTCCGGCTTTCGTTAAGATACTTCAGCCAGACAAGCTTGATGCTAGGTCTGACAGGTGTAGGTTCATTGGATATCCCAAGGAAACTATGGGATATTATTTCTACCACCCGTCTGAGCACAAAGTGTTTGTGGCCAGAACGGCAACCTTTCTTGAAAGGGAATTCCTTGAGGAAGGAATTCATGGTGGGGAAGTAGTTCTTGACGAGATTCAAGAACCCGATGAGCCAGCACAAGCTCATGGACATGAGATGTCAAATGAGCGTTCTTGGCTGAGTGATATACTGTTAGGCTCCGGCGCTTCATCTTCAAATGTTGAAGTGACAGTGCCCGTTCAGGAACAAGTTCAGGAACCTGTTCAGGAACAAGCCCAACAAGATATCCCAGCGCAGGTTGAACCTGCTACACAGGCTTCCTTGAGAAGGTCAACACGTTCTCGACGTGCACCTGACAGACTTAATCTGATGGTGCAAGAGGATGTGTTCGGTCATAGAGATGACGACCCTTTGACTTTCCAAGAGGCTATACAAGGCCCTGATTCTAAGAAATGGTGGAAAGTCATGGAATCCGAGATGGAATCTATGAAGATCAACAAAGTATGGACTTTGGTTGATTCTTCACAGGCTTCCAGACCAATAGGTTGTAAATAGGTTTACAAGAGGAAGATTGGAGCAGACGGGCAGGTAGAGACCTATAAAGCTCGTCTAGTTGCCAAGGGGTATAGTCAACGAGAAGGGATTGACTATGAAGAAACGTTCTCCCCTGTGGCAATGCTCAAATCTATTCGGATTCTGCTTGCGATAGCGGCATTCCATGACTATGAGATTTGGCAGATGGACGTGAAAACAGCTTTCCTTAACGGAGAGCTCCAGGAAGAATTCTTCATGACTCAACCTGAGGGTTTCATGTCGCCAACTCAAAGTCATATGGTATGCAAGCTTCAGAGGTCCATTTATGGACTCAAGCAAGCTTCTCGAACCTGGAACATTCGCTTTAACAAGGCAGTTGAAGAGTTCAACTTTGTTAGATGCGAAGAAGAACCTTGTGTGTACAAGAAGTTTAGTGTGAGCGCAGTTGTCTTCCTTGTGCTTTATGTGGATGACATATTGTTTATAGGGAATGACATTTCGGCGTTTCAAGAGACGAAGTTTTGGTTATCCGAACAGTTCTCCATGAAAGATCTGGGAGAAGCAACCTATATTCTGGGAATAAAGATCTAACGAAGAGGGATAAAAGGAGGTTTCAGCATTTTCGGGGAGTCCAAGAGATAGATCAAGGAGGTTGCTTGGACTATCGCAATCCCAGTACATTGATACCATCATGAAGAGGTATAACATGGAAAATTTCAAGAGAGGCTATCTACCGATAGGCACTGGAATTACTCTCTCCAAAGAGGATTGTCCTCAGACACAAGAAGAGAGGGAACACATGAGTAGGATCCCATATGCTAGCGCAGTGGGAGCCATCATGTATCCCATGACATGTACGAGGCATGATGTAGCCTTCGCGCTAAGTGTAGCGAGTTGGTATCAGGCAGATCTCGGTGAGGAACATTGGAAATTGGTGAAAACCATTCTCAAGTACTTGAGAAGGACTAGAGACCAATTCCTCGTTTATGGAGATTCTAACATAGAGTTAGAAGGTTCACGGATGCCAACTTTATGTCCGATAAGGATGATAGCAAATCGACATCGGGGTATGTCTTTTGTCTCAATGGGGGTGCAGTGTGTTGGAAAAGTTCCAAACAAGCTACTGTAGCTAACTCGGTTACTGAAGCATATACATAGCGGCTTGTGAAGCTGCTAAGGAAGCGGTCTAGATGAGAAAGTTCATAACTGAACTTGGTGTGGTGCCTTCGATAAAGGAACCAGTTCCTTTATTATGTGATA
>CM071868.1:15450848-15480610 GCA_036759665.1 Gynandropsis gynandra | reverse complement strand
TCGGTATCTGCTTATGATTGTTAGACAATCAGTGTGGGATACAATTATATTTATCCGCTAGCACCGAAGAATATAATTGTATTTGTTTTCTTTTGGGTTAGTACATAAGATGTACGGGCAAGTATGTGTATGGAGATACATGTACTTCGACTATTTGAAATATTACGTAAAGGCAAGTGGGAGATTGAAAGTCCTATGCCTAATATGTAATATTGGATAGTTATGGGTTTAAGTCGTAATTATTAAAGAGTTAATAATTATAAATAAACGCAATACGAGGTTTCGGAAACATACAATTCTAAACCTAGAAACCCTAGCCGTCAGAAAAGAAAAACCCGAAGAACGAAAACCAGTTTTCGTTCTTCCGATTTCCACATCAAAGCAATCCCGATCTCGGCGTGGATACGCGTAGAGGGCTTGTACCATCAAGCCTCACATCCGATGACTGCACGTTCAACGCTACAGGTACCTTGAAATTGTTTATGTATTTGTTCGTCGTTGATAATCGAAAAACTTCTCGTAAACATGACTAGATCTATAATCGGGTTGATAAAACACGTTTCCGCAATTGAATCAACCCTACATCATAGCCAAGAAAACAAAACTATATATCTCGCCAGAGAAATATGCAAAATATCAGGATAGTAACCTTGTTTCAATGTTAATAGAATGTTACATTGCTGTAAATAATATTTACGAATGACTTTATTAGATAAAATTATTCGATGCATGTTATTGATCATCATCTTTGGACGAGTAGAATTCAGTCATTGACAGCTTGCATTATCATTGGTTTTCCTTCCCCATATATTTTTTTCTCATCGTTGTGGACATGAGCATGTCAGGGTATGTCAAATATTTCATAAGAAAGTAGGATGCTTTCGATGTGGCAGTTTAGAACACTAGTTTCATGATTGTCCCCAGCAAGTGGGAGGAATTATAAGACGGGGACAATCAGACAAATGTTTTTGTTGTGGCAATATGGAGCATTTTCAAAGGGATTATCCGAGGCAACCACCTCCACCAACACCAGTGGATCTAGTGCCTCATGTTAGGGCTAGAAAGACTGAAGAGCATGCATAAAAGCATAAGATGGTGCAACTGCATGTATAAGCCATGGGAGGTTGCTAGAAGAATGTGAAGGCCCAGAGGGAGATGCTCAACCTATCACCGGTATGTCATTTTTTTCAATATCTTTATATGTGTATGCTTTTACATAAAATAAATTGTCTATGTGGAGGTGAGTTCCTTAAGATAATTGAGAAGTTAGACTTTTTAAATAATTCATTTTATGTAGGATCAGTAATCATGGCAGGCCTATCTACTCATGTGTTACTTGACACTCGTGTGATACATAGTTTTGTAAGTCCATCGATGGCTAATAAATTAGTTATTCAACCTAAGGATCCAATGAGTATTATCTGAGTGCATACTCTTGGAGGTCAGATTTTGGAATCCCAAGGGATTCTCAAAGAGGTGCCTATGGGGATAGAAGAAAAGGAGCTAACTGCAGAGCTTATCATTAATCTGATGAAATGCTACAATGTGATCCTTGGAATGGATTGGTTGTCAATACATCAAATTGTGATGGATTATCCTTGCGGTCAAGTATGTTGCCAAAAGAGCGGGAAAGAGCTTAAGTATCAAGGAATCCGATTGGATCAAGGGATCCACATCATCTCAACATTGCGTATGGAACGATTACTAGATCAAGGGTGTGATATGTATCTAGAATCCATCTGCGTAGAAGAAGTAGTTTCATGTTGTGCAAGTCGAGGAGATCCCTATAGTGTGAGAGTTTGTAGATGTTTTTAGAAAACTCCAAGGTTTACCGCTAACTCGAGGAGATCCGTTTGAGATTGAGCTAGACCTGGGTACTATCCCGATATCAAAGTCTCAATAGCGGATAGCACCAGAAGAAATGGTAGAGTTGAGAAAATGATTAGATGAGTTACTTGAGAAATGTTTTGTACGACTGATTACATCACCATGGGGTACACTAGTCCTATTTGTCAAAAAGAAAAATGGGAGTTTCAGATTGTGCATTGATTTGTAGGGCGTTAAATAGAATCACTATAAAAAAATCATTACCCGCTAAGACATGATCCTAGATAGCGTCGAGGACGCAACCCGAGCCATGGTTAATGAAGAGGATGCGACCTATATGGCTGAGGAGGACGCGATCTGCATGGCTGAGGAGGACACAACCCGCGCTGCAAGGGAAGCGACCCGCACCGTAGAAGAAGCGACCCGAGCCGAACCGAAGGGACAGAAGGAGGATGTGACTCGAAAGAACGATGTTGGCCCTCTGACCCGTGTTAGGGCTAGAGAGGAGGAATCCTTGACCCTACCAATAAGTCTCGTGACCCGAGCTAAAGCTAAGAAGCTCAAGGAAGCAATCATCGGGATTCTCACGGCTGTCCAAGTTCAAGACGAGTACTCGAGTCTTCATGAGATTTCCATCATATGTGTCATACTTCAAGCTGAATTAAAACTCGCAACGACCGACAATTAGAGTAAGTGTTTCACGTGTACTCTTTTTCCTCTGTTAGTTTTGTCCCATAGAGTTTTCCAACGATAGGTTTTTAACGAGGTCGCAACTCACTTCTGTGACCTAATTGTTGATCCGAGGCTTCAAGACGAGTACACGTATCGAAGACCTATTTTACGATTATGTTTTTTTAAAATTTTAGATATTTTTAGGTCATTTAATTAGAGCCTTGCATGGCTACTTAGCATTTATTACCCATTAAAACCTTGCATGTCTATCTTTGACTACATATGGTCGGCCATGTTCATGGTGTAGAACAACTTAGAATTTTGACTTTTAATCTTGAATTTCTCTTTGAAGAATTCATCTTGTTGGTGTGTAATATCCAGCAAACCGTTGGCGAGTAATGTCCAACGAATCGTTCATAATTCTTAGGTGTGTAATATCCTTGAAGACGAGCCGATGAATCGAGACTTATCCGCAACTCTCGTGTGACCATTCGCCCCACCCACCTTGTGCGAGGAGTCTTGCGATTCGGCTACAGTAGTAAGGACCCCACAAACCTTCGTCTAGAGCATCGTTCCAGCAAGGATCACGTTAAATGGTATCAGAGCTCGTTCTAGAAAAGGTTGGTTCCCTCTCGGCTTTTTAGTTGTTTTAGACCGTAGCTAGGATTGCACCGTGCGTAGTTTATATTCATTGCTACGTATATTTTGTGTTGCGAGTCTTGGTTGCTCGTACGCTTTTAGTTTTGCTTGTGGGATGCTCCGGTGTGCTAGTGTGCAGGTTGACCATGAGTTTGCAGCGTTATAATCATTAACACAATGGGAGATAAAAGAACCGAAACCAGCCAGTAAACAAGAGGTTGATTGAGGCACTTGCGGCTAGATTGGAGCAAAGCCTTAGTAACAAAATGGAGGAATTTCGACAAGAGTTTCATCATGAAACTCAGACTCAACCAAGAGACATTCATATGTTCCAACAGCGAGAAAGGAATCAGAATGAGGAGGACAACAACCACTACGAACGATGTAGTTCATCCTCGTCCCGAAGTAGTCATAGGAGACGGCAAGTGATGAGGGAACGCCGAGACAGTGCGATGGATGACCTTTCTGGTCTTAATCTTAAATCCCTCCGTTTCACGGCAAGGTCGACCCGGACGCCTACCTAGAATCAAAAAAGAAGATCGAACTTGTGTTTGGTTGTCAACACTACACCAAGGCAAAGAAGGTTAGGGTTGCTGCCATAGAGTTCTACTATGTCTTGAGTTGGTGGGATCAACTCGTGACTTGTAGGCGATAAAATGGTGAGGAACCAGTACCGATGTGGCTGGAAATGAAGGCCATCATGCGCAAGCGGTTTGTTCCAAATCATCAGCACCGAGAGGTACATAAGACTAACGAAACTTACCCAAGGAAACCGAACCGTGAAAGAATACTACCAAGAGATGGAGTTGCTGATATTGAGGGCTGATATCTCAGAGGATAGAGAGGCGTTAATGTCTCGTTTCTTCGGAGGCTTAAATCTGGAAATTCAGGACAGCTTGGAGATGGAACACTACGTCGAGATAGAAGAGATGCTCCATAAGGCGATTTTAATCGAACAACAACTCCAGAGGAGAAACAGCTCCCGTTCTAACTTTGAAGCTGGAAAATACAGCCATCAACGAGAGGAAAAACCGAGCTATCTAAGAAGGGACAAATCTGTTCCAGTAATCCGAGATGCAACCAAAGTGGTTCCACCGGTCCCACGAGACAAAGGAAAGACCAAGGCCACTACCTCGAGGGCTCGGGACGTGAAATGCTTCAAGTGTCACAGAAGGGGATAATATGCAAGTGAATGCACGGACACGAGAGTCATGGTCCTTTGTGATGATGGCGAGTTCGAATCCAAGGACGAAGCGGCTGAAAACTCGGACGAAACGTATGAGTAGGAACGCCAAGGGAGAGTTGTTGGTAGCACGACGATCCTTGAGTGTGCAGCCTAAGTCCGATGAACAAGAACAGCGAGAAAACTTATTCCACACCCACTACCTTGTTCACCGGAAAGTGTGTAACGTTATTATAGACGGAGGAAGTTGCACGAACGTTGCAAGCGCTACCATGGTCTGAAAACTCAGGTTGAAGGTTTAAAAGCACTCGAGACCTTAAAAAAATTCCAGTGGCTTAACGAAAATGGCGAAATGAATGTGACCAGCCAAGTTACTATACCTATTTCTATTGGCAAATACGAAGACAAAATCTTGTGTGACGTTCTTCCAATGGAGGCGAGCCATATCCTTCTCAGTAGACCGTGGCAATCGGATCGCAAGGTAAAATATGACGGTTTCACTAACAAACATTCTTTTGTGTTTAATGGCAGGAAAATCGTTCTTATTCCGTTGACGCTAAAGGAAGTGCAGCAAGATCAAATGCACTTAAACCAGCAAGGAGAACGCGTACTTAAGTCTTCGAACTTCTACGCGAGATAGGGTGAGATCAAGAAATCTCTTCACTCTAATCAATTCGTGTTATTATTCGTATATAAGGAAGATCTCTCAAGCTTGACTAACCTTGCACCGGTGCTGCCGAGTGAGATTACATTGTTATTGCAGGATTATGGAGATGTCTTTTCCGAAGACAACTCCATGGGAATTCTCCCGATACACGGTATTGAACATCAAATCGACTTCATTCCCGGAGCCATGTTACCAAATCGGTCAGTTTACCGAATCAATCCAGTGGAGAACAGGGAGCTACAAAAGAAAGTGGAGGAACTCATGGCCAAGGGACACATCCGAGAAAGCAGGAGCCCATGCGTCGTGCACGTTCTACTCGTGCCAAAGAAAGATGGCAGCTGGCGTATGTGTGTCGATTGCCGCGCAATCAACAACATCATGGTGAAGTATCAATAACCTATTCCTAGGCTAGATGATATGCTTGATGAATTTCATGGAAGTAGGATAGTTTCTAAAATCGACCTCAAAAGTGGTTATCATCAAATTAGGATGAAAGAAGGTGACGAATGGAAAACGACATTCAAAACTAAACATGGATTGTATGAGTGGTTGGTAATGCCTTTTGGATTGTCAAATGCACCTAGTACTTTTATGCGCCTAATGAACCATGTTCTTCGAGAGTATATAGGTAGATTTGTAGTGGTCTACTTCGATGAGATATTGATTTACAGTCAAAACTTAGAAGAACATGTTGGTCACCTAGAATCAGTCCTAAAGGTACTTAGGAAGGAAGAACTATATGCCAAACTTTAAGAAGTGTACCTTTTGTACATATAACGTCATGTTGCTAGGTTTAACTGTAAGTGCAGATGGCGTAAAGGTGGACGAAGAAAAGGTTAAAGCCATTCGGGAATGGCCGAGCCCAAAGACCGTCGTGGAAGTCCGAAGCTTCCATGGACTCGTGGGGTTCTATCGATGCTTTGTAAAGGACTTGAGCACATTGGGCGCCCCTCTCACCGAATTCATTAAGAAAAATGTTGGATTCAAGTGGGGAGAAGCGCAAGAGACAGTGTTTCAAACGTTGAAAGAGAAGCTTACTAACGCCCCTTTATTGGTTTTATCGAATTTTCTTAAAACTTTTGAATTCGAGTGCGATGCGTCTGGTGTAGGAATTGGTGCAGTGTTAATGCAGGAACAGAAGCCAATTGCCTATTTCAATGAGAAATTTGGAGGTGCAACCCTCAACTATGCCACCTACGATAAAGAGTTATACACGCATGTGATAGTGTTACAAACTTGGCAACATTACCTATGGCCAAAGGAGTTTGTGATACACACCGGCCACAAATCGCTCAAATATTTAAAGGAACAGAACAAACTCAGCAAGCGACATGCGAGGTGGGTTGAATTCATTGAAACATTTCCTTACGTCATCAAGTATAAGCAAGGTAAGGAAAATTTCGTTGCGGATACACTATCCTGAAGGTACGCATTGTTGACCACTTTAGATGCGAAGCTACTGGGTTTTGAGCAACTTAAAGAATTATATGCATCTGATTTGGAATTTGGAGAAATATACAAAAACAGTGAAAAGTTTTCTTTAGGACGTTATTACAGGCAAGATGACTTCCTATTTTATGATAACCGATTATGTGTGCCTAACTGTTCAATGCGAGAATTATTTGTTAGAGAAGCTCACAGAGGTGGACTTATGGGGCATTTTGGAGTTGCGAAAACTCTTAAGATATTACAGGACCACTTCTATTTGGCCGTACATGAAGAGGGACTTGAGCGAATTTGTGAGCGATGCGTCGCGTGCAAATAGACTAAGTCTAAGATTCAACCTCACGGTTTGAATACCCTCTTCCCATCCCAACTCATCCTTGGACTGATATATCTATCTATTTCATGATTGGGTTGCCTTGGACTAAGAATGGTAAAGATTCAAATTTTTTGGTGGTAGACAGGTTCTCTAAAATGGCACATTTTATAGCATGCCACAAAACTGATGATGCATTGCATATAGCGGATCTTTTCTTTAAGGAAGGAATCTGATTGCATGGCATGCCTAGTACGATAGTTTCCGATAGGGATACTAAGTTCCTTAGTTATTTCTGGAAAAAATTCGTGGTCCAAGTTAGGAACTAAGTTATTATTTTCCACAACTTGTCATCCACAAACTGATGGTTAAACTAAGGTAGTGTATAGAACCCTAGGAACTCTGTTGTGTGCAATTGTTAGAAGGAATTTGAGAACTTGGGAAGCATGTTTACCACATATTGAATTTGCATATAATCATGTTGTACATTCGGCTTCCAAATTTTCAGCTTTTGAAATTGTTTACAGGTTCAACCCCGCCTCACCTTTGGATCTAATGCCATACCTTCGAGTGATCAAGTTAGTCTGGACGGAGAAAGGAAAGCAAAGATGGTCCAACAGATCCATGAGAAAGCTAGGAAGAACATAGAGGAGAAAACAAAACTCTATGTGAAACAAGCAAACAAAGGACGGAAACAAATGACTTTCGAGCCCGACGACCAAGTTTGGGTTCATCTACGAAAAGAATGATTCCCGAATGAGCGGAAATCAAAGTTAATGCCCCAGATCGATGGTTCTTTCACAGTGACCAAGAGAATTAGCAACAACGCCTACCAACTCGACTTGCAAGGTAAGTATAATGTGAGTCCCACCTTGAATGTTATTGACTTGGTTCCTTTTATCGCGGATCAGACGGATTTGAGGACAAATCCTTTTCAAGTGGGAGGGCGTAATATGATCCTGGATAACATCAAAGACACAACCCGAGCCATGGATAGCGAAGAGGATGCGACCTATATTGCTGAGGAGGACGTGACCTGCATGGCTAAGGAGGATGTGACCCACGCTGCAAGGGACGCGAACCGCACCGCAGAAGAAGCGACTCGAGCCGAACCGAAGGAACAAAAGGAGAACACGATCCGAAAGAAGGACATTGACCCCATGACCCGTGGTAGGGCTAGAGAGGAGGAATCCTTGACCCTATCAGCAGGTCCTCTAACCCGAGCTAAAGCTAAGAAGCTCAAGGAAGCGATCATCGGAATTCTCACGGTCGTCCAAAGTCAAGATGAGTACTCGATTCTTCATAAGATTTCCAACATCCATGTCATACTTCAAGCCGAAGCACAACTCGCAACGACCGAAAATTAGAGTAAGTGTTTCGTGTGTACTCTTTTCCCTCTGTTTGTTTTGTCACAGGGGGTTTTCCAGTGACGGGTTTTTAACGAGGCTACGACTCACTTCAACGATCTAATTGTTGATCTAAGGCTTCAAGACGAGTACACGTATCGAAGTCCTAATTTACGGTTATGTTTTGTTTTTTAATTTTGGATATTTTTAGGTCATTTAATTGGAGCCTTGCATGGGTACTTAGCATTTAATACCCATTAAAGCCTTGCATGGCTATCTTTGACTACATATGGCCGGCCATGTTCATGGTGTAGAACAACTTGGATTTTTTACTTTTAATCTTGAATTTCTCTTTGAAGAATTCATCTTGTTGGTGTGTAATATCCAGCAAACCCTTGGTGAGTAATATCCACTGAATTGTTTGTTCTTCGTATGTGTGCAATATCCTCGAAGATGAGCCAGTGAATCGATAGCTTTTCCGCAACTCTCGTGTGATCATTCGCCCACCCACCTTGTGTGAGGAGTCTTGCGACTCGGCTGTAGTAAGGACTATCCTTCTAACCTTCATCTAGAGCGTTGTTCCATACAAGATCGTTTCACGCTACCTAGGATCGATGGTTGTTAGTTCAGTTATGAAGTACGACTTGGTTCTCAAAGATAGATCTAGCATGGCGATATCATCAAATTCCAATTGCAAAAGGAGACATTGGGAAGACAACATTTTGAACTTGGTATTAGAATTATGTATTTGCGGTTATGTAATCTGGCTTGACTAGTGTCCCCATTGCGTTCATGAAGCTAATGAACAATGTATTTCGAGATTACTTAGATCGTTTTGTGATTGTATTTATCGATGAAATTTTGATCTACTCCAAGAGCTCAAAGGAACACGAGGATCATCTGCGCTTAGTGTTAAAACGTGTTAGAGAACAATAATTGTTTATGAAGCTAAAAAATTGTAGTTTCTGAAAGAGATGTGTGGGATTTTTGGGACATGTTGTATCAGAGGAAGGAGATTCTATGATCCTGAGAAGGTGTTAGCGATTTTAAGATTAAAACAACCGAAAAATGCATCGGAGATGAGGAGCTTCCTTTATAAACTTTGCTAGCCTAGCAAAGGCAATGACGAGACTTATGGAAAAAATGTACCTTTTATTTGGAACGAAAACTATGAGGAGTCTTTCAAAAATCTAAAAAAGAAACTAACAGACTCCTCAGTGTTAGTCTTACCACAACCAGGGATTTCATACATAGTTTACACGGATGTATCAAATACATGATTAGGATGTGTGCATACACAGGGAGATAATGTGATTGCTTATGCGTCAAGGCAATTACATAAGCATGAGAAGAATTATCTGACTCATGACTTAGAGATGGCAGTGGTGGTCTTCGCATTAAAGATTTAGAGGTCATATCTTTATGAGGAGACGGTACAGATTTTTATAGACCTCAAAAGTCTAAAGTACATATTCACGCAACCAAAATTGAATCTACGTCAGAGAATTCAATGATTTGATTAGTCAGATAAGTGCTTTGAGACTAGAGACACTGCAGATTGAGTTAGAGAGTATCGGATTGCAAGTAGTAAATCAGGCTGATCTTCTGAATAGAATTTGTACATCACAATTATCCGATGAAAGATTGTAGAAGATTTGTAGTAATCAACAAGACCTGAGGTACAAGTTGTACCAAGTCATGGAAGTCAGTTTGATGATGATTAGTAGTCGAGTTTGTGTACCAAAAGATCTTAGGATCAGAGAAGAGATTTTAAGCCAAGCTCACCAATCCAAGTTTTAGATTCATCCGCGATTGACGAAGACATATAGGAATGTTCGTCAGCTTTATCAATGGCCAGGGATGAAGAAGGACCTCGCTTAATGGGTAGCGAAATTTCCAACATGTCAATTAATCAAAGTGGAGCAATAAGTACCAAGTGAGAAATTGAAAAATCTATCGATTCCCGAATGGAAATGGGACATTTTACCATGGATTTCGTGACGGGTCGTCCGAAGACACAAAGTGGCAAGGATGCTATTTGGGTGGTCATAGATTTGGCTAACTAAATCGGTTCATTTCATTCCGATAAAGAACACTTTTACTGTGAATAAGCTAGCAAATATCTATATTGCACAAATTATAAAGTTGCATGGGGTTCCATCAAGCATTGTGTCAGATCGAGATGGAAGATTTACCTCACATCTTTGGCAGGCATTTCAAAAAGAGTTAGGAGCCAAATTGCATATGAGCTTCGCGTATCATTCAAAGACGGACGATGATCATCTCGTTTTCGTACACGATTCTCGCATGATTTAGATATATTTATGACGATAGTTGCGAAATTTACGTGTAATTTTGTTTCCATTTTGCTTATTACCATATTTCCATGTTCTTATAGGTTTTAATATGTGTTTGGTTCGTTTCAGAGCTAAAGAATATACACGGGACAAAGTACGAGTATTAAAGATTATAACAGAGCGAACGGCATGAGAAACGGGCAAGGAATGTGATACGACATGAGGAGACAAGGCCCCTCGCGGGTGGTTTCCTTAGCCCACTCGGGCTGAACATCCAGCAGAAAACGCCCGACTCGTGCTCACCTTCAGCAAGCACAGATTGAGCCTCATGAGGAACCCGGCTCGGGGTGCTCTCCTTAGCCTGCACGGGGTGGTGTTCCAGCAGATTTTTCCTGAGTCGTGCTAACCCTTAGCACGTGCGGGTCATGGAGAAAGTGAGGAGCCTGCACGGATTGCCTCCCTAGCCCGCGTGGGGCATGGCTGTAACAACTTCCCTAGAAGTTCCCAAACGAGGAATTTGTATAAAAAGGCACCCCCATTGAGTTCAGAAAAAAGAAAACACAGAGGAGAAGCCTAGGAGGCTACACAACATCCATCCATCCATTCAAGAGCCCTCTTTGATGGGAGACACAACAAGGAGTCGTGAATTGATTCAGGATCGCACTCGTTTGATATTTCTATGCTACTTACTCTACTTATTTCGTTTAAGTTATTTAGACTCATGATCGAGTAGTGGATTTTTTCTACGAGAAAGGATTAACCATGGCTATCCCGAAACCGTCTTTGATTTGTTTATGAATGCATTTCCACGTTTCGTTTATCTATTCTTTGTCTGAGCATTTAATGACTTGTTTTTACGAATGGCCATGTATATGCATGTCTTAGGGATTAGGAGAAGGACCAAAAGCAGAATTCTACTCCTAGAAGATCAGGCTTAGAACAACCGAGATTAAGTCACGAAATTAGGATAGTAATGGATGAGGGTTGAATCGAGCGAATTATGAATCACAATGGGGTTTAGTTGGGGTGTCGGCCTTGAAAGTAGGGGATGACTCAATTGAACCACGTTCCTATGCCTTGAGAGAGGGTAGATTCTACATTAGGATCATCCGTCTTAGATATTGATGCGTATCAGAGTTAAATATAACCTAATCTACCCGCAAGTGCACGGCACGTGTGTAGTATTTTAGGTGTCGATCCCACAGAGACTATGCAATGCTACCTAAACCCGAACTACGAATCAAACTTGCTAACGAAAGAGTGGTGATGAAGAATAACAATACTGAAAGTAAACTAAACTACTTGGGTTCTAACGATGAGATAAACGTCCTAGGAAACCGGTTTCACCACAAGACTACCGAAACCGACGACCAACCTATCTATCATGCAATCCCAGTTAAAGCTATCTAAGGCGGACGATCCTAACATGATATCTACCCTCTCTCAAGGCATAGACACGTGATCTAGACAAGTTGCCCCCTACTTTCGTGGCTGACACCATGAACTAAACCCATAAACTCTGTGATTCGCCCGTTCACCCTCAACCGTTGCTACCCTACTTTCGTGGCCTAACCTCGGTTGTTCTAAACCTGACTTTCTAGGACTAGAATTCTCCTTTCGGTCCTTCTCCTAACCCCTAACACATGCATCTACGTGGCCATCGCAAACACAAGTAAATTCAAGAACTCAGATAAAGAATAGATGAACTAAAACGGGAAGATGCATTCAAAATAGATCAAAAGCGGTCTCGGGATAGCCAAGGGCTAATCCCTTCTCCTAGAACAAACAAACTACTCGCTCATGCGTCTGTAAAGAAACATAAACATAGTAGAAAGTCTAAGGAACATAAAAACCAAACAAAACCGAAGTGGTGGTGCTTGATCTCCAATGCTCCTCGATTATCTCCTCGCAAGAATCTGCTCTAACTTTGCTGAATTCTTCTCCTCTGTATGCTTGCTGTAACGGCGTCTTTTTGCCTCCTTTTAAGCCTCCTAAGTCGGTCCAATTGTTGCCCTAATTGCCCCACGAGTTCCCTTATGTTTTAAGTTAAGTTTACTTAAGTTTTGAGAGGTTTCGGGCCGCTACCCGCTCGGGTAATGAGTGTACCCGCTCGGGTGCGGCTAGGGCAGTTTCTGCGCGTCCTGTGGTGCTGGAATGGTGCCCGATCGGGCATGGCATGTGTGCCCGCTCGGGCACAAGGCAAAATGGTCCTAAATGCTTGCCCGAGTCGTGCTAAATGGTCCACACAATTGGCCGTAGGTTTTGCCCGATCGTGCAAGGGTTGTGCCCGACCGGGTGAGGCTTTTCCATGCTCAATCTCGTCCCGTTTGTCCCGTGATGATCCCCAAAGTTGCTCCTTAGCTCCGTGCATGTTCCTTTAGCTCCAAAATAGTCCAAATACGCGTAAAAACCTGTAAGAACATGAAAAGCACGAAAGCAAGTAAAACGGATACAGAATCATACGTAAAACATCACATATGTATCAAAAACGTCTCCTAAATCGTGCAAGAAATACGTATGAAAACGAGATGATCAAAATCCCCCAGACTTGAATGTTTGCTTGTCCCTAAGCAAACGTAAACGTGGAATACATGGGGTATGAAAATACGAGAATCCCCCTTCTCCTAGAAACACCGCTAAAGCGAACCTAACCGATCAACTAGCAAATCGAGAGCAAATTCGGCCTAATCGAGTTTTCAGCCTTAATCCTAGGTCCACCACGGTTACCCATAAGAAAGTAAATCAAAGGAGACTAGACACACTACCGTAACTCCCTCCACCAGAAAAGACTTCAGACTATGCTAAACCTAGGTCAACCGAGGATACTTGTTTCTTTCTTTCCGAGCTTCTTCTTTTTTTTTCTTTTTCTTTTTCTTCTTTTTGTTATTCTTTTTATGAATTTTCTTTCTTTTGTTTTCTTTTATTTTTTTCTTTTCCATTTTTTTCTTTTCTTTTCTTCTTTTTCTTTGCATACACACTAGGCTTCTAGGACGTCGGATTTGAAGGGATCCAGCCTCTACTTAGACCCAGACTACCGATGACGGTATACTCATGCATCTCGTGTAAGAGTGCAGCGGAGTAGGTGGCTTTTTGTGCCTTGCCCTTAGGACGTAGAAAGATGATCGCCAACCCACCACTTAGACCCGAGCCACCGAAGGAGTAACAAGGTCGATGCACTCATATCGATTTTTGATCATGCTTATTAGGCACTATTTCTATCGACAGCGGAGTGTTAGTGTGTGCTTTTCAATCTGCAAAACAAGCTCGATTTTATATGATCCAATGATCCTCAATGTAACCAAAGTAAAGTGTCGTCTACACGAAGTATGACCATCTGGGTAGAGAAAATAAACGACAGACCAGCCTAGCAACCTCGTCTAAACATCCCCACAAGTAACACTAGGATTCCCAAGAACTACGACCTATTGTTTTTCAGCCGACTAATAAGCTCTAACGCATAGGAAAACCTAGCTCAATAATGCAAAGTCTAACGGAAAAGGTCAACCTCTTAAGCATTCCTAAGTTCAGGGTTCATCTCAAAACGTGGCACCGGACAAGTGCCTTGGGACGACTCTGACTCAATGAAAACAAAAACAAACTAAAAATCGCAAAAATAACCTAAAAACTAAAAATCAAAGGAAAATGAAACGAAATCACCTGAAAAACGTGAGCTGCTCCCCCAGACTTGAATTGAACGGCGTCCTCGACGTGAAGCTCCGATGGAGGATGAAGGAAGTGAAGCACATTTGTGGTGTTATTATTTTTTTTTTGTGTTTTTCTGTTTTTTATTAAATAACCGAGTCTTAATCCTAAAAACTAAGAAAATTTAAAAGTAAACAGCTGGGTTGCCTCCCAGAAAGCGCTTATTTAACGTCATTAAGCTTTGACGTCTCCATTCCTCATGCGTGCGCGACGGGTGGATCGGAAAGGGAAATGGAGTTTCCACTTTCGATCGGTTGAGCGGCTTGGTAGAGCTTAAGCCGCTGTCCATTGGCGTTGAACGTGTCACCCGCATCACTCCATAATTCCACGTCTCGTACCTGAAAAGGATCAGACCAACAAGGCAGTAGGTCGCCCGAGAAAGACTTAGGTCGAGAATTAGAAAGTGGAACGAAATCACCTGATTGGAAGTCATGAGGCAGGGTCTTCTTGTCGTGCCATCCCTTAGGCACATCATGCACGGAATTCACTTGCTCGCTGTCCAAGGTTGGATAAGGGGTATCTGCGTTGAAAAGTTTAATGACATCTTTTTCCATTACCTCGTGCAAGTGCGGGTGCAGCCTCCTTTGAATTTCGAGTGAAGGTTCGTGGCTGTCCTCCCTACAATTCCCGTACATACATATTGAAGAGCTGAGCCTCTTACGCTTCTTCACGCGTGTGGGCTGTCTTCTCATCTCATCTGCACTCATGAGAGGGAACTGAGCATGTTCATGGCCGTTCTGATTATCGATATTCTGTTGTTCTGACGGCTCTGTGTTGTCTTCTTCCTTACCCTTTCTCAGTAGTCTGCAAGTTCGCTCGATCTCTGGGTCGATTCTGAATAGACTAGAAGTGCCCTGCGACCTGGTCATACACCAAAAAGAACGAACGAAAGGAACTTAGGTGGAAAGAATCGAAAGTAAACAAAAGCAAAAATAAAATAAAAACAAAAATAAAGCAAGAAGGACTCTAGGTTCGAATCTAAGACGCGTTGACAATAGTCCCCGGCAACGGCGCCAAAAACTTGATGCGTATCAGAGTTAAATATAACCTAATCTACCCGCAAGTGCACGGCACGTGTGTAGTATTTTAGGTGTCGATCCCACAGAGACTATGCAACGCTACCTAAACCCGAACTATGAATCAAACTTGCTAACGAAAGAGTGGTGATGAAGAATAAAATACTGAAAGTAAACTAAACTACTTGGGTTCTAACGATAAGACAAGCGTCCTAGGAAACCGGTTTCACCACAAGACTACCGAAACACACGATCAACCTATCTATCATGCAATCCCTGTTAAAGCTATCTAAGGCGGACGATCCTAACATGATATCTACCCTCTCTCAAGGCATAGACATGTGATCTAGACAAGTTGCCCCCTACTTTCGTGGCTGACACCTTGAACTAAACCCATAAACTCTGTGATTCGCCCGTTCACCCTCAACCGTTGTTACCCTACTTTCGTGGCCTAACCTCGGTTGTTCTAAACCTGACTTTCTAGGACTAGAATTCTCCTTTCGGTCCTTCTCCTACTCTCTAACACATGTATTTACGTGGCCATCGCAAACACAAGTAAATTCAAGTACTCAGATAAAGAATAGATGAACTAGAACGGGAAGATGCATTCAAAATAGATCAAAAGCGGTCTCGGGATAGCCAAGGGCTAGTCCCTTCTCCTAGAACAAACAAACTACTCGCTCATGCGTCTGTAAAGAAACATAAACATAGTAGAGAGTCTAAGGAACATAAAAACCAAACAAAACCGAAGTGGTGGTGCTTGATCTTCAATGCTCCTCGCTTATCTCCTCGCAAGAATCTGCTCTAACTTTGCTGAATTCTTCTCCTCTGTATGCTTGCTGTAACGGCGTCTTTTTGCCTCCTTTTAAGCCTCCTAAGTCGGTCCAATTGTTGCCCTAATTGCCCGCTCGGGTGCTAGGTTTGTGCCCGCTCGGGTGCTAGGCAACAGCTCGGGCATGTGCTTGCCCGAGTCGTGTGGTTTGTCCTGTCCAAAGCCCGTGGGTTCTGCCCGATCGTGTAAGGCTTGTACCCGACCGGGTGGAGGCTTCTCCATGCTCAATCTCGTCCCGTTTGTCCCGTGATGATCCCCGAAGTGCTCCTTAGCTCCGTGCATGCTCCTTTAGCTCCAAAATGGTCCAAATACGCGTAAAAACCTGTAAGAACATGAAAAGCACGAAAGCAAGTAAAACGGATACGGAATCATACGTAAAACATCACATATGTATCGAAAACGTCTCCTAAATCGTGCAAGAAATACGTATGAAAACGAGATGATCAGATATCTTGATAGGGAATTCACGATTAGATAGATCCGAGATAGGTTTCGGAAGATATGCGGTGAAACCGGATTCTAGAACGTTTATCTCTTTGTTTAGAACTCGCCATTCCACTGCATATTCATCATTACATCTCACCATCCTTATTTCTTCGCAGCAAGCATTGATTCGAGTTTGATTCTTAGGCGGTGTCGCATTAGTCCCTATGGGATTGTCACCTAAATTACTACACACGTATCGTGCACTTGTGGCTAGTTTTAGGTTAACTTTTTTAACTTGACACACATCAAGTTTTTGGCGCCGTTGCCGGGGACTAATTGTCAACACGCCTTAGTTTCAGATTTCGAATCATACTTGTTTTTCTTTTGTTTTTCTTTTGTTTTCATTTCTTTCTTTTAATTCTTTTTACTTGCCCTTTGTAGGTGCATGACCTGATCTCGCGGTAATTCGAATTTGCATCAAATTGACGCCGAAATTGAGAAAACGATTAAACAGCGAATGAAGGGCAAGGAAGAAGAAAGAGTAGACACGACCAATCCTCGAGCAATGAATAATCAAAACAATATATTGGATGGTCACAGACAGCCGCAATAACCCGTGGGTAATGTGGCGCAATTATAGCAACTACAGGCTCCTCCACCACATCGTCTCCGTGATTACGTCAAATCACGAAGACCCTCATCAACACTTACGAGACTTCCTAGAGCTTTCAAAAACATTCAAAATTCATGGAGTCTCAGAAGATGCGATTATGTTGCATCTCTTCCTTCTCTCAATTAGGGGATGAGCGAAAACATGGCTGCAATCTCTTCTCGCTTGTTCGATCACTACATGGGACCAGCTATGCATGACATTCCTTTCACGGTTCTTCCCTCCGAGCAAGACAATTCAAATGCGAGGAGAAATCACTATGTTTAGATGTCCAGAGGGAGAAATATTATTCGAAGCATGGGAAAGATTCAAGGACCTTTTGCAAATGTGTCTTTATCACGGTCTAGAGCAGTGGTACGCGATCCAAACATTCTACAATGGGATCACGTATAAGCATAGAACGACGTTAGACAACGTTGCTCGAGGATCATTCATAGACCTAAGCGTTGAAGAGGCATACGAGCTAATTGACAATCTTGCCATGAACCACACCATGTGGTATACACCAAGAAGTATGCCGAACAAGTTACGAGGTCTTTACGAAGTGGATCAAGGAAGAGCGATGGGACATGCGGTGAATGCCATGTATTGTGCAAATTGTGGAGATACATATCATATGGTCTACCAATGCACAATTCAAGAAGGCATGGAACAAATGAACTATGCCCAGCAGCAAGGCAATACGCAATTCGGGAACACCTACAACCCAAATTGGAGGAACCACCAAATCTCTCGTATCGCACGACCCAACCGGTGAAGTATTTGGGTTCCAACAAAGGCAGCAGCCATATCAGCAATCACATCCATTCCAGCAAGTCCACCAAGCTCCTCAACCCCCTCAAGCTCCCTTGTCCATTCTTGAAGCGGTGATGCTTGAATTCATCAAGGAACAAAGTCAGCAACAATCGACTCAAACAAAATTCAACGAGGAAATGGGGGCAGCGATGAATGAACTCAAAACTCAAGTGGGGACTGCAATCAATGAGTTGAATACTCAAATGGAATCTTTGAGCAAACATGTGAAGATACTTGAAAATGCCATCGCACACCAGGCTGCATTATCCTCTCGGAATCCCAGGATGCTACTTGGAAAGCCCGATCTTAACCCGAGGGAGCACGTAAACACCATCACTTTGTGCAGGAGGATAAGATCTCCTCTGTTCGGATTCAAACTCTATGTTAACTTCTTCTTCTTCTTCTTCAAAAGAACATTTCTGAAAGTTCAGTGGACAAAGGAGAATGCAGAATCACGATCATGGAAGGGTATAAGGCTGATTTAAAGAAGCCATATATTGCTACGCCAGCGTACATACCTCCTGTACAATTTCTTGGACGCTTGGTGAGCAGCAAGAACCGAGAGAGCGTGACCAAATTCTTCCATTACCTCAAATAGCTCGACATAAACATATCGTTCGTGGAAGCTCTCCAAAAAATGCCTAATCAAGCAAATTACCTTAAGGAGGTTCTTTCCAAGGAGAAGCGTATCAAAGAGAGTGAGACAGTAGCACTCACCAAGGAATGCAGCGCCATTCTCCAAAACAAGCTGCCTCCAAAGTTGAAGGACCCCGGAAGCTTCTCCATACCATGCACCATAGGAGACATTGACATCAACAAAGCTTTGTGCGATTTGGGAGCAAGCGTGAGCATAATGCCACATTCGGTCTATAAGCATGTGAACTTTGGGAATATCAAGTCTACCAAGATGTGTCTACGACTAGCGGATTGTTTGATAAGGTACCCGGTGGGAATTGTTGAAAATATTCCCACCAAGGTAGGTAGTATATGCATTCTCACTGATTTTGTTGTACTCGATATCGAGGAAGATGCTAACGTACCTATTATTCTTGGTAGACCATTTTTAGCTACTGTAGGTGCCAAAATAGATGTACAACAAGGGAAGCTCTCTCATGTGTCGGTGATGAGAAGATTGAATTCCATTTGTCCAGACCCAAGGAGTCTATATAGTTGATGCGCTGGACGAGTCAGCGAATGACACGTTTGATCGAGTAAGTATTTCTGATCCTTTTGAGAGAGACCTAACGAAAGTTTGCAATGCTGCAGGACTTACCAATGAAGGAGCCAAGCTCTATACTAAATTCGTGAGTGCCATTGAGGCACTATAAGATGCTCCACATGAGAATACGCTGCATGAAACACTCACTGATTTTGCGGTAGAGAAGGCGTTTAGGCTTCAGTTCAAACATCTTCCTTCCTCTTTTCGGCATGAGGCACGAAAGCCACCCATTCATCACAATAAGTGTAGGAGAGTGAGCCCTTCAATATGTATGTGTTGGATGCCTAAAGACGACAGCCGCAAACCCTCCATCGATGATCGAAGGAGGCTGAACCAATGTTTGGAAGAGAAAGGAGCGACGAAGGCAATGCGCAATGAGAAAGGCGACCGTGCTGAAAGATGGCATGATACAAAGACCTTACCTCATGACTTTCGGCTATGTGATTTTGTTCTACTTTATGACTCTCGTTCTAACTCTTTCTTGGGCAAATTACGTTCCCATTAGGCTGGTCTATTTCGGGTACAACAAGTCTTCACACATGGAGAGGTAGAATTATGGATCTATTCCAGCGAAATGTTCACAGCAAGTAGACAGCGCTTAAAGCTATGTTGAGTCGCTCCATCGATCAAAAGTGAAAACTCCATCTCCCTATTCGATCATCCATCGCACACACATGAAGCATGGAGATGTCAAGCTCAACGACGTTAAACAAGCGCTTTCTGGGAGTCAACCCAATATTTGTTTTTTACTTTTTTGTTTCATATTTCGGACTTGGTTTATTTGAAAATTATCTAAAAATACATAAAAAGAAGAAGACCAACAACCGTGATCTCACCTTCCTTATCCTCCTTCGGAGCTTCACGTCGAGGACACCATTCAATTCAAGTCTGGGGGAGTAGCTCACGTTTGAAAGGTGTCTTCGTTTCATTTTGTTTTGTTTTTCTTAGGTTAGTTTTAGTTTATTTTTGTTTTCATGAGTCTGAGTCGTCCCAGACACTTTTCCAGTGCCACGTTTTGACATGAACCTTGAACCTAGGATGCTTAAGAAGTTGGCCTTTTCCGTGATATCTTGCATGTTCGAGCTTATTAGTCATTTGAGGAACAAATAGGTCGTAAGTCTTTGGGAATCCTAGTGTTATTTATAGGAAGTTTAGACGAGTTTGCTAGGTTAGTTTTTTATTCATTCTCTCTATCCAAATGATTATATTTCATATTGACGATGCTTTATTTCTTTTTCACGAGGATGATTTGATCGTATGAGTTGAACTTGTTTTGCAGAAAATAAGAGTGCACACTAGCACTCTGCTATCCATAGAAATAATGCCTAAAAAGCATAATCTAAAATCGATATGAATGCATTGACCTTGATAATTTTTCGATGGTTCGAGTCTAAGTGGTTGGTTGGCGATCATCTTTCTACGTCCTAAGAGCAAGGCGCATAAAAACGCCATCTACTCCGCTGCATTATTGAACGAGGTGCAAGAGTATACTGTCATCAGTACCTTGGGTCTAAGTAGAAGTTGAATCCCTTCAAATCCAACGTTCTAGAAGCCTAGTGTGTTCGCAGTATCAATAAAACAAGAATAAAGAAAGAAAGAAAAAAATATGGAATGAAAGAATAAAGAAGCTCAAGAATAAAACAAGTATCCTCTTTGATTATGTGATTAGCATTTGAATGAAGTCTCGTTTCGTAGAGAGAGTTATGGTTTCTCGCTTAATTCATCTTTGATTTACTTTCTTATAGGTAGCAATGATGAACCTAAGATGTAGACTAAGATTTATTAGGCCAAAATTCGAAACATCTTCATATGTGTACTGAGAGACTCCAGTTGAGTTTTAAGCTCACTAATCGCTGTCCCCATATCTGCGTTGAATTTGGTCTGAATCGATTGTTGCTGCTCCTGCTTACTAACTTGTTTGTTGATCGATTAGGTTTGCTTTAGCGGTATTTCTAGGGGAAAGAGGAATTCTCGACTTTTATATCTCCCACGTGTTCCACTTAGGGACAAGCAAACATTCAAGTCTGTGGGATTTTGATCATCTCGTTTTCGTACACGATTCTCGTATGATTTTAGATATGTTTATGATGATAGTTGCGATGTTTACGTGTGATTTTGTATCCGCTTTTACCATTTTCCGTGATTCCATGGTCTTATAGGTTTTAATGCATTTTTGGTTCGTTCCGGAGCTAAAGAACATACACGGGACAAAATACGAGCATAAGAGACTATAACGGAGCAAACGGGATGAGAAATGGGCAAGGAATGCGATACAACAAGAGGAGACAAGGCCCCTCACGAGTGGTTTCCTTAGCCCGCTCGGGCTGAACATCCGGCACGTGCTCACCTTCAGCATGCACGGATTGAGACTCATCAGGAACCCGGTGCGGGGTACTCTCCTTAGCCCACGTGGGGTGGTGTTCCAGCAGATTTTGCCCGAGTTGTGCTAACCCTTAGCACGCGCTGGTAATGGAAGTTCTCCAATGGGGAATTTGTATAAAAAGGGACCCCAATTGAGTTCAGAGAAAAGAAAACACAGAGGACAACCCTAGGAGGGTACACAGCATCCATCCATCCATTCAAGAGCCCTCTTGACTGGAGACACAACAAGGAGTCGGGCATTGATTCGGGATCGCACTCGTTTGATATTTATATGCTCATTACTGATGTGTTATCAAAGTTAAACAAATAACCTAAACTACCCGCAAGTGCACGGCACGTGTGTAGTATTTTAGGTGTCGATCCCACAGGGACTACGCAACACAACCTAAACTCAAACGACGAATCAAACTTGCAAACGAACGAATATTGATTTAAGATCGAAATACGAAAAACAAATAAGCTAACAAGTTCTTAACAGTGAGACAAACGTTCTAGGAATCCGATTTCACCACAAGACTACCGAAACCAACAATCAACCTATCTATCATGCAATCCCAGTCAAGTTATCTAGGGCAGACGATTCTAATTTGATGTCTACCCTCTCTCAAGGCATAGACACGTGATCTATTCAAGTTATCCCCTACTTTCTTGGTTGACACCTTGAACTAAACCCATAAGATCTGTGATTCATCCGTTTTACCCTCAACCGCTGGTACCCTACTTTCGTGGCCTAACCTCGGTTGTTCTAAACCTGATCTTCTAGGACTAGAATTCTCCTTCCGGTCCTTCTCCTAATCTCTAACACATGCATCTACTTGGCCTTCATAAACACAAGTCATTCAAGTTCTCAGACAAAGAATAGATAAACGAAAATGAGAAATTGCATTCAAAGATAAATCAAAGTGGTTCCAGGATAACCATGGGCTAATCCCTTCTCCTAGAACAAAACAAACTACTCGCTCATGCGTCCGTAAACAAACATAATCGAAATAGATAGTCTAAGGAACATGAAAACCAAACGAAACCGAAGTCTTGAATTGATCTCCAATGCTCCTTGTATGTCTCCTTCTTCGATTCCGTCCTCTCCTTCGATTTAAATCGAAACTAACTCTGTCCAACTAAAGCCCTGTTCGACCCCTAGCTCATGTTCTTCCTTTTCCTTCTTCTTTTCTTTCCTTTTCTCCTCCTTTTTCCTTCTGGCTGTTCGTTCTTTTCCTTTTGTTGCAGTAGCCACTGATTTTGCCTTTTCATGAGTTTTCCATTCTTGATTAAGTTGGGCAACGTTACCATTACTTTCTCCAGCAAAATATCACTTATTCCTCTTCTCTAAAGTTTTTTTCCTTATTGTATAAGTCATCAACAAGTTCCTTTTCGTTTTAAGACGAATTAACTTATCTGTAAGTTACAGGTGACGGACGCGACCCGCGCGGGCTGAGTGTGTGACCCGCGCAGGCGCGGCGCGCATGATCGCGCATGATAACAAGGTCGCTCCGAACGGGCTAGGGAGTGCTCGAGCGGGCTGGGGTGTGCCCCGATCGGGCTGAGATGTGCCCCGCTTGAGCTGATGCCCCGACCGTGCTGATGGTTTGCCTAACCCGTGATCAAGTTGCTGTACAAAATGTCGAACCAAATGCCTCGCGCGGGCAAGGGTGTACCCCGCACGGGCTAAGCTTGTTCATCGCTGATTCTCGTCCCGTTTGTTCCGTGATGATCCTCGATGTTGGTACTTTGTCTCGTGTACGTCCTTTAGCTCCAAAATGAACCAAATACGCAGTAAAACCTGTAAGACCATGAAAAACCGAAAACGAGTAAAATGGATACAAAATCATGCGTAAACATCGCATCTATATCGTAAACATCTCTAAAATCGTGCAAGAAATACATATGAAAACAAGATGATCAATTACTTTACTTATTTCGTTTGTATTGTTTAGACTCATGATCGAATAGTAGATTTTTTCTAGGAGAAGGGATTAACCCATGGCTATCTCGGAACCATCTTTGATTTGTTTATGAATGCATTTCCCTGTTTCGTTTATCTATTCTTTGTCTGGGCACTTAATGAGTTGTGTTTACAAATGGTCATGTATATGCATGTGTTAGGGATTAGGAAAAGGACCGAAAGGAGAATGCTAGTCCTAGAAGATCAGGCATAGAACAACCGAGACTAGGTCATGAAAGTAGGGTAGTAACGGTTGAGGGTTGAATCGGGCGAATCATGAGTCGTAATGGGGTTTAGTTGGGGTGTCAGCCACGAAAGTAGGGGATGACTTAATCGAACCACGTTCCTATCCCTTGAGAGAGGGTAGGTTCTACATTAGGATCATCCGCCTTAGATATATTGATATGGAATGCACGATTAGATAGGTCGAAGATAGGTTTCGGAAGCTATGCGGTGAAACTGGATTCTAGAATGTTTGTCTCTTTGTTTAGAACTCGCCATTCCATTGCATATTCATCATTGCATCTCACCATCTTTATTTCTTCACAGCAAGCATTGATTCGAGTTTGATTCTTAGGTCGTGTCGCATTAGTCCCTTTGGGATCGACACCTAAATTACTACACATGTGTCGTGCACTTACGGGTAGTTTTAGGTTAACTTGTTTAACTTGACATGTATCAGACGGACAATCTGAGAGAACTATACGGACGCTTGAGAAATTTTTATGAGCATGTGCATTGGAGTGGCCTGGTAGTTGGGAAAAACATTATACGGGTGACCATGTCGTACACCCTTGTGTTGGACTGAAGTAGGGGAGAGATCTATCTTTGGAGCAGAGATTGTTGAGGAAACTATGGAAACACTAAGAATTATTAAGATGAAAATGAAGGCGGCTCAAGATCACTAGAAGAGCTATGTTGATCTAAAAATAAAGGACGTTGAGTTTAACATAAGAGATATGGTAAATTTGTGAATTCAACCGAGGCAAGGGAGAACAGGTGGGAGCCGAGTAAATAAGTTATCACCATGGTTCACGGGATCGTTTAAAGTGATTAAGCGAATTGGAGTAGTCACCTATCGATCGGAGCTTCCCTCATCTTTAAAAGGGGATACATGATGCGTTTCATGTATCATTTTTGCTTAAGTGTTTATCAGTACCAAAGAAAATACTTGTAGAGCCACCAAAAACTTTGAAGAGAGACTTAATGTATAAAGAATGTTCAATACCTATAGAAACATCATGGCGCGAAAGGAGCAACATAGTAATTAGAAAAGAATATAAAACAAGAGTTTCCCGAATTTTTTGAAGATAAGTTGTATGGTTCTTGTATTAATTGAATATAAATGGTGTCGTAAGAATCAGAGATATATAACTCGAGGATGAATACCGTTATAGTGGGGGAGAATTGTGAGGCCCATAAGGCCCAATAATTAATGTGTAGATATATATATATATATATATAATACACAATATTAGGTTGAGTAAATAAAATAAAAAGAGAAAGGGAGTCACACAGATCAGCCGAAGGGAGAAAGAAAATAAAGGTAAGGAGAGAGAAAAAAGAGAATGAAGATTCGCCAAACTTTCGTCGTGTTCTTTTGATGAGTGAGTTCTAATCGAGATTTAAATATAATTATGAATTTCTCCTTACCATTATTCCTAAATTTGAAGATCTATATAACGGATATTGATTATTTGATTGATCTATACTAGGGAAAATTGATTTGCGTCATAGTTAGCAATATCATCGTAGATAGTCAAGTCATCGCGGAGAAGTTAAGGTGATGAACTTTCCCAATCCTATTTTCGGTTTTGTTGTTAATTTGTCGAGAAGTTTCTACATTTAAAACGAAGCATAATCAAATAGTATTTCTAGAATAATAATGGAAAAAGTGAGACGTTACAAGTGAAGATTGGATTAATCCTTAAAAATTATCGTGTGAGGATTGAAGACATGTATATGAGTTGTTAAGTGATTAGAGACAATCTAGAGAATTGACGCTCGACCAAATGTTAGGGTTAATTATCTTTAGTATTTTGGGTTTGGTGTTAAAGGCGAGTGAAAATCTTGTCTATTGTGCTCAATCAAGTGATTTCAAACTCGAACCTTCGGAAGAAGACGTGTGCGAGCGGATCAGTGAGAATTTTCACGTGAGTAGTATTGGATTTACGACGTTAGTATTGCGACGGGTCGGCGTCATACCGTATAGACAATCCTTTTGGTTGATGTTAGACACCTCTAGTCTTGAGGTTGTTCTAGGATGGATTTGTTACACACTCACGGTATGGGAATGGGGATAGACCAAAAGTGCATAAACATGGAACGGAAGAGCAGCATTTAACTGCGCTCTTACTCTCTGTGTTTGAAGTTTCTATAGGAGAAGGGTTTCTGCATCAGCGGGGTCTTGTCTTTTTCCCGGTGTAACAATACTCCCTTTAAGTAACCAAATTTGAAGTCTTTCAGCAAAAACGAACGTGAGCCGGAGTCATCCAACAGAAGTGTTATATTATATACGTAATTCGTGTCAAGCTTTTGTCTGGGGAAGATGTGTTGTAGAATTACACGAAAAGACTCCATTATTGCTTTAAAAACAATGTTGTGATTTTTCAGTATAATACAAGGCCGAATTGGAGCTTATTTCTCTTTAAATGCCCAATTTTAGGTCGAGACTTACCGATAGCATTTGAAGTTGTTGGTTTTGAAGACTCGTCTAAACGAAATAGTTAACCGAATTCAAATATTTGGTTCAAGTTTCCTCTTAACAAAACCCAAACCCTATAAAACCTGAAAGCAAAAACCTACTACAAACCTAAGCCAAAGGCCCCCTTGGACAGCGATCTACCACCATTTGGAAAGTTGATAGAATTGACAAGTTCTTCTTCTTCCTCCAGCTTCTTTCTGCGAGCAGCCTCTTCTTTCTGTCTCTGTATTAACTCCAGCTCCCGAAACCGTTCCTCTTCTTTACGTTGAAGCTCCAACGCTTCTCTCTTCTGAGCCTCTTCCACCCTTCTCCTGTTCTCTTCTAACATCTTATCCAGTTCTTCTCTCTCTCTCCGAGCTTGCTCCTGCGAGTTTTCAATATCACGACAGCTTTTCCAGATTAAAACTACTAAAACCACAACATCCAAATGGTTGCTACGGACAGATATAAGGGATGCGTCTTGACATCCATCGTTTAGCTTGTTGTAACTTTATACTAAATATGATGGTTAGTTGATCAGAACATCTAAGAGCGAGAGATTCATCCTTGAATTTCAGACACAGGTTGAAAGAGACTTACTTCCCTTAGTCTTGCTTTGCTCAGAGAATCTTCCTTTTCTTTCTCTAGCTGTCTTTCCACATCAACAAACATTTTGGCACGGGCTTCTTTAGCACGTTTGTCTATTTCGGCTTTCACTTCATCCGAAGACAACCTCTCCTCAACTTTTTTCCTAACCGCTTCCTCGATGCGCCTTGCAGTCTCTTCTTCTAGTAGTCTGAGCTCAGCCTCGTGCTGCAATCTTATTTGAACAAAGAGGACACGGTGAAGAGCCAGTGAAGAGGACAAAGCAAAAGCATTCGCCCGAAGAAACTTTCCAGGCTCAGCATTAGCAATGTAAATGGCATGCAACAAAGATGAATGAACCTTTCATCTCTAAAATGCATGATAATGGTACAAAATTCTGTTTAGAAGTGAAAAATAAAGTTGCCATGGTAGCCACATTTCGCAAACAACAAATTAGTAGGTACTTAGAAAACTTACCACATTAGGATAAGTCATGGTCTCACTCGTTAATTACATTAAGTTACAAATGTGAAATCTCACAAAATAAACGGCACACTTTTTATCTCGTGAATATATTTAAACCCAACCGCCTGCAGAATTCTTCTCATAGTTGACAAAATAAGGGAGTAAAATGTACTTATGAAGTCAAAACTAGAACAAGAATAATGTATGCTCCTACATTGAATCGGCAAATCCAATTTATATCCCTCATTCCAAGTGAAGACAACCTAAAGAATGCATTCAGTGAACTGAAATTGGCATCCAACGTCTCCATCAAACCATACATGGTAAACCAAATAATGATTTCATAGAGAAAGCATTATCCTCTCAAAAGCAGAATCTTAAAAAACTGAAAATAATTTGGTAAAGCCTACAACAGATGACCATTAAAGATAATAAATGGATCTGAAAGCATTAGGACTTGTGTACAGTCACAGAGAGCGTACACTTGTATAAATTAACATTCGCTGTATGTAAGAGCTTTCTAGCAAGAAATGAAAAATTTCACAAAATTTAGGTAACTGGCAAAAGAAATGTGTGAAGAATGCCAAAGTGGGTGACATAACAGATTGAGAGCTAATGATAAAATTAAAGGATTTGATGATTTAGATTCCCACACCATAACATCATGTCTACTATGGAGACGACTATAGACTAAGTGCATCTTCAGTGTAGTGAAAGAGAGAATAGGGCTGGCAAACTAAAGGGGAATAGTAACCTACAATCAATACTAGAAAATAAAAGAAGATGTCAACTTGTTGACCAATTAGAAACTGTTCTCAAAATCTATATCAAAACAATGAGAAACATGTTTGCGTTCATGCCAAGATAAAGTGTCTCTAGTACTAGAAAGTGCAGTACTATCACTGTGTGATATAAACTTGGATAAACAAGTGACATTTTCTCAGTTAAAAAATATATTGTCTCCTCCATCTACAAGGAGATGAATGTTGGCAATTGGCTATCGAGAGTTTATACCTTCCTTCAGAACTAAAGCTTTATCCATTGTATGATGTCAAGAATAATTCATGGAACCAAATACAATTCAATAATGCAAAATGAGAAAATAGACTGAATACTAGAGAGAACAAATGATTGTTAAATTACCTTTTCTTCTCTTCCTCCTGTTTCTTTAACTTCTCAGTCGCACTTTTACCCTCAGCTCTCGGAATACTTGGACTCAAAGGTCCGGGTGAAGGAGAAAGGGATAAACTACTTCTACGTCTGTTGCGCCGCCTAGGGGTGGGAGATCTGGCCTTCCGGTGTCTATAGGACGGAGACCGACTCTTGCAATGATGTGAAGAACTAGATCGGCTTCTTCTTCTACACCACCAGTAAACAGTTAAGCAATATTACTATCACAAACTAAACAACTTCAAGAACAACGTGAACACCAGAAAAGCTTATTTTCCTCTCTTTCTCAACTAACGACTTTTTATCCTCAAAGGAAGTCTTACCGCTTTGGCGATGGAGGTGGGTACTTCAAGACCAAAAAATATTTGCTATTAAATTGACCTTTTATCCAATGCGGAAAAGTTACAAACAATGATGAAGAATTTCCTGATAAAGTCCCTTTTTTTAGATTTATGCTACGTTGATGAACAAAACAATTTATGGCATTGTGGGCACACATGAAAAGGCCATGAACCAATACTGATACAGTCCAAACAAAAACTCTAAACCATGATGTTATAATCACCGTATACCCGAAATGGCACAAATTGGAAGAATTTAACCAAACAAAGCTACACGAAAATCTGTTTCTCCTCCAATTCATCTCATTTACAGGCTCATGAAAAAAATTAGGGTTGCAACTGAGAGAAAGGAGAACTATATTGTGTACAGTGATGCTTGAAACAATTCTTCGCACAGGAACAGAAAGATAAGATTTCCACTATCTCATAAACCACTACAGATCTCGTGAAAATCTAAACATGTAAAAACTCTAAACCCAAATTTCCTCTTACCATCTGATCTCCCTAAATCGAAAACGGCACAAACTGATAAACTTTGCCAAAACAAAGTTACTCCGAAATCTGTGTCTCCTCGAACCTATCTAATTCAACGGTTCCTGAGAAGAAATATCAGAACAATGGAGAAAAATAGGACCTTGTTGTGTAAGGTGAACGGCTGTGATCGCGCCTGCTACGGCGGCTTCCACGGTGGTGACTCACTGGAGAGCGAGAATACACCCGGCGATGCGATGGCGACCGCGAAAGGCTCCGACCCATTTTTGGCTTTGCTCTATCCGGGTTTTTTTCTCATCTAGAGCTTCTCGGTACACTCAACGAGCTATAATCAATTAGGGTCGCCAAATGGGAAAGTTGATTATTTATACCATCTTATTCGTACATAAAAAGATATAATCTGCGTCAATTGTCAGAGTTTGAGATATCTTTAATGAATTATATCTGTATGCTATCCTCGTAGGTTAGCAAAAAATTTCTAAAATACCCTCAAAAATATCCTCGTAGAGTTAAAACACTTCAAAAATATCCTTCCCAAAAAAGAAAAAATTTCTAACTTCAAAAGTACCCGTATAAATGTTGATATTCTCAAAATACCTCTGCGACTTTACGACCCAGTTCGACCCAGCGACCCAGTTTGACCCTGCGACCC
>CM071868.1:15416145-15442788 GCA_036759665.1 Gynandropsis gynandra | reverse complement strand
TTTTGGGGAAGGGTATTTTTGAAGTGTTTTAGCCCTACGAGGGTATTTCTGATATTCCGCCGTCTTAATATATGTTTTTAATTATATCTAGCTTCCTTTAATACAAATGGCGAGTCTTTCAGAATTCAACGCCGTTCTGTTGTTGTAGGATCTGCTGCTCTTGCTCATGGCTGGCCTCTTATAAGAAAATTAGTATAAAAAGATATAGGGTTTGATTGGTGGAAACGTAGCATTGCGTTTAGCGTATTGGTGGCGTTTTGTTTCATTTTGTCTGAATGGTGGAATCGTTGCGTTTGCGGGCTACTGCGACTAGAAGCGAATGGTAGAAAACTGTTGCGATTGCGTTTTGAACAAATTACCAAAATAGACAATTATTAAAAAAGGAATTTATTAAAATTTTTTTNTAATTATAATTTTTAAATATTTGAAATAAATTAAAAAATATTTAAATATACAATACATATACAAATATATTTGTGTATATATATATATATTTACGATTAATATAAATTGTAATAGAAAGAGAGAAGAAATAATAGAAAGATACAGGGGTATTTTGGTAATTTTATTCAAAACGCACCAAAATGCAAACGTAATGCAACATAATTCTGTATTTTTAAATTTCGCGTTTCGCGGCGTTTACGGGCGACTGCGACTCCACAGTCGGTCTTAATGTCGCCTGAAGTCACCAGAAAACGCAGTCGCCGCGTTTGCGTTTGACTGCGACTCCACCAGTCGGGCCTATATTCATTGACATCAATGCCTACACAACCAGGCTAAATAGATATATTCTAACAACTCTACTCAACCACGCCTAACTCTTCTAGGTTAAAGATTAGTACACCATTCCAAATCACACACGCACAAATTCTACGTGACTCCATATAAGTTTTTTTGTCAACTGTACTCAACTAGGCTACATGGATAATCTTACAGTTTTTGTACCAAATTGAGTAGCTACGCATATGTGAAACTTAGTGAAAATATCAAACACATCACTCACCCCGTTTATCCCCATCTCCATCTGTGAGATGCCATGAATAGGCGGGGAATGAAGACGCGTATGACAATTTAGAAAGCAAGTATCGAAGGTCACGATGTATTCTTACTGATGAAAATTTATTTATATATTATTTTCGAGGTATACTAATTTAATGTCTTGAGGTATTATATTTATTTATTTGGATTTTCAATGCGTATTGGTATTTAGGTTTTAATTAGATATCGTTATTTGTATTTGAAATATTTGATTGGTGGACAATACTACTCCCAATGCAAGATTTTGGAATACTGATGTTACAGTATAACGATATACCATCAAAGACTACGATGTGAGACCAAAAATCTGGTGCTTGACTCCCTCTTATTGACTTCTTGAAAACAAAATAACTCCTTCCACCTCTGAAGAATTCATCCTTGTAATTCTATGTTTGAGAATCCTAGTTGCGTAAGCATTTCACACATTTTCAAAAAGTTGTAGATAATCATGTGTCATATACTTCTCTAGCTTTCATGTCACTCCCTTTTACATTGTGGTGCCCTCGCACAACCTTTACCAAATTAGCTTACACGACACTATGTCACTTGGTGATCCACGATGGAAACCAACGCTCCATTTATGTTAGGTCCTTGCTTAACTTCGTTAATGGTTTTATAAGTATTTTATCTTCGTATTAATAGACATTTTTGTTTCAATGATATCTGAAAGATATCATGTATCCCTTCAAAGTGATCATTCAACAATGTGAGAACTACCATTCTCCATCGAATTTTCCGGAAAAACCAAGGTGTGACATTCGTCGAGTCAATTTTTTGGTTTGTTGATTCTACATTGTTGTTTATCATTTTCTTACAAAAAATATAATAACAATTATGCATGTAAATTCTAAAATCCATCGGAGTTCATAACCGATGAATTGAGACGTTAAAACTTGAGTTATGGCCAAACCAAAAAAATTGAAAAAAAAATTGTATTTGTGTTTGTACTTTATGGATATTAAGAGTATATTTAAAGTCTACGGATAATAGAAAACTCTTGATTTCTAAGAATTCGGACTTTTCGGTTTGTAAACCTCGTTCCTTTTAGTGTTGTTGGGTTTTATGTGTGCCTTGAACACATTGTGTCTTGCTGAAAATAAACCTTAAACTGGATTAAAACTGATCAGGATGAGATTTTGTTATAGAGTTCTGGTTTTATGAAAGGATTTGTGTTTTGCAAAGGACAAAAAGACTACTGCATTTGATTGTCTTCTTCATACATATATAATACAAAAATATGTGGCTTAACCTATGATTAAACAACACAGAATACTAGGTTCTGCAATTGCTTAAGTTTGCTAAACATTCTTGTTTAACCTGAATTTGGATGTCTAATATGCCTAAAATGCAGCATTCTAGCCGTTACATAAATACCAAAAAAATCTGTTTCTGGCCGATGTCGTGTGGCTCATGTGTTTCCTTCGGTCCATTTGCTTTCCTTGGCCTGGTCCATTTTATTTTCTGCTTGGCCAGGTCCATTTCCCTTCTCATTTTCTGATCTCTTCTCGATTCTTCTGCGCAGATTCTCTCCATTTCCGCAGGTCTTCACGTTTCAGCTCATCCCCGGTCGATCCTCCTTCGCCTCCGTCAGCCTCGCTTCCGTCACGCCAAAGAGCGGCATTCCCATCAATCTCCCTCTTGCCGTTCTTTGGAGTGACGCCGAGCATCTCCCACAGCAACTCGAACCGACCCTTGCTCAAGGGCTTGATGAAGATGTCGGTCAGCTGCCGATCTCCGGGTATGTATCTCAGCCAAGGTTCAAGAAAGCGCTAGGCGCTAGGCAGGCGGACACCCAGCGCCTAGCGCCTAAAGCGCCTAGGCGGGGCCTAGGCGGTGGCTAGGCGGGCTAGGCGAAAATGTATATATATATATATATGTTATTTATACTATACATAAATGTATAAATAATATAATTCAAATTCTTAATTTAAAACATTTGCAAATGTTTAATTGTTTGAAAGAAATAACAAAAATAAACAAGTAACACATTACACACTTAAACATCTAATTCCACATCTCCATATTCTTCATTGAATTGTTCTTCGTCGGATTCAAAGTCTATGTTAACTTCTTCTTCTTCTTCTTCAGATTCAAAATTAGATTCATCAAGTTCTCTAACCACAAGCAAATCATCTACTTGATCTCTTGAAACCTCACACATCATTGCATCTTCTTGGTTTGATTCTTCGTTTCCTTCCCTTGATTCATTCTCCATTTTTCACTTTCAACGATCCAATCTTGAACATGATATGGATCATTAGATAGAAGAAATTAGGTGTGCTCATTCCGTAAAGATCCCACCAATCGACTACAATGTAAAAAATAAAGTTACAACATTATATATAATTTACAAGAATGAAATGGATAAATTAAATGTTGGAAAACAAACCTGGATCATAACTTTGTTCATTTTTCTCGCATCCTTTGATGGCATGTGGTTTTCCAAAGTTACCTTCTTTTTTTTTGTACTTTGGAAGTTCGGCATTAAGAACCAAACACTGAGTATCAAAATCTGAGAAAAAAGCTTCCGAACACTTAAATATAGCATCTACCACATTGTCATCCGATTTAATATTCGAATCCTTATAAGTGTAATAAGGATTCAAAAAATATGCCGCCAAATGTAGAGGACTATCAAGCTTTCCTTTTATCCTTTCATCGATGATGTTAATAATCGGCTTATAATTCTTCTCGATATTTTTATATGCCGCACGTATCTCCTGTTTTGCTATTTGCAACTCTCCTTACAAAAACCCCATTGATGATTTTACATCTCCATCAACTAATCGAAGCACTCTAACCAAAGGTGCAAATACTTTCAAACACAACGTTACGCCATTCCAAAACGAGAAACTCATCATCGTGGTATATGCCGCTTTCCCCTTAGGATGCTTTGACCATTTGCAATCTGCCCATTCTTTACTAGCAAACATCATCTTCAATCCTTCTTGTTTAGCATCTAAAGTTTGTAAACTAAGATAAGCTGATGCAAATCTAGTAACCCCAGGTCTCACAATATCTCTCTTCTTAGTATAATTCCTCATCATCGATAAAGTCTTGTGGTGAGCATAAATAAAAATAGTGAATGCCTTAGCCCTTTCTATCGTTTCCTTAAACTTATCAAGCTTTGCAATACTCTCCAACATCAAATTTATCGTATGAGTTGCACAGGATGTCCAAAATATCACGGGCATCACATTCTTTAACAACTTTGAAGCGGTCATGTTATTAGTGGCATTATCCGTTACCACTTGAACAACATTATCGACACCAACTTTCTCAATGCATTCTTTCACATATTCAAATATGAATTGTCCCGTATGTGCCTCACTTGAACAATCTTTAGAAGAAAGGAATGACGTACCTTTTCTACAATTGATGCGCAAATTCATAATACTCCTTCTTTTTCTATCTGTCCAAGCATCCGTCATAATCGAACATCCATTCAAACTCCACTCGTTTTCGTGTTCCTTTACCAAACATTTCATCCTTTTAACCTCAGACTTCAATAACGGCACTCTTAGTTGGTATTGACTTGGTGGTGTAACATCGGGTCCATATAATCCAATCGCCTCTACCATCATCTTGAACTCATCATTTTCAATCGAATTAAAAGCAATACCATGAGTGTAAATCCATCTAGCAATGTATTCCTGAACCTTGTGCAACCTCTCTTTAGCAAAAGCATCTTGAATGTTTTTTTGCTTCATGTCGATCCTTAAAACATGCAGAAACGTTTCCTTGCACTTTTGCTACATGTTGTTTCAACCTATAAATTCCACCCGAAACAACCTTTCCACATAACTTGCATTGAATTTTATCCAAATTATTCGGGTTGACTAACATACCGAATTCCCATCCGACATCATTTGATTTTCTTTGCAATTTTGAGGATTGAGTTGCAGGTGTAGAAGTAGAATTTGAAGCCGAAGAAGATGCCATAACCTATACAAAGAATCAAGACATCGTTAAACTCGAACCGAAAGACATCCTTAAACAATTATTAATACCAGTAAGGATATACAAAGGATAACATCTCCAAACTCAAATTAATGGTCATCCTCTTCATTGTTTGTTAAATAAGGACCGTAACATCTCCAAACTCAAACCTTAACATCAAATTCGAACCGTAACATCTCCAAACTCAATTCAACCTAACAAGACGTCGTGGGAAGGCAACATCTCCAAACTCAACTCAATTCAACCTACCAAAACCGAACACAAGGCAGAAAGGCAAACCTGGTCGTGGGAAGCAGCAGCTCACGGCGAAGAAGGAGAAAACTCGACGACAAAGGAGACAAGACTCGACGGCAAACCAGTCGACTGCCAACTAAGACTCGACGACGGGGACAGATGACGACGACAAGCAGGGCTACCGGCGACGACGAGAAGGAGGAAACAGAGAGACTATCGGCAGGAGGAAACAGAGGGCTCGACGATCGGCACGGCTGGAAACAGAAGGTAGGGTTTGTTTTGTTAATAAAACGACGTCGTTTTGGTCTGGGTTTAAAAAAAATAAACGCGCCTAGGCGGCCGCCCAGCGCCTAATCGGTCGCCCAGGCCGCCTAGGCGGCTCCACCGCCTAAAATGGCCGACTTGCGAGAAATCGGGGCGGCTGGCCACCGCCCAGCGCCTAGGCGGCCGCCTAGGCCGATTTCTCGAACACTGCTCTATCTCTCCTTCATTCACCGCTTCACGAACCACATGAAATTTTATCCGAATGTGTTTAGTTTTCTTGTGATTCACCGGATTTTTCCCTATTGCAATCGTCGACGTATTGTCACAATAGATAGGAATTCCGTTCTGTATGTCGAAACCTAACTCCTCCAGTAGCCTTCTGAGACAAATTGACTGATTTGTAGCCGCACATAGGGCAATATATTCGGTTTCGGCCGTTGAGTGTGCGATCACAGTTTGTTTGTGTGTTTCCTAGCTGAAAACGACACTGCCGATTGTAAAACAATAGCTCGACGTGCTCTTAGAATCCTTAACGCATCCTGCTAAATCTGCATCTGAATAACCAATCAAATCTGGATCTTGAACTTTCTTGAACATTAGACCGAAATCAGTAGTTCCACACACGCATTTTAGCACTCTGTTTGCTTCTAGCATACTTACTTTGGTTGGTTTCGCATTATCTCGTGATAGGTAGGAGACAGCGAAAGAGATATCGGGTCTGGTAGCTCCCACATACAGCAAGCCTCTCACGATGCTCCTGTAAGTATGTTGCTCTTCCACTGCTTCTCCTTTGCTCTGAGTTTTGTTTATTGTTAATGGGGTGCTTGCTGAGCTTTGAACTGCTATACCAAACTTTTTCAATAAATCCTTAGGACACTTGGTTTGGCATAAAAATATACCCTCTTCAACATAATTAATTTCAAAACCCAGAAAGTATCTTAATATCCCCAAGTCACTCATCTCAAAACTGAGTTGAGTCTTTCTTTAAACTGAGCAATCAGTTTATCATCACTCTCACTGATGATCATATCGTCCACATAAAGACAAACAATTAAAACAATTCCTTCTGCCTTCTTAACATACATGGCAGCATCGCAATAGCTTCTTAAACATCCTTCTGTGATAAAAAAAACTTGTCAATCTTGTTGTACCAAGTTCTAGGTGCTTGTTTCAAGCCATATAGATTTTTTTTAGTTTTAAAACCTTCTGCTCAGCCCCCTCAATCACATACCCAGGTGGTTGTTCCATAAAAACCTGTTCTGTAATTTCCCCATTTAGAAACGCCGATTTTACATCCATCTGATGTAAATTCCAGCTCATTTGTGTTGCCACTATAATTAAGGTTCTGATTGTATCATGTCTAGATATAGAGGCAAAGGTCTCACCATAGTCTTGTCCATAGGTTTGTGAGAAACCTCGAGCCACAAGTCTAGCCTTAAGTTTCTACACTGCCCCTTTCTCATCTGTCTTCACCTTGTAAATCCACTTAACTCCAATAACCTTTTGTTTTTCTGGTCTGTCAACAAGTGTCCAGGTTTGATTTTTATTTGTCATCTCCATTTATGCGTCCATAGCATCCTTCCATCCTTGATCTAACACTGCTTCCTTAAAACAGATAGGTTCATCCACTGTTAAGTAGCAGCCCTCAAATATTTCTTCCTCATGTACCTGATTAGATTATTCTGATTCCTCATATATCTCAGCTATTGGTCTCATTTTGTGCACAATTCTAGATGAGCTTCCACTGCTGCTCCCTCTAGAATCAGTAGTTCTAGTCTGTGTACCACTTAGGTTAAATGGTATAGGAGTTAATTGGTTTTCCCTGTTTCCAGTACTTCCTCTAGAACTGATCTGAGTTGGTGTATTTTCGCCCACATTTTCTGTCCTTATGACTTGTTGTTGTTGTATTTGAGTTTCTATTGAGCGAGGATTAATTAACAGAATTTGATGTCTGACTTCAGCCCTTGTTTCCCAGTTCCAGCTTTTATCCTCTTCAAATTTTAAATCTCGTACAACCTCAACTGTTCCAGTGTTTGTTTTGAACATTCTGTAACCTTTGTTAACACTGCTGTATCCAAAAAACACTGTTATTTCGGATTTATCATCCAGTTTCCTTCTTTTGTGAGCTAGAACCAATACATGACACAAACAACTAAATACTCTCAGGTGACTAATTGATGGTTTGTGTCCACTCCAATCTTCCAATGGAGTTTTTCCCTTTAATGCTTTTGTGGGCAACCTATTTTGAATATAGGTTGCTGTAAAAACAGTTTCTGCCCATAATCTGTTTGGCAGCCCTTTTGCCTTCATCATACTTCTATCCATCTCCAATAAAGTTATGTTTCTTCTTTCGGCTACCCCGTTTTGCTGTGGTGAATAAGCCACAGTCAATTCCCTTTGTATTTCTCTCTTTTCCAGCAGTAAAGAAAATTCCCTCGAGTTGAATTCTCATCCCCTGTCAGATCTTAACTTTTTAATCCTTCTTCCAGTCTGATTCTCCACTAAAATCAGAAACTTTCTGAATACACTTAGTGTATCAGATTTCAGCTTTAAGAAGTACACCCAAAGCATATGAGTGTGGTCATTTGTAAATGTCAGCAGATACACACTTCTGTCCAATGATGGTGTTTGCATCGGTCCACACAAATCTGTGTGAATTAACCCCAAAATTTCCTTAGCTTTATATTCTGAAATTTTAGGAAATTCTTCCCGTGTCTGTTTTCCCTTGATACAGGCTTCACATGTCTCTTTTTCAACTGTAAACTTCGGTAAACCTTTAACCAACTCATGTGCTTGCATCTGTTTCAGATTATGCAACCCTGTATGCCTTAATCTTTTGTGCCACAAGTCTGACAGATTGTCTTTTTCAGTGGTTGCGTGTGCTTGTTCCACTGTTTTAGACCATTTCAATGGAAACGCTTTCTTAACCATAGACACTTCAACCACTAGGCTTCCTTCTCTATCTCTGATTAAACATTTCGATTATCTAAAAATCACCTCATATACATTCCTCAACATTTGAGGAACACTAAGAAAATTTTTATCTAAACCAGGAACAAGAAACACATCTTTAATGATTTTCTTCCCTTTATCAGTGTTGACCTCAATAATTCCTTTTTCTGGCGTGGTCAAAACTGCCCCATTTCCAACTCTTATTGAGGCTTTAAAATTTCTGTCCAGTGTCTTAAAATAATCTTCTTCCTTTGTCATGTGATTAGTAGCTCCACTATCGATTAACCACACATCTCCATCTACCTTTTGCATCACATGAGCTGCTGTGAACAAATAATATGCCTCTTCATCCTCTTTGCTTGCTTGAGCCTGATTTGATGAGTGTTTATTCATTCTGCACTCCCTCGAAAAATGTCATGGTTTCCACATGTACAACATTCTCTTTTTGTCTTGAGCTGCTTTGAGTGTTCTGGTTTTTCTTGCTGTTTGTTTTTGAAATAACATTGGCTTTCCATGTGGTTGTCTTTCTTACAAATTCCACACCACTTTCTCCCTTTAGATTTGAGCTCAAATTTCCCGAAAAACTTCCTACTAGTTTCATGTTTCTGCCCAAGTTTAAGTCCTTTAAACTTGGCTTGAAAAGCTCCCTCTTGGCTTCCATGTCTATCTCCAGCCGCGATTCTTGTGTCTGCAGTGCAATAACCAGCTCCCCCACAGTTAGAGTAGCTAGGTCTTTTGTTTGCTCCATTACTCCCACATAGGGATCAAACCTCTCCTGAAGTGAGCACAAAATCTTTAAAACCAATGCATTCTCTTTTATCTCATCACCATAGGCTCTCATCTCGTTTCCTAATTATGTCACTTTATTTGCAAAGTCTTTAATAGACTCTCTTTCAGCATGTTTCAGCGTGTAATAAGTTACTCTCAATCTTTGGAGCTTAATCATGGAAGTTTTTGGATCTCCGTGAAATCTTTCTTTAAGCAATTCCCATGTTCCTTTAGAAGTGTCACATGTTGACAAATGTGCACTAAATATCTCTTCTGAGACATCACTATACAACAACTGCAATGATGTTTGGTCTCTTGCTTCCAATTCCTCCCACTCGATCATTATTTTCTTCTTCTGTTCTTTAGTCTGTTCTACGCCTATCTCAGGCATCTGTGGCAGCCCTTCTGTCACAACTTTCCACAGTTGTTTCGACCTTTACATAGCCTTATCTTAATAACCCATAGGTTATAGTTTCCCTAAAAAAAACTGGTAAGGAAGTTGTATTCTGCATATCTGAATTTTTGAACAGAATTTAAATATGGATTCTTGGAGTTGTTTGGATCGTTACCTTGTATATTTAGGTCTGCCATGTTTTCTCCTTGGTCGAGTCACTGCTCTGATATTTCTTGTGCCTTTGTGCTTCAATTTATGCTTGTTGTGCAGCCTCTTTTCCCCTCAATCTTGAGGCTCTGATACCATTTGTTAGTGTTTTGGGTTTTATGTGTGCCTTGAACACATTGTGCCTTGCTGAAAATAAACCTTAAACTGGATTAAAACTGATCATGATGGGATTTTGTTATGGAGTTCTGGTTTTATGAAAGGATTTGTGTTTTGCAAAGGAAAAAGACTACTGCATTTGATTGTCTTCTTCATACATATATAATACAAAAATATATGTGTCTTAACCTATGATTAGACAACACACAATAATAGGTTCTGCAATTGCTTAAGTTTGCTAAACATCCTTGTTTGACCTGAATTTGGATGTCAAACTTGCAACGAACGAATATGGTATTTGGGAATGAAATACTAAAAATAAATAAACTAACGAGTTCTAAACAATGAGACAAACGCTTCAGGAATCTGGTTTCACCACAAGACTACCGAAACCAACAATCAACCTATCTATCATGCAATCCCAGTCAAGTTATCTAAGACAGACGATCCTAATATGATATATGCCCTCTCTCAAGGTGTAGACATGTGATCTAGTCAAGTTATCCCCTACTTTTGTGGCTGACACCTTGAACTAAACTCATAAGATCTGTGATTCATCCGTTTTACCCTCAACCGTTGCTACCCTACTTTTGTGGTCTAACCTCGGTTGTTTAAAACCTGATTATCCGGAATTGTAATTCTCCTTTCGGTCCTTCTCCTAAGTTCCTAAACATGCATCTACGTGGCCATCGCAAACACAAGTCAATGAAGCACTCAGATAAAGAATAGATAAACGAAAACGGGAAAATGCATTAAAAGATAAATCAAAGTGGTTTCGGGATAGCCAAGGGCTAATCCCTTCTCCTAAAACAAAACAAACTACTCGCTCATGCGTCCGTAAACAAACATAATTGAAGTAGAAAGTCTAAGGAACATGAAAACCAAACGAAACCGAAGTCTTGGGTTGATCTCCAATGCTCCTTGTACGTCTCCTTCGCAAGAATCTCCTCCTTCTCTCTACTCTCCCTCCTCGATCAAAAACTCCAAAACTAACTCTCCAACTCAAGCTCCCTCGACCCCTAGCCCCTGTTCTTTGGACGCGACCCGCGCGGGCTGAGTGTGTGACCCGCTCAGGTGCGGCGCGCACGATCGCGCATGATCGCGATGGAAAACAAGGTGACCCGCTCGGGCTAAGGAGTGCCCCGGTCGGGCTAATGCACGCCCCGATCGGGCTGGGGTGTGCCCCGCTTGGGCTGATGCCCCGACCGTGCTGCTTGCTTGCCCGACTCGTGCTCAAGTTGCTGGACAAACTTGCTGACTAAACGCCCCGTGCGGGCAAAGGTGTACCCCGCGCGGGCTGAGTTTATTCCTTGCCGATTCTGGTCCAGTTTGTTCCGTGATGATCCTCGATGTTGGTACTTTGTCTCATGTACGTCCTTTAGCTCCAAAATGAACCGAATACGCATAAAAACTTGTAAGAACATGAAAACACGAAACCAGTAAAACGGATACAAAATCATACGTAAGCATCACATCTATATTGTAAGCATCTCTAAAATCGTGCAAGAAATACGTATGAAAACGAGATGATCACATGGTAATAGAATTAGAGCTAGAGGCTCTTACAAAAAATAATACTTGGTCTATTACTTCTTTTCTTTCGAAAAAGAAGGCGATTGATTGTCGTTGGGTTATAAGATTGGGTATAACTCGAATGGATTGATTGAATGCTACAAGGTTAGACTTGTAATTCATGGTGATAGACATAAAAGAAGGATTGGATTTTGAGGAGACTTTTGCATCGGCAACAGAGATTCCAATGATACATGTTTTTATTGCAATGGTAGCAGCTCGTGAATGGATTGTTCATAATGGATTAGCACAACACCTTTCTTCATGGACACCTTTCTTCGTTATATGTGTTACCACTCAGTCCCATTCCATTGGAATTTCATGGTTTGAGCTCGCCAATCGCATATGGTGGTACTTAAATCTTCGAGTCATTGAATCCCGAGAACCAAGTCCAAACCATGTAGTGGTAACGCATATAATGTAATGATAAAGATGATTCCTCCTATATATATAGGTACATTCTCGTACCGACTATGACATTTCAATGGTAACCCATTGGAAACTCGAACCGTGAATGGCTGCATTGGAGAAACTGTAAGGTCCAACAATTTTGTAGCCTTTTCGCTTATGAAATTATGGGTAGAGTCGTTGTCAATGAGAGCCACTAAACCCTACTTTCTTATCATTGCTTTCACCCTCATTGTACGAGGGTTATCCCATCCTACCAATGCGTAAAGCGATATTTTTGGTTCCTCTATTTCTTCCTTCTCATCATAGGCTTCCTTCATTGCTTGCCACCATTCATTAGCCTCTTCGTCCAAATGATATAAATCATATTGCACACGGTGAGTCTCCGGTACATCTTGATATTCAAAGAATTTCTTAACCTTGCTTAACCAAATCGTTGGATCTCCGCCAGAGAAGTGCGGAAACTCTAGCTTCGTGAATTTGGACTAGAACAATGGATTTGTTCGCCCTGATCGTGTAGTGAATTGTTGACAATTGTTTTTTTCATCTACTTCCGCTAGCATTTGACCCCCGCGGTGATTCTCGGTGATAGATTCAGTGAGATGATTCAATGAGGTTTCCTAAAGCTGCAACTTCTCGGCCATTGTCGCTTTCATCTACGCAATTTCATCTTGTACTATATATCCCAAGGTCATTCTCGAGTGATTTGATTATGTCCTTGTTCGATGTCATCCTGACACTATGTTCTTGTGGTCCAAATCAAGATGAGAGAATGATAGAGAAGGCTCTGTTACCAAATTGCTTGGTCCCGATCAAAACCCAAAAAAAACATGTTTTTTTTCTAAACCTTTTATTCTCTTTAGTTGTCCTCATAACATCGCAGGGAAACAACTACAAAGAAACAATTGATCACATAATGATTCAAAAAATAAGGAAATGAGAAAATGGATCTACACCGATCTTATAAACTAGGAAGTTGCTTAAAGTAACAGAAAGACCAAGTCTCCTTTCATTAACAAACTGAAACTAAACACCTTAACCCTCAGACATAACGAGGATTGGGTTTCTTCAAATGCACTGATTGATGTCCATCAATACGTGAGCTCCTAGAAACCTAGATGAGTTTCAGCAGTTGTCCTTCGACCATGAGTGCAAAGAAGAAACATTTTACATTGGCATATGTGTTTGAACATGGATAAAGTTGTGAACAAATGATGTGAAAAAATATTCAACACATAGTCTTTAAGGGATAATGTACGTGATGACATACGTAACATCAAATGAGGGTGAGACATGCTACAATTTGTTTAAGGGTAATACACGCTATGTCTCCATAATCGGTGTATAGTAAAGCCCCTGACTGCATGTCGCGCGATTCATTTGCTGTTTGACTCTCGTTTATGGTATTTGGTATTAGTCCTTTTATCTCTCACAAATGTATATACCTCCCATAATGTGTGATTGCAAGATGTTTGTTTACGATTGGTTTATGCATATGATTTGTGACCGAACCAAAAATTATGGAAGTTAAAATCAAGGAGCATCTATCACAAATGCATACCTTCACTTGATCATCTATAAATAAACATTAAATATAGATTCAAGTGACACAAAGATTATGTTCTTTGTTCTAAAATTAAAAAGGTTTTAAAGAGAATATAAACTCGTTTTTAGAGAGAAAAAAATATCAATTATTGAATGGAGAGGGCAGTGCATAACTCGGGTGATTTTCGTATGTGCTTTCATTCTCAAACCAAGTGAAGAAGTTTCAAAAATTTCATCACTTTTTTCCGGTAAAATTCAACACTTAACCGGAAAAAGTATATAAAATTCGTTTTCGCTTCCACACTTTCTAATAATAATAATATTCAAACCAAATACTATATATATATATATATATATAAAGAGAATACTGTTCGCAGAACCCTAATCTATCAAATAAGATCGTCGACGTCTATGATCAGTAACATTGATCCTCCAATGATGGTCAGTCGACCCTCTAATCCTCGCTCTCCTCCTCTCCCAATTTAACTCTGTCCTCCGTTGCTTTGTAAGCCTACAAAACTTCTGCAACCCTTCATCCATCGTGTCGTGAACCCTCCACCATCGCTCGTGAGCGGCATCGCTAGCGTACACATGTTGCCCTTCAACGTCGAAGTTGCAATCGTAGTCTCTGTAGCATAGCCATGGTTTCCAACCCAAGTAGTGGATCGAGTACAATGTCGGTGGGTCCATTGAGAAGAGATGGTTCTTAAGATTGATTTCGAGTGTGGTGTTGGACCAAAAGTTTTTTAGGAAGTTTATGCGCCGAGGCAAGCGGTGCCACCATATAAAGATCTCGTTGAGATAACCTATACGATGTTGGAGTAAGCGTTAGTGATGTATTTGGGAGATGATATAATATATAAACATAAGCGGATAATGATAAGAATGTTTATGTATTACTATGTAATATATGGTTTAGATTTTTCATCTTAGCTTAATCATAATGTATATTAAAACATTCGTTACGAGAGTGAAAAATAAAATATTTCATATAGACATATATCTTCATCAATATGTCTGTTAACATTTTCGGCAGAACTTTATGAGTTAAATCCTGGGTTATTTTTTTTAAAAAAAACCTTCATTTTGTGTTCTTGATTTGTGGTTTAAAAAGTCCACAATTAGGCTTTTTTGTTCGTGTTATATTCAAAATAATAATAATAAACTGTCGGTACCTTGGTCTCCACCGTTGTACGAAACGATCTCATTACGTTGGCTCATGAGCGTACGGAAGGTACAATTGGAAGGTTCGATGACCATGACACCAGAGTTGAAGATCCAAGCATCGTTGCCCGTCGCCGACATCTGAGGAAAGTAGAAGAGAATATCCAAATTACGTAGAACGATGATATCGGCGTCAATAAAGACGATCTTGTCGTACTCCGTGAGCTGCCAAAGTCGAAATTTGCTGTAATTATACTCGTTGTAAGAGTTTTTGTCAGCTCTCGGGTTTCGTATGCGGCTGATGAGTCGTAATTGCCACCCGGCTGCTGCTAAGGAAAGTAGTTTCTGTTGTGAGATGGAGTTGTCATGAAGGAGGACAAGATCACGTTTGGTATTTGTTTGAAGGAGACTTTGTGCGAGTGTTATTGCACCACATACATAAGCCTCCGAGGAATGTAACACTGTTGCATACGCTTCTCGTCTCGGCATTTTCGTCATCGCTTCTATTTTCGATATGTCGTATACTTCGTCCGTACCTGTTCCATCACTCGTGATTTTAATACTTTTTTTTTATAAGATCTTGGGGGAAAAAGGTAATTTAAAGAATAGTGCTCGATCCTTTTTTTTAATGACCAAGTTATGTAGATTACCATTTAACACTCTTGTGATGGTAGAAATCATCACCAACACCATGTTGTGATATATGAAAAAAAATATTTATTAATATATATATATAATTCTTAAGGTTTGGGTATTATAATATTTAAACGAAAAAACACAAAAGATAGAGTAACTTTTGAAATTTTGTAAAATAATTATCATTATTAATTTTGTTTTAGGAAAAAATAGATTTGAGGCTTCAAAGACTCGTTTATAAAATTATTAGTTTTCAAAGACTCGTTTATAAAACAAAAACGTTTTTTAAATATACATCATATATATATAATATTTAATTAAATTATCTTTTTAAGAATTAATATGTATCTCCCTACTTTTGTGTGCATGTGTCCCACTCACTATGTTATAACGAAATAAAAAAATATTTCTTTCTTTTTTACATCACCAAGTTTTTGAAAGTGTGGTTCACACCAAAACCTTGCTTACGAAGCCAAGCAAATATTTGGTCATTTAGTTTTCGAATTACTTTTGATATTATGTAAATTAATATGGTTTGAAACTTTTTGAAAAGGATATTATTAATTTGTGGAAGAAAGTTTGTTTATTTCTTTTAATATAAAGTAATAACGTGCAGAAGAACTTCATTTTTCGAGATGAAAATTTTTAGGATAAATATAATAATTTGAAAACTAATTTAATAGTCCAATAAAAAAAATCATTTTGAAAATATCCTAAGCATTCACTTTTTCCACCATCAGTGTAGTTCTTGAAAAATATATACGCTGGTATATTGATTTCTTCACCAAAAAAAGTTGTTAATTAAGCAATCCATATATATATATATATGGATCGCTTGGATGATACTCATGTTTTTGTAGTGGTTGATAAGACGTACCTAAAATTTAAAACAACCACTCCATATCTCATTAGCTTAAAATTTTAACAAATAACAAAACAAGCATCGATTGGTTTGTCAACGAAGTTGGTACATTTCACATCATTTTTACGTAATCGAGGCTTTAAGTTGCATCGTTTTTTTCACTAAAATGAGTTATTATTAAAGTTCTAACATACTTGCTCGATCAATTAATTGATTTAGTCAAGCTTTTAAATTATTTGTGTATGATTGAACCAATTATCCGAAGTAAGCCACTTGTCTGTCTGAGTTAATTAATCGTTAAAGCATTAAGCAAAAAAGGCAATATATCAGCAATAATAAAATCTTTCCATTAAAGTTAGTAAAATATCATCGTATGCTTTCCATTTAAGCATACGATGAAAATTGATGAAGATAGGGTTTGTAAACTAAAAAGACGAAGAACCACTATTTATGAGAGTTTGAATAACAAAATCCAATTTTGCTATATAATTTGAAAAATTATTAAATCATTTACAAAGAAATCCTACCATTATATCAGCTATTATATTATATTATATTATATTCTTGAATTAATTGAATTAATTTTTATATTGATTAGTCCGGTTTGTATGAATCTAAATATTATGATATTTGAAGCCAAAGGAAAGCAAGTACCTTGACGTCCCCACAGGGGCAAAGCAAGATTGCAAGAACCAACCGGCAAATCAAGCTTCTGCTGCAACCTTACAACCTCCGGTTTATACAACCACCAATCTCCTTCTCTTCTTACCAAATCATCACATCGGAAAATCTCAATCATCGGTGGACATTTGCTCCATAACACGACCGTCGTTTTCCATCTCCAATCCCTCTTTGCTTTCCTGGCCGCCAAGTTAGCTGCCACGAGGTGTACTTGCAGCCTCGCCACATCCCTTCTCCACCCTTTCTCGGGATACTTACATGGTAACTTTGCGACTATCACGTCCATTTTGTCTTTGTTGGTGAAATCGGGCATAGGGATCTCCGGGCAAGTGGGAACATCCGTTTCTTCCTCTTCGTCTATCCATTCAGGGAAAAGATCTTGCCATTTGAAGAGGTCCGAGACGTGATCAAAGTGTATTGGGATTGTTTCTCCATAGCGTTTCCATGCACTTATGTTGGTATCATCCATGTTCACCATCCCAATCCTTGGTGTTCCAAATCCTCTTTTTAGAATACCCTCCATGAAGCTTGGCACATCTAGTTTTGTCAAATTGGTCGTACTTGAAGGTTGTAATTCTCCATTGTTTGTTTGGCTATCTTCCATGATTTCCTGCATCTTCACACCTCTATCCACCTAAAACACCATGATTCGATGTCACAAACACAAATACTCACGAGAAAGGACGTGAAATATATACATCTATAATGCTCAACAGAATTTGGCAATTAGAATCCTTATAACGTCAAACATTCTGTTTTATGAATATTAAAAAAAGCGATATGTGTCCAAATTATAGACGGAATGTTTTTTGAGAATCCAAATTCAGATTGATTCACGCATAGTTTGATATATATACGAACAAACAAGCTCACCTCACCTTGGCATGACATTCGCGGAAGGAGCAGCCAACGAAAGAAGCTGCATTCTCAAAGTAAACAGAAGAAGGTCGGAGAAGAAGTGCTGTGTATAGAAGAAAAGATAGAGCCAACAACGCAAGGTTGAATCGTATCAACACTGATTTCGATGGAGCCATCTTCATCGTCATCATCGTCACATGTCTAAACCAAGATTTCTCCCCCATTTTCACTCCTCAAACAAAGCCACCTCTTCTACGTTAGTCTCTCTCTCTGCTGATCAACGGATACATGAATGTCTATTTATATGTGAAGTATATATATATATATATAATATGGTTAAATGTAATGACTAATAGACGAGAGGTTTAAGCAAGAGAAATCAATTAATCACGGTGATTGGTAATCTTAATGGATGTAGACATTTTGATTCTAGTCTAATCAGACATCTACGAGAGATCCAAGTGTCAACAGTGGATTTTTCTTTACTCAAAAACAAACATAAGCAGGCAATAAATAAATCAAATTACATTTTTTCTGGTAGTAATATAACAATTGTATAATGTAGTATTCTGGAAAATTCCTAGTGGATTCCATAATTACCCCTTCACCGTAAAAGTGGCATATGATAGTAATACACTAATGTAAAGGATGTTATATGGTCTCTTATACGTTGAATATCTTAAAACTTTGATATCTAATTTAATTTTGTTATATCAACGGACATATTTCCAAGAATTGGTTTGTTCTAAATTCAAATATGCACAAAGTCCAAAACTATCACAATTTGCTTTTAGTTTGAAACTCAAAGAGTATTTTTGAAATTTTCATTAAATTCATATTTTGGGTATTGCATCGTAAATACCCAAAACACTTCTACCATGTCACTCAAATAAAAATAAACTAACTTGCAAAATATTTAAGATTTGTAATATCGAAGAAAGGGGTACGATGGTAAATTCCAAAGGAATAGAAGGGAGGGAGTCAAGCAAAGACAGACACCAACACTTCGGTTCTCGCGTCAACTTCTCTGCTTGCCTCGTGACGTTGACATCGGCCGTTACACGAGGATCACTGCTTCTCAACCAATTACTTTTTTAGTGAAAATACCATATAAAATAAAACTACTGAAGTCAAATAGATTGCATAAAAGTACTCTTGAGCATTGTTTTCTTTCCAAAATATTTTTTATGTTGATATAAACTGCGAATTTTAGATATTTATTTGGTGACTATTTTTCGAATAATTTCCAATGTATTGGTCGTTTTATCACGTAAATTTATAGTGAAAATAGGATAAATTTTAAAACACACGGTATGGATAAAACTATATATTATGATGTAGATACAAATCTGACAAAACTTAATGCATTTATCTAAAGCTCTCTTTTTTTTAAAAAAAAATATTTAATACCTATTTATCCTTTCTTTTCTCTCGTAATATAGATAATCAAAGTATAATATAATTCACGCTTGTTTAAAATTAACACGTCGAAATTTACGAAAAAAACGGTATGGTAAGCAATCGCAATTTATCAGCCGACAAAATATATTTGATAATTAAATCTGAACCACAAAGGGAATAACTTAAAGCTTGCTTGTCTTCATTCATCAAGAGATGAATTACTTCTCTTGTTCAATCATATGATATCAATGTCTGAAACCCCAAACGTTGAAAACAAAGGAAAGGCAAACAGTGATGGTTGATATAATGTATTTCATCAGCAAAGTTGAAGCTATTCGATTCGAATCAATTCAACATATGGTTCGAACAACTTTAGATTCACAAATCGATTAGAAATTATTTGTCTGACCCCCAAAAAAAAAACAAAAAGAGTATCGCTCGCTTTTTCATTGTTCCCTGCATATTTGATTAAGATATAACTTGTTTAGCTCTCTAACAAAAATGAAGTAGATTCATATAAGGACAAATCGATTTTGTTAACTATTCTAGCCAAAACACTATGATGATAACAACCGACGAACTTGAGCTCCGCAAATTTGAATATAGCTCAAACCTAAAGTCGTAGATAAGAAGATGAACATTTGGACCCTATTGAACGGCTATATCCACTGGTTAACACTATCATATTGCTCATATTCAACTAATATAGTAGTTGTTCTATGAAATGTGCACGAATGCTTAAAATGTAAGATAAATTCATTTATACCTGTTGTAACGTGAGAATGGGAGCCAACTCACTACTGTTCTTTGCTCTTTAAGAGGATGTATGAGTGAATCAATCAATTCTACTCTTTAGCCACCTCTTGCATGTGTTGTGCGTAACTTCTACCAGGAGGAATGAATATTAGATCGTCCCAGCCCGAGTTCTTCTCATTCGTCTACAGATTTGGAAACAATATTAGATTCAACTTCTCTTCGTGATTTGAACTTACATGCAATCAATTCATTGACAAGGAAGAGTACCTCCATTTTCTTCAAGACATCTTCTAGACTTCCAACCTGTTCAGAAATAAGATTAGTTTGACAATAAAAAATGAGTTTGAGAACAAAGGCACATTAGTTAGTATGGAAATGTCAACATATTTCTGATAAGGCTTTCAGAGCTTATACCAGAAGAGGAAAGGCCAAAAGTTGAACTGTGCAGAACAAGAGAAGCAGCGAAAGAAGCTATAGTATACCTATAATGTGTAGTGTTCTGTTGGTATTAGTTGTAATTCTGTTAGAATTGTTTGTAGACCTTAGTAACTGAATGATAATTTATGAAAAGATTTACTAGAAGAGTATTGCAGGAAAGGGCATTCATATTCATATTGTCACGATGCTTGGTACAGGACAAGTGTGGCCACACTTGTAAATAAAACAGTCCAAGGGTGTATTCTTCTGTTGTGATGAAATAAAGACTCAATTCTAACAAATTTGTGTCAGGGTTGTGTTTATCAATGGCTTCAAGGTAAAGTGAGCGATTTTCCAGTAGCAGCAAAATACATCTGCCAAGTTTCAAATAATGCAACGTGACGGGGTGGCTGGCTAGGGGAGAACGTTATTTTGAGTTGGCAAATACTTCAAACAAAAGGATACTTCGTTTGGATTCTATGAGCCTCGAAAGGAAGGATTTCAATTGGTATAATTGGAAGAAAAGCCACAGAAGCAAATTGGGAGGATTTCAGATTCAGATTGTGGGAGAAGTTTGGTTAGACCATTTTAGAGAAGCCAGTGAGACATTGTTCTTCCGTATGCAAACAATAAAACAGGACATAACAATGGAAATTAGATGTTTAGAACGGTGAATGTACCCATGAGTACATCTGTTTGGCAGTCTCAATGTGTTCAAGGCAACAAATTGAGAGTTCAATGGGATTTCAACGACAAAGCTGTCATTCTGTAACAAAAGATTCTGATAGGATAGACAAAAAGAGGAGGTATTTGCATAGAGGCCAACTTGAAACTACAGAATTTGGGGGGTGGTGGTGGATTTTTAATACTTGGAATTGGGTAACGCAGACCTGATAATGGGAGTTCAGTGGTTGCGAACACTAGGATACAATTTGATTTTGAGAATTTGGAAATGAAATTCCATAAGGGCAATGCATTATGTACACTCCTACGAGATCCATGTTTATCGTAGGGCTGTGTAATCTGGAAAAAAAATGCAGAATCAGATCCTACTACACCACAGGAACTTCCAGAAGTCTTGGAAACCTTCAGAATGTTCAAATGCCTATGGGCTTACTTCCCATAAGAGGAAGAGAACATGCCATCATTCTAAAACCAGTCACAGGTCATGGGTAAGACCTGTGGCATTGAAAAGATTGTTAAGGATATGTTGCAGGCTGGCACTATCAGACCCAGCCAAAGCCCCTTTTCAAGTCTACTTATGCCCGTAAAGAAAAATGATGATAGCTAGAGGTTTTGTATTGACTACTCAGCATTGAACAGAGACACTTTTCCTTTCCTATTCTCGACTGACAGACTATTAGATGAACTTCGTGGAGCAGAAATATTTTCCAAATTAGATTTGAGGTCAGGAAATCATCAAATCAGGAAGAAGGAAAAAGACATTTTGAAAACAGCATTTAGAACTGTGATGAGCATTATACCATTTGGTTTCACAAATTCATCAGCTACATTTCAGGCATTGATGAATTTAATTTTCATATCATGTTTGGTTCCTAGCCAAAATAAGTTGGTCCAAAATCAATTATTTACTAACATAAAATAAATGTTTGTTTGCACATCCTATGGTGGAGCATTTTGGATACATTATATTTAAAAATAGACTGCTACAGATCCAAGTAAAACTGAGTAATGAACACAGCCACATTTTTGGGCCTTGATGCTATAAAAGGTGCCTTTGTGCAAACTTATGGATCAATTGCCTGACATTTGACTGAGTTATTGAAAAATGATGGGTTTTATTGGTCATTTGAAAAGCAAAGGAAGCACTTCAACAATTAAAGAAGGCTATGATAACAGCTCCAATGTTGAGTTTGCCAAATTTCCAATAAATGTTTGTGGAGGAGTCTGATGCTTCAGGTTCTGGTTTGGGAGAAGTCTTGATGCAACAACAAAGATCTAGTTTGTCCTGTACAAACTATAATTTCCTTTTCAATAAAAATCAGCTGGACTACGCATTCTCGTTTTTCTGTCTGATCCTCACCAGCTCAAGTACAGTAAAACAAAACCGACCCGTGAACTGTTTTTTTTAAATATTTTGCCCATTGTGATTTGACTTATTTGTTGAATGAAATTTTGTTTACGTTCTGGGTTTATTCAGCGACGAGTTTCTCTTTTCTTGGGAACATGATGGTGGGTGTAATCTCGTAGAAATGGGATTGGGAAGTTAAAACTTGTAGATTGAATTTACCAACAAGTGTAAAATTTTATCTTCTGTTTCATGTTTCTAGACAGAAGAAAGCAATAGCGGACGAGGTTTAGCCTATATACTAGTTTCTAAGCAGCTTATGCCTGATTGCAACTTTTTGTTGGAACAAGCACAGGTTTTGGACATTCACTATTCTAAGGACGGAATTTGTTGTTTGAGACCTTACTTTTCATGAGGCTACTTGGGAAATGTCACAAGAAAAAGCAATTTTTTTAATTGTGCTTGAGGACAAGCTAAGAATTCAAGGGGGTAATGATAAAGCTTTTAGAGTTTGTGCCAGAAGAGGAAAGTCCAGGAATTGAAGTGAGTAGAACCAGAACAAGAGAAGTTGCATCAGTAGGAAGCTATAGTCGATATTCTTCTTTGTATAGTTGTAATGTGCAATGTTCTTTTGGTACTAGTTGTAATTCTGTACGAATCGTTAGGTAGTTGTAAACCTTACTAAAATAATCACAATCTGCCAAAAAAGGTATAAATCATATTGTTCGGAGGGTTCGTAGTGGCCATGTGTGAGCACAATTTAGTGCTCCAAACGTGTATTCTTCTATTGTGGTGAAATAGTGACCCAGTTCTACCTATTTGATTATGTCGTTTTATACCTTTTAAAACATTCAACATAGTTTATCCTGACATTACCAATTTTTATAACTCTAAACACTTGAATACAAGTGTTTAAAAGTGATATTGAATCATCCAGTGGTGGCTTCTACATACACATTTCCTTCTACTCTACAGCATTTGTCTCTTTAAACTTTTCTGTTAATATACGATAAAATAGGCATTTCCGTTATAAATCTTCCCAATTAAGAAGAGTTTACGGACATAGGTGTTGCCCACAAATTTTCTAGCGGCTCCAGCTTCTAATTCATAGAAGGTTTTATAAGTTTTTTCAATTGTGTCATGTAAATGACAAGAGTAAGAGGCTTATAAAGAAATGATGCAAAGAGAAACTCAAATGCAGGTTTCTTACCATAATTTGTTGATCACCTCTTGATGCTCGTGTATACTTTGAAAGCTCTCTCTCTATATCTTCCTACACAAGAATGTGGTTCAACATTTATCAAGAATTTGCAATTTCATAGCATCAGTGAACTTTTCTTCATCATTTGACTATTGAGGTTTCTATTAGTATCATTAAAGAATCGGAAGAAACTAACCTTACTAAAATATATGGGACAATAACGCTTATTTCTCTTCCTCACAACCAGAAGATCAGACTGCAAAACCCATAAATTAGAACAGTTGGATATGAAGAGAAAAGAAAGTTAATGCTATCAAACAGAACTTTCAAAAACTTCAGACTAACACACAAATTGCATACTTCATTGGTCTACAAGAAAACCATAGATATCTGGCAGGTTAACTAAACAACTATATATCCAAACATAGACTGCACAACAGTAGCTCTTCTATCTAAAAATCACAGCAAGCAAAAAAAAAAAAAACAGGCACAATGGATAGATCCATTTACCATATTCCAGAGACATGGTAAACTATCACAATACACCCTCATGCAAAACATTGATATCTATCAGCAAGGTTTACAGTAAATATGTAAAGCGGTGTACCTGAAAAACAGGAACTCCATCAAATCCATTGTTACTACCAGAAGATTTTAGCTGAAAAACAAAGAGGACTAGCTTCAGGATGAGACTTCTAGTTTCAATTATGAAAATATCACAATAACTAAGATAGTTGTAAGATAATCATATAATAGAGGTTCTAGGATGAGCTAACCTCCAATGCATTTTTTATTTGTATTGGATCTGGCAAAAAGCGAAATGAAATCCCCTCAACTTTCAACATATACACCTGCCACAACAAGATTTAATACATCGACGTTAATCTCACTAAGAAGCACAAAGAGTAGTTACAACGTGATTGCAATTATACGTAGTAGACAATCTAAGGAATTTTTCCCGACTGCAATAGTTGTAGAATGTTCTAGCACTGATTATAACAAAGACGACCAATTTCAGCCTCTTTTATCTTTGTTTTGTGATTAATATTCTCAGATACAACTGCAAAAAAAAAAAAGAATAAACCTATATTTCATATGCCAACAAGGACACATATTAATGCTTTATCATTTGCATTGAAAGACGAACAATAAAAATAAAAAGCTCTTTACACACTGTCTACCCAAGAATTTCTCCTATAAACTCTTGAAACAAGATGAAACATAGACGACTAGTAACCACAAATTATATGAACTTGCAAAAACTGAGACAACCTTAAAATTTACTTCATTTTTCACATTTCCGAAGCCAATCCTAACCATTTGACTACCTTCATAAAACTTCTGCATAATAACAAGGCACGACTATTTCGCCTGACAAAAGAAAGGGACCAGACCACTGCAAAGGCTATATATTACAGTTGATTCTTATCATGGGAACATCTCAACACCAATCATGATACATTCCATTGGCTATGATCAACAAGCCAATAAGAGAGTCCCGCATGGGTTGAAATAGACACCCCCTCCTATAAATAGCTTTTGGGATGAGTTCTACCTAGGTCATATGAGGCTGTGGCCATGAGAGAGGAGTGAAAGGGAAAATGGAGAATAGACCCAAGTACCAGCCGCCAGAGTCGTGGACAACGTTGTGTAGAGGTGGCGATATTGTTATACTTCACAAGACAATTAGAAAGTCCCACATGGACTGAAATAGACTCTTATTTGGGACTTATAAGGACCCCTAAGCACCTATTCCATAAGCTAGATTTTGAGATGAGTACTAACTAGGTGGTTTTTATCACCATTCCACCGGGAAATTTGTAGTCTATTCCCCAAGGAAATCCCCAGCCGGAATTCCTAACAACTAAATTTCACATGCTTTGGTCATAAAACTTTCATTTGTCTACAATACAAACTCCTCTAAATTTGGCACAGGGAGTGATATAATCAACAATACCTGGTCTAGAGTGATGGGAACAACCTTAGCATTGGATTTCAATTCTCTTCTCCGTAAACGAGCCTGAACACAAAATCACACGAACAACGACAATCTCAGAATACTTTTCCAGTACATTTCGATCAAGGCAAAATCCCAGAATCAACCACGACAAGCAAGAGCAAACCTGAGCAAGAAAAGCTTCCGCATCCTCTTGTCGGAAACAGAGCAAGCCGAGAGACTTGACGCCACTGGGATCGGAGATAAGCACGAACTCGTTGTTCGTGTTGCTGACGGTGAACACGGACGTACCAACAAGAGCTTTCGCCACCTGAGAAGGATTCAGCCCCGTTGTTGTGGCAGAATCGGAGGAGGAAGAAGGCCTGGATTGCGATTGAGAGACGGAGGCGAACGGCGGCAGCGGCGGAGGCGAGAAACGGCGTGCGGCAGAGGCGGTTAGGGTGCCGGCGAGGCGTTTGGTGTCTTCGAAACGGGCGGAGAGGTCAGAGCCGAGGCAGAGGCAGCGTTGATGGATGAATGAGGAGAAGGATACGAGAGGGTTTGCTTTTGGTGATGACTCCATTTTTTGCATTTGCAGATGAAGTAGAACTGCAAAAAGAGAGATTACAGAAATATGAAAAAAAAAAGAAAAAAGACGTTGAGTTGAGACCATTTACTATGGGCTTTTTTAGTATACATATAGCTTCGAATTTTGGCCCGACAACATTTTCGCGGTTTGCATGTTGATAGTTAACTTAATTATATATATAAAGGAAAAATATTTTGGTGGCTGGTTAGATAGGCGGAATATCAGAAATACTTTCAAAGGGCTAAATCACTTCAAAAATACCCTTCCTCAAAATAATTATTAAATCCGAAAAATAAAAACTGAGGAAAAGACAAATTTGCCTTTAACGTTCGAACGTGGAAAAATGGAAGTTCGGCAGTTTTTCGACGTGAAAAACTGCCGAAAACGAGAAAGCCGAACAGTTTTTCGCCGTGAAACCTGTTTAAAAGTTGATAGCAAGAAAGAAATAAGTGATTTCGAACTTGAGAGGGAACGATTTGAAGTTGGCGAACGATTTGAAGTTGGCGAGAAGGAAACTGGCGAAGAGAGCACGAAGAGAGCACGAGTCAATCTTCAATGGCGTCAATAAGTGTAAATAGTTTGATTTCTAGGGTTTTGCAAGCTTTCGAGTCACAAAATAGTTTATTGATTTGAAATGGGTGAGTGTCAGTGTCA
>CM071868.1:15378185-15412254 GCA_036759665.1 Gynandropsis gynandra | reverse complement strand
CATCCCCGTAGCTTTGCACGACTCGGGCACTCAAGGAACACGACCAGGGAGGTGTGCCCGCTCGGGTGCTTTTGTTGTGCCCGCTCGGGCTAATTCATACCAAGAAATCACCGTAGGTGTGTGCCCGCTCGGGTTGTGGACTTACACGATTGGGCATGAGTGCCCGCTCGGGCCAAAATGAAGCAAATGGTCGGGTACAAGGCTTGCACGAGCGGGTAGATGCTGTGCCCGCTCGGGCCCTTTTTTTTCTCAACAAATTCCCAAGATTTATAACAACCAAATCAGATCTATAAGAGGGGGATTCGAAGGAGATTTGAAGGGGGGGACTCAAGGACAATTCAGTGCCATTAGAGACACACTTGGAAGGATCGAGAAGGACGGATCTACGGATCCGAAGCATGGAGGATCTATTGAAGACATTGGTCGATGAATAGGGAGCATTCTCTTTCTCTTTCTATGTTGAATTTAGATTTCTTTTGTGTTTCGTTTCCTTAGTTCATGTTCGAGTAGATCTATTGCCATAGGTTAGAGAGTATTGCCAACATGTAGAGAAGTCTTGTGCTTAATGAATGGTGGATCTTAATGCTTTCATACTTGTACGCCACTCGTTATGAATGAATTCGGTATTTTATCATGTTTTCAGATCTTATGGTTGTTCTTAATGCTTTCATTACCTGTACGCCACTTGAATGAATGATGTTAGGAGTCTAATAAACCAACGCCAGGGCATTAGACTTCGGAACTTAGCCATGATTTAGGGTTTAGCCGGTTTAGAATCTACGCCAGGTCAATCGGTTAAATCTAGGGATTAGGATAGCGGTCGTAATGCGTCTATCCATGTAAGATACGCAATGGATACATTGGTATATGCATGCTAGATAGTGGACAAGACTACGCTAGTCAGTTCCTATAGGAGAGCTTGAATTCCCTGAACTCATGATAGTATCTAAGACCAATTATCTCGTTAGAACTTCGATACATCGTTATGCAACTCTTGATACCTATGGTGATTTGTCGCTGAGTCATTCCCATCTTAGGTTTAGTTTGCATTTGCATTTGCATTCCTTCTATCATTAGATTCATCACGTCTTATTAATTAGTTTAATAACTTATAAGTCGCATCAATTCCTTGTGTTCGACCCTATTTGCTACACGATCCGTATCCTTGCGGAAGCGTTAGTCTAGGTAATTTATTACTTGATATAACGCACATCATTTGGCGATGAAGAAGTGGAGTTTAATCTAAACGACACACTCAAGGAGCCGTGTATGGTTGATTCGGTGTTTTACTTCGACGTCCTAGAAACATTAGCCGAGGAGGTTATTGAAGAGTCCGGGAATATGGATTCCCTTGAGATGGCTCTCTTAGCAGCTAGAGAAGGGGTATATAAAGACCCAAATGATGTAACATACTATACAAAGTTGCTGGACAAAGGAAAGAAGGAAGAAGTCACAGATGCCAAGTTAAACGAGATACGAGCAGAATTTCGCGCGGTCCCAACACAGCAGATTGCGTCCCGAATACAACAGAACGAAAAGCAAGCTGATGGAGGAGATTTGGACTATTTACTCCAAGAGTAGTGTTCAGCTCACACACACATGAGTATGAGTTAGGTGGATCTGAATTTGGACCAAGAAAACGCCACAGATTAACCCATGAACTCCAGCGCGACCCGAGCAGATATTAGTGCAATCCGAGCTACGAGCGATGCAGATCAGAATACAAATACTTTCTGAGACGTAGAAAAACATCACTGAACGTCCAACACTTGGTTGGGACTTGACAAGGCACCCAAGGTGGAGTTGAAACCCTTACCACAAGGGCTAAGGTATGAGTTGCTCGGACTTGAATCTAGTTATCCCGTAATAGTGAACGATAACCTAGACAAATTCCAAAAGGAATGCTTGTTAGATGCTTTTAGGATATAGGGGTGTCATAGGTTATACAAGAATTAGATGTTAGAAATCGCCCTTTTGGGAGAATGAAAGACTCGAAACAAGAGATGATTTGGTGCTTGTTGTTGTAGCTTTCCTCCTCTATTTATAACGAAAAATAAATGGACTCCTGAAATCCAGAAAGACAATAAATACAAAGAATGACTAAGGTGCATGTATTGACCACATCTTTACGTCTTCACTGTGGCATTGGTAAAGTAAAAAGCATAGCTAGAACCTGGAAAATGCAGTGTAGTCTGACATTGAAAAGACTAGGCGGTAGGGTCGCAATGGTCGGAAGGGTCGCAATGGTCGGAAGGGTCGCAATGGTCGGAAGGGTCACAATGGTCGGAAGGCTCGCAATGGTCAAAAGGGTCGTAATGGTCGGAGGGGTCGCACGGGTCCAACATATTTTGATTTGAGCTGTATTTTCAAATTTTATTCATATTATGTGTAAATAATTTGTAAATAATAAATTAGTATCGCAGGGGTCTAAGGGTCGCAGAAGGACAAGGGTCGCAGGGGTCCAAGGGTCGCAGAGGAACAAGGGTCGCAGGGGTCCAGGGGTCGCAGAGGGACAAGGGTCGCAGGGGTCCAAGGGTCGCAGAGGAACAAGGGTCGCAGAGGGACAAGGGTCGCAGGGTCAAACTGGGTCGCTGGGTCAAACTGGGTCGTAAAGTCGCAGGGGTATTTTGGGAATATCAACATTTATACGGGTACTTTTGAAGTTAGAAATATTTTCTTTTCCGGGAAGGGTATTTTTGAAGTGTTTTAGCCCTACGAGGGTATTTTTGAAGTTACCCCGGTTAGATATCTCGTAAAAATAATTATTAAATAAAAAAATTAAAAAATATAAATTTGTTTTTACTTTTCCTACGTGAAAAAACACATGTTCTAATAGTTTTTCCACGTGAAAAACTGTTTCAAAGTTGAAAGCAAAGAATATGAGGGGATTTTGAATATACGAGGGATCGATTTGAAATTGGAAAGAAGGAAAATTCAAGTTGAGACCAAGCAAATTTTGAAGTGAGAAAGAGATGGCTAGAATCAGTAGTGAAGAAGAGAATACGAGTTATTGAGTCGCAAAATTGTTTGTTGATTTGAAATGGGTGTGAGTGTCAGTGAGTCGTTGAGTCTCAGTGAGCCACTTGAATCTTAGTGAGTCGATAAAGTCTTAGTAAGGCGGTTGAGTCGCAAGGGTTGATCGAGTCTCATTGAGTCGCAAGGGTCGCAGGAGTTGCATGACCATCCTCGACTCAAGCGACTCATTGGGTCTCAATGGTCGCAATGGTCGCTTGAGTGTCATTGAGTCGCAAGGGTCATTTCAGTCGCATGAGTCACTTCAGTGTCATTGAGTTGCAAGGGTCGTTTGAGTCGCATGGGTCGCTTGAGTCGCATGGATCGCTTAAGTCGCATGAGTCAATTGAGTCGCAAAGGTCGCTTGAGTCGGTAAAAGTCTAATGTATTCTTAATTGGTCATTTTCCAGGTGTCGCTAAATCCGAAGTTTGTGTATAATTCAAGCACATGGACAGAATGCAAAACATTACCACCAAGTGTTATCCTCACGAGACAATAAAGAAACTGAGAGGAATCTTAGATGAACATGAGTTGCATTACTTCAAGAAGGAGTCACAATCTAGGCATTTATTTCATTTCTAATGTGAGTCCACCTTGACGAAGGTTCAAATGTATGTCCTATTAAATCACTTCGTGATTGTACGGGATAAGAAGGAGTTATGGTTCGTCTTAAACAGTGTTCCAATCCGGTACTCTATAGTGGAGCATGCACTAATTTTCAGATTAAACTATGAACCATATCCTAAAGGATGAGAGTCCAAAACGGGTGATACATCCAGGCTAAAGAATTTCAACCGTGGAAAGGTGACCGCCGCACAAGTCAGTGAAAATCTTGTGAAGGTGAAGAATTCCGACGACCGGACGAGGTTGGCAACTTTGATGTTGTTGGCACAAGTTATAGATCACAAGCCTTCATCAGACAACTTTATCAGCCATGATCTCATTGACATGGTTGATGACTTGGAATTTTGTGAAAGCTTTTCATATGGGCTTTATACATTCGAGAAGCTCGTGGATACTTGCCATAAGCACGTTAGCGGGGAATCACTGAAACCAAAATGGTATTGTGGTGGTTTCATGATCCCACTAATGGTAAGTTGTATATATTATTCGAATAACTTGAATGTTTTCGTACTTTTTGCATTCTTATCATTTCATTTTAATGTTTCAGTTACTTCCATTTGAAACCATCCTTAGTTTAGGCAGAAAGGGATGATATATTGATGTTATGGATACGGATCCATCATATCCAAGGATGTGCAATAAGAGGGTTAAATCCAATTTTAACCCGAAGTATGTAGACGTGATAAGGCAGATCGGAGATTCTAAGGTAACAATTACGCAAGGGTTACAAGGGTAACAAGGATCACAAAGGGTCATAATGGTTATTTTTGTTTTTGCAAGATATTCGAACTATTTTTCGTGTTGAACACGAAGAGGAAGCTTTACTTTTTTATCAGGAGGATTACAAGGGATGCCATGATCCTAATGTTCAGATATAGATGGGACATCTACGTAGAAATCCGAAGGGTATTTGTTGGGAGGATATCTGTAAGCAAGAACTATTGACGCAAAAAGCAAGTCTTGGTGATCAAAAGAAAGGGACAGGAAAAGGGACTAAGAGGAAGAAAAACGTATGTGAAAAGTAATAGAGGTTGTAGATGTTCCACCCATATCTGAAGCTAACGAAGAGGGATGATATGTGATGCATTATCAAAGTTAAACAAATAACCTAAACTACCCGCAAGTGCACGGTACGTGTGTAGTACTTCAGGTGTCGATCCCACAGGGACTACTCAACACAACCTATACTCAATCTACAAATCAAACTTGCAAACGAATGAAATATGGGAATTGAGAATGAAATTCTAAAAACAAATAAACAAACTAGTTCTTAGCAACGAGACAAATGTTCCAGGAATCCAGTTTCACCACAAGACTACCGAAATCGACAATCAACCTATCTATCATACAATCCCAATCAAGTTATCTAAGGCAGACGATCCTAATGTGATATCTACCCTCTTTCAAGGCATAGACGCGTGATCTAGTCAAGTTATTCCCTACTTTCGTGGCTGACACCTTGAATTAAACCCATAAGATCTGTGATTCATTCGTTTTACCCTCAACCGCTCCTACCTTACTTTCGTAGCCTAACCTCGGTTGTTCCTGTTTTCATGTTCTTTCAGGTTTTAATGCAAATTCGGTTCATTTTGGAGCAAAAGGACGTACACGAGAAAAAGAACCAACATCGAGGATCATCACGGAACAAACAGGATGAGAATCAACGAAGAACACACACTACCCGCGCGGATAACTCCCTAGCCCGAGCGCGCATTTAGTTCGGTGATTTTGTCCAGCAAATTGAGCACAAGTCAGGCAAGCACTACACACGCCCGTGGCATCAGCCCGAGCGGGTCACAACCCAGCCCGACCGGGGCATACACCAGTCGACCACACCCTAGCCCGAGCGGGCCACCTCGTTTTCCATCGCGATCATGCGCGCCGCACCCTAGCGGGTCACACACCCAGCCCGCGCGGATAGTGTGTGTTCTTCGACGATTCTCGTCCTGTTTGTTCCGTGATGATCCTCGATGTTGGTTCTTTGTCTCGTGTACGTCCTTTAGCTCCAAAATGAATCGAATTCGCATTAAAACCTGTAAGAACATGAAAACAGAAAAACGAGTAAAACGGATACAAAATCATACGTAAACATCGCATCTATATTGTAAACATCTCTAAAATCGTGCAAGAAATACGTATGAAAACGAGATGATCAAAATTCCCCAGACTTGAATGTTTGCTTATCCCTAAGCAAACGTAAACGTGGAACACGTGGGGTATACAAAATCCGAGAATTCCCTTTTCTCCTAGGAATACCGCTAAAGCGAACCTAACCGATCAACTAGCAAGTTGAGAGCAAATTCGGCCTAATTAAGTTTTCAGTCTTCATCCTAGATTCACCAAGGCTACCTACGAGAAAGTAAATCGAAGGAAAATTAGACAAACCACCGTAGCTCTCTCCACCAAACAAGACTTCAGACAAATGCTAAACCTAGAACAACCGAGGATACTTGGTTCTTTCCGAGTTTCTTTCTTTATTTTTCTTTCTTTTTTCCTTTTTCTTTTCTTTTGTTTTTATGTCTTCTGTTTTTTTTATTTTTTTTTCTTTTTCTTTTCTTTTTTTTCTTTGCATACACACTAGGCTTCTAGGATGTCGGATTTGAAGGGATCCACCCTCTACTTAGACCCAGACTACCGATGACGATATACGCATGCATCTCGTTCAAGAGTGCAGTGGAGTAGGCGGCTTTTTATTGTGCCATGCCCTTAGGACGTAGAAAGATGATCGCCGAAAAATAAAAGCAAACAGCTGGGTTGCCTCCTAGAAAGCGCTTATTTAACGTCTTTAAGCTTGGACGTCTCCATTCCTCATGCGTATGCGACGGGTGGATCACAAAGGGAAATGGAGTTTCCACTTTCGATCGGTTGAGCGGCTTGGTAGAGCTTTAGCCGCTATCCATTAGCTTTGAATGTGTCACCCGTCTCGCTCCATAGTTCCACATCTCCATGTGTGAAGACTTCTCGTACCTGAAAAGTATCAAGGTCGATGCACTCATATCGATTTTAGATCATGCTTTTAGGCATTATTTCTATCGACGCGGAGTGTTAGTGTGCGCTCTTAATCTGCAAAATAAGCTCAATTTCATATGATCTAATAATCCTCATAAAAATGAAGTAAAGCATCGTCTATACGAAGTATGACCATATGGATAGAGAGAATAAACGATAAACTAGCCTAGCAACCTCGTCTAAACCCCCCACAAGCAACACTAGGATTCCCAAAGAATTACGACCTATTTTTTTTCAGCCGACTAATAAGCTCTAATGCTTAGAAAAAACCTAGCTCAAACATGCGAAATCTCACGGAAAAGGCCAACTTCTTAAGTATCCTAGGTTCAGGGTTCCTCTCAAAACGTGGCACCGGACAAGTGCCTGGGACGACTCTAACTCACGAAAGCAAAAACAAACTAAAAACTACAAAATCCAAGAGAAAATGAAAGAAAATGAAATGAAATCACCTCACAAACGTGAGCTGTTCCCCTAGACTTGAATTGAACGGCGTCCTCGACGTGAAGCTCCAATGGAGGATAAGGGAAGTGAAGTCACGTTTGTGGTGGTATTTTTGTGTTTTTTTAAACGAGTCCTAAACTAAAGAACTAAGACAAATAGAAAACAAACAGCTGGTTTGCCTCCCAGAAAGTGCTTATTTAACGTCTTTAAGCTTTGACGTCTTCATTCAAACGAACTAAAAACTACAAAATAACCTAAAAACTATAAAATCAAAGAGAAAATGAAAGAAAATAAAACGAAATCACCTGAAAAATGTGAGCTGCTCCCCAAAACTTGAATTGAACGGCGTCCTCGACGTGAGTCTCCGATGGAGGGTAAAGGTAGTGAAGCACGTTTGCGGTGGTATTTTTTTGCGTGCGCGACGGGTGGATCAGAAAGGAAAATGGAGTTTCCACTTTCGATCGGTTGAGCGGCTTGGTATAGCTTTAGTCGCTGTCCATTAGCTTTGAACGTTCTGCTCGAATCTCTCCAAGTTCCACGTCTCCGTGTGTGAAGACTTCTTGTACCTGGAAAGGACCAGACTAACGAGACCGTAGGTTGCCCGAGAAAAGTTTAGGACGAGAATTGAAAAGTAGAACTAAATCACCTGATTGGAAGTCATGAGGTAGGGTCTTTTTATCGTGTCATCCCTTAGTCATTGCTTCTTTCTTTGGCACGTCATGCACGAGATTCACTCGTTCACTGCCCGAGGCTGGATAAATGGTATCTGCATTGAAAAGTTTTATGACGTCTTTTTCCATTACCTCCGTCTCCATGTGTGAAGACTTCTCGTACCTGAAAAGGGCCAGACCAACGAGACCGTAGGTTGCCCGAGAAAAGTTTAGGACGAGAATTGAAAAGTAGAACTATATCACCTGATTGGAAGTCATGGGGTAGAGTCTTTTCGTCGTGCCATCCCTTAGTCACTGCTTCTTTCTTTGGCACATCATACACGGGATTCACTCGTTCGCTGCCCGAGGTTGGATAAATGGTATCTGCATTGAAAAGTTTTATGACGTCTTTTTCCATTACCTCGTGCAAGTGCGGGTGCAGCCTCCTTTGAGTTTCGATGGAAGGTTCATGGCTGTCTTCCGTATAATTTCTGTGCATACATGTTGAAAAGCTGACTCTTCTATGCTTCTTGACGTGTGTGGGTTGTTTTTTCATCTCTTCTGCACTCATGTTAGTATTCGTAACAGCAGGATATATTTTATCACGTTCAACGTACTCATACCAAAAAGAAGACGGAGGTGGCTCGGACTCAAGTTTGGACGTCTTCTCCGCTGCAGTTTCGATGGAAGGTTCGTGGCTGTCTTCCGTATAAGTTCCGTGCATACATACTGAAGAGCTGATTCTCCTACGCTTCTTGACACGTGTGTGTTGCTTTCTCATCTCATCTGCACTCAAGTTAGCATTCATAACAGCAGGGTATATTTTATTGGATTCAACATGCTCATACCAAAAAGAAGACGGAGGTGGTTCGGGCTCAAGTTTGGACGTCTTCTTCATTGCAAAACCAGCGTGCGTTTCATGTGGTATCTCCTCACGTGGGGCATCTCCTAGTGCTTCAATAACACTCATGAATTTCGTGTACATCTCAGCTCCTTCGTCCGTAAATCATGCATCTTTGCAAACTCGTGTTAAGCATCGCATAAGAGGATCGGAAACACTTACTTGATCAAGCGTGTCTTTTGATAACTTGTCCAGCGAATCGATTGTAAAGCAAGACTCCTTGAATGAGGGTCCATTCATGGGGCTGGACAAGTTGAATTCGATTGTCTCATCTCCGACACGTAAAGAAAGCTTTCCTTGTTGTACGTCTATAATGGCACCTGCAGTAGCTAAGAACGGTCTACCAAGAATAATGGGTACCCTAGCGTCTTCCTTTATTTCAAGTACAACAAAATCAGTGGGAATTAAGAGATTACCTACCTTGGTGGGAACGTTTTTAACAATTCCCACCGAATCTTACCGAACGATCCGCGAGGCGTAGAGACATCTTTGTAGGTTTGAGATTCCTGTAGTCCATCCGTTTGAAAACCGAGTGTGACATGATGCTCATGCTTGCCCCTAAATCGCACAAAGCATGATCAATATCAATATTACCTATTGTACATGGAATGGAGAAGCTTCCGGGGTCCTTCAACTTTGGTGGCAGCTTGTTTTGAAGGATAGCGCTGCATTCTTCGGTGAGTGCTACCGTCTCGTTCTCTTCGGTCTACCAAGAATAATAGGTATCCTAGAATCTTCCTTTATTTCAAGTACAACAAAATCAGTGATAATGAAGAGATTACCTACCTTGATGGGAACATTTTCAACAAATCCCTACCGGATATCTCACCGAATGATCCGCGAGGCGTAGAGACATCTTCGTAGGTTTCAGATTCCCGAAGTCCATCCGCTTAAAAATTGAGTGTGGCATGATGCTCACGCTTGCTCCTAAATCAAACAAAGAATTATCAACATCGAGATTACCTATTGTGTAGCTTGTTTTGAAGGATAGCGCTGCATTCTTCGGTGAGTGCTACCGTCTCGTTCTCTTCGATATGCCTCTCTTTGGAAAGTACCTCTTTGATGAGTTTGGCATGATTAGGCATCTTTTGGAGGGCTGCCACGAATGGGATGTTGATGTCAAGCTTCTTGAGACCCTCTACGAATCTGCCCACTCGTTCTTCATTCTTACTGCTTACCAACCGTTGAGGAAACGGTATAGGAGGTTTGTATGCCGGTGGAGCAATGTATGGTTTGTCCAAATCTGGTTCAACTCCTTCCATAATCGCAGTCTTACCTTTGCCTCTTTTCATGGACGTTCCAGCAGCTTGCTCTCGCTCTTTCGAGGGCGAATCCTCGATCATATCACTTTTGCACACGGAAATAGCATTCACGTACTCTCTCGGGTTCAATTCGAGTTTACCTAGAAGTTGTCCGGGATTCCGAGAGGATGAGACAGCTTGCTGTGCTACGGAGTTCTCTAAACTCTTCACATGGTTGCTCAAATATTCCATCTGAGTTTTGAGCTCGTTGATCGCTGTCCCCACATCCGCATTGAATTTGGTTTGAGTTGAATGTTGCTGCCTTTGCTCCTTTATAAATTCGAGCAGTATCGCCTCAAGGTTCGATGAAGAGGCTTGAGGAAGTTGAGGAGCTTGCTGAACATGCTGAGCTTGCTGGAATTGCTGGTTATTTTGCTGGTATGGTTGTTGTGTTTGCTGAAATCCCGAATACTTTACCGGTTGAGTTGTTCGATACGACAAGTTCGGATGATTCCTCCTATTCGGGTTGTAGGTATTCTCGAATTGCGTGTTTCCTTGCTGCTGGGCATAATTCATGTATTCTACGTTCTTTGCAGCGTGCATTGATAAGCCACGTGTTCTGTATATCCGTTATTCATGCAGTACATGGCGTTCGTTGCGTTGCCCATCGCTCTGCTCTGATTCGGCTCGTATAGGCGACGAGTGCTGTGAGGCATACCTCTCGGTGGTTACCACATGGTGTGGTTCATGGCAAGGTTATCGATCAGCTCGTATGCCTCCTCGACGCTCAGATCCATAAATGATCCTCTAGCAGCGTTATCCAACGTCGCTCGATGTTCATCTGAAATTCTGTTGTAAAAGGTTTGGATAACGTACCACTGCTCGAGACCATGGTGTGGACACATCTGTAGAAGATCCTTAAATCTGCCCCACGCTTCAAATAAAGTTTCTCCATCTCTGCATCTAAATGTAGTGATTTCCCCCCTCATCTGAATCGTCTTGCTCGGAGGAAAGAAACGTGATAAGAACAATGTGCAGAGCTGGTCCCAAGTCATGATCGAACCAGCGGGAAGCGATTGCAGCTATGTTTTTGCTCGTCCCCAATTGAGAAGGGGAAGAGACGTAGTAAGATCGCGTCCTCTGAGACTCCGTGTATCTTGAATATACCGGAAAGCTCAAGGAAGTCTCTGAGGTACTGGTCGGGATCCTCGTGATTTCCACCCATGAATTGCTTCAAATAAAGCATGTTGATCATCGCCAGCTTAATCTCAAACATTTCTCTAGCAACAGCAGGCATCCTTATGGTTGTTTGCACGTTGTTCATGTTCGGCACCACGTAATCTCTGAGGCGACGTGGTGGAGGAGCCTGTGGTTCTCGCGGTGCGAGTTGTTGTTGCTGCATTTTTCCATGGTCGTTCTGATTATCCATCTCTCGTTGATCTGACAGCTCTACGAAGGACAAAATAAAAACGATTTAGGTAGAAAAACAAAAGAAAAGAAAACAAAAACAAAAACAAAACAAGAAAGACTCTAGGCTCGAATCTAAGACGTGTTGACAATAGTCCTCGAGAACGGCGCCAAAAACTTGATGCGTTATCAAAGTTAAACAAATAATCTAAACTACCCGCAAGTGCACGACCTAAACTTTTCTCGGGCAACCTACGGTCTCGTTGGTGTCGATCCCGCACGTGTGTAGTACTTCAGGTGTCGATCCCACAGGGACTATGCAACACAACCTAAACTCAAACTACAAATCAAACTTGCAAACGAACGAAATATGAGAATTAAGAATGAAATTCTAAAAATAAATAAACAAACTAGTTCTTAGCAATGAGACAAACATTCCAGGAATCCAGTTTCACCATAAGACTACCGAAACCGACAATCAACCTATCTATCATGCAATCCCAATCAAGTTATCTAAGCCAGACGATCCTAATATGATATCTACCCTCTCTTAAGGCATAGACACGTGATCTAGTCAAGTTATCACCTACTTTCCTGGCTGACACCTTGAACTAAACCCATAAGATCTGTGATTCATCCATTTTACCCTCAATCGCTGCTACCCTACTTTCGTGGCCTAACCTCGGTTGTTCTAAACCTGATCTTCTAGGACTATAATTCTCCTTTCGGTCCTTCTCCTAACCCCTAACACATGCATTTACTTGGCCTTTGTAAACATAAGTCATTTAAGCACTCGAATAAATAATAGATAAACGAAGACGGGAAGATGCATTCAAAGATAAATCAAAGTGGTTCCGGGATAGCCATGGGCTAGTCCCTTCTCCTAGGACAAAACAAACTACTCGCTCATGCGTCCGTAAACAAATATAATCGAAGTAAAAAGTCTAAGGAACATGAAAACCAAACGAAACCGAAGTCTTGGGTTGATCTCCAATGCTCTTTGTATGCCTCTTTCGCAAAAGCCTCCTTCTTCTCTCTACTCTCTCTCCTCGATCAAGAACTCGAAAAACTCCCTCTCTAACTGAAGCTCTCTTGACCCCTAGCTCCCGGTCTTCCTTTTTCCTTCTTCTTTTCTTTCCTTTTGTCCATCTCTTTCCTTCCGTCCGTTCGTTCTTTTCCTTTAGTTGCAGCAGCCACCTATTTTGCCTTTTCTTGAGTTTTCCATTCTTGAATAAGTTGGGCAACGTTTCCATTACTTTCTCTAGCAAAATATCACTTATTCCTCTTCTCTAAAGTCGTTTTCCTTATTGTATAAGACCCCAACAAACTCCTATTCGTTTTAAGACAAATTAACTTATCTGGAGTTGCAGGTGACGGACGCGACCCGCGCGGGCTGGGTGTGTGACCCGCTCGGGTGCGGCGCGCATGATTGCGATGGAAAATGAGGTGGCTCGCTAGGGCTAGGGTGTGCCCCGGTCGGGCTGGGTTGTGGCCCGCTCGGGCTGATGCCACGGGCATTTGTAGTGTTTGCCCGACTCGTGCTTAATTTGCTAGACAAAATCACCGAACTAAATGTCTGCTTGGGCTGGGTGTGTGACCCGCTCGGGTGCGGCGCGCATGATTGCGATGGAAAATGAGGTGGCTCGCTAGGGCTAGGGTGTGCCCCGGTCGGGCTGGGTTGTGGCCCGCTCGGGCTGATGCCACGGGCATTTGTAGTGTTTGCCCGACTCGTGCTTAATTTGCTAGACAAAATCACCGAACTAAATGTCTGCTTGGGCTAGGGAGTTACCCGCGCGGGTAGTGTGTGTTCTTCGCCGATTCTCGTCCCGTTTGTTCCGTGATGATCCTCGATGTTGGTACTTTGTCTCGTGTATGTCCTTTAGCTCCAAAATGAACCGAATTCGCATTAAAACCTGTAAGAACATGAAAACACGAAACGAGTAAAACAGATACAAAATCATACGTAAACATTGCATTTATATCGTAAACATCTCTAAAATCGTGCAAGAAATACGTATAAAAATGAGATGATCAATAGCTAGGTGTTCTGATGAAGAAAGGGATGGTGATGTTGAAGCTGAAGCTGAAGGAGGAGGTGTTGATGAAGAAGATGATGTAGTCCCTCTGACACTCAAGCAGAAATTAATAAAGGAAATAAAAAAAGTCAGAGAAAAGAATCATCAACGCCGTAAGTGACATTCTCAGGGATGTCGGCTTCATTTTGCCTAATCCAAAATTAAAGGCGGTAAATCCCTAAGATGCTGAAAAGGCAAAATCAAAGTCTATCAAGAAAGATGCGAGCACCGGAAACCAATTTTCTGGCATTGTGAGAGATGATGATTTTGAATTCCATTCGATGTCCATATCTAGTGTCAAGAAAGGAGCCAAGCGCAGAGCCAATTGAGTCAGAGGCTGAAAATCTTACATCTACCGTCAGCATTCCTCTATTTGAATACATTTCCGAAGAGGTTACTGCAGTGTTTGCTCCTGTCGAAGTTCCACCAAGTAAGTAATATTTAGTGAAAAGGTCATTTTAGTCAATTTCCAGCGAGAGTCGACATGGGTCACAATGGTTGCATGGGTCACAAGGGTCTCATGAGTCGTAGGGTCCCAAGAGTCGCAAGGCTTGCATCAATGTAACAAATGATGAGTCTAATGAATGAAGTAATTTTTATGCAGATTCCGTCGTTGGTGTTCTTGAGGAGGTTCCTACTGAGGATACTCCATTGAGTCATGTCGAAGAGGTCGCCATTGAGGAGGTTCTTGCCGAGGATACTCCAGCGGATCCTGTCGAAGAGGTCGCTGCTGAGGAGGTTCCTACCGAAGTACCACCAAGTAAGTAATGTTTGATTCACAAAGGTCACATTGGTCGCATGGGTCACAAAAGGTCGCATTGATCGCATGGGTCGTTATTTCCTAATGGTTGCATGGGTCGCCATGTTCGCATATATGGCATGGTCACATGGGTAACAAAAGGTCGCATTGGTCGCATGGGTCGCTATTTCCCATTGGTCGCATGGGTCGCCATGGTCGCATATGTGGCATGGTCGCATGGGTCACAGGGTCGCATGGTCGTAAGGTCACATGAGTTTAATGAAGTAAATTTTATGCGGATGCTGGACCTTTATTGAAGGAGTCTGAGCCATATGTTGAACCTCCGTCGATAACTAAAATAATTTTAAGACCGCGAAAGGCAAGAAAAGAGCCATATGTTGAACCTTTGCCAGCAAAAAGTGCAAAAATAAGGCAAGAGAGAGGGAAAGGGAAAGTTGTTGATGCAGAACCCGTAAAAAATGTAGTTCAAGAACCTGTAAAAAATGTGGTTCAAGAACTCAGGGAAAAAGGTGGTTCAAGAACCCGTAAAAAAGGTGGTTCAAGAACCTGTACCGAATTGACATTTTGTATGGGAGCCCAAGGGATTGGTAGAGGCCAGGATAACCCAAGAGCATTATTCATTGAAGCTAGGGGTATAAAATTGACTACTCTATATATATTTATGATGAGACCTCGCCAAGAGCGTTGGTGGAAATCTGACCTAGATTGTCCCTAGGGGCCAGAGTTTTGGGAGATTATATTAAAGGCTAACGTATGGGTTGAAGATGATGTATTTTTTTAACCCTTAGTCACGAAAGTTACAAAGGTCATAGAGGTCATTTTGTGTCATATGTATTCATGTGGGTTAATTTTTTTTGTAGCAATTGGATGAGGCGTTGTTCGAGCTGTATAATCGCATTAGCACATTCCACTACATATATCAAAATTATTACGTTTTTCCTATTGATTTCATGCAGACGCTCACGATGTCGATGTATGAGGATATGGAAGAATTATCAGAAACTCTGACTGAATATTTGGATGGCAAGTATCCATTCATAAGTAAGTACAAAACATTGAATCAGTACGATGGCTTGGTCTTGATTCTAAACATTACATTATCCAAAGTCGAAATGTACATGTTCATTGGGGAGCCATGAAAGTGGATTTCAAAATCCGATGCATCACGGTATCGATCCAGTCATTGAGATGATAAGCACAACTATCCCCAAGATGTTCCGACTCAGATAGTTTCCTTCTTTGGCTTCTGGAGAAGATAAATGGCAGTACGAGTATTATGAAGGTTTGTCACATAATAAAAGCGCGAGTGACTGTGGTGTTTACGCCTTCAAATTCTTAGAAGCCCCTGTAATGAAAAGACATGGGACTTTACCCTTAATTTGAAATGAAAATGTTGCTTTGATGCATGAGAAGATGACTGGTGATGTATTTGGGAATGGAAGATGTATCTCTGATACTCCGAGACCTATTTGATTCATATTTATTTGTAAATAACTTGATAAATTATTATTTTTCAAAATTGATTTATATCAAATTATATTATTACCTAGAGACCCCTACGACCCTTTGACCCCTCTGTGACTCAAATCAAATTATTTACAAATATTATGAATCAAATTTTAAAAATGATAATTTATCAAGTTATTTACAAATAATATAATCAAATTTTAAAAATAATAATTTATCAACTTATTTACAAATAAATATAAATCAAATTTAAAGGATGACATGATGCAATGTCATTAGTCTAGGTGTATAGGGATACCCTCTAAGACCTTTGTACCTATGTGACCCTTGTATCTCTGTGACCCTTGGACCCCTACGAGCCTTGTCCTTCTGCGACCCTTGTTCCTCTATGACCCTTGTACCTCTGCGACCCTTGTACCTCTGCGACCGTTGGACCTCTACGACCCTTGTTCCTTTGATACCCTTGGACCACTACGACCCTTGTTCCTTCTGCGACCCTTGTTGCTCTACGACCCTTGTACCTCTACGACCCTTTGACATCTACGACCTTTGTCCCTCTACGACCCTTGTACCTTTATGACCCTTGTACCTATGCGACCCTTAGACCCTTGCGACCCTTGTACCTCTACGACCCTTGTACCCCTCTGCGATCCTTGTACCTCTACATCCCTTGTACCCCTCTGTGATCCTTGTGTCTCTCCGACCCTTGTACCCTTCTACGACCCTTGTACCTCTATGACCCTTGTGATTGTTGTGATATGAATAAAATTTTGAAAAATAATTAAAAATTTATTATTTACAAATCAAGTTATTTACAAATAATATGAATCAAATTTTAAAAATAATAACTAATCAAGTTATTTACAAATAACTATGAATCAAATTTAAAGAATGATATGATGTGATGCCATTAGTCTCGGTGTACAGGGATACCCTCTGCAATTCTTGTCCCTCTGCGACCCTTGGACCCCTACGACCATTGTCCTTTCCGACCCTTGTTCAACTGCGACCCTTGAACCTCTGCAACCCTTGTACCTTAGTGACCCTTGGACAAATGCGACCCTTGTCCCTCTGTGACCCTTGGACCCCTGTGACCTTTGTCCCTCTATGACTCTTGTACCTCTATGACCCTTGGACACGTATGACCATTGTCCATGTACGAACCTTGTCCCTCTGCGACCCTTGTATTTCTGCGACCCTTGTCCTTTGCGACTTTTGTACCCTTGTAGTCCTTGTACCTCTGTGACCCTTGTCCTCTGCGACTTTTGTACCCCTGTGGCCCTTGTACCTCTGCGACCCTTGTTACAATAATAGTAAATCCACAATAACAACGATACTAACAATAATACTAATTCTAGAATAATAGTAAAAGACCAACAAAATACAAACATGAAGTTAAAGTTCAAGGGAATGTTGTTGTTCAAGGGAAGTTCAAACCAATCAAAATACAACTGAAATCAAACTATGTTTTTGTTAGACCCTAGTTGAGGGATAAAACGAAGCAGAGGTGTTGCTCTATTGGACACCAGTTCGACTGTGAGGGAACAACCCTCGTTTAGTCCATTTTCGTGACAAAATTTTCTCCAACTCCCTCTGATGCTAGCGTCACCACGACTCACGGGCCTTAAATGTGTCGACCACGCCCTTCCTTGATCGTTTATCAGCAATATATTACATCGTCTACCGCAAAGACCACTCGACCTCGTAAACCCTATCGAAAAGGTCTATGATAAAAATCGAATAAATAACCGAAGTTATATACGATGAACAGTTTGAGGTCACTTACCAATGCATCTACGACCAGTTTTGATCGCGTGGCTGGTACCTTGAAAATTGTTTGAGCAGAAGAGTATGACCTTGCTTCTGGATACGGTGATGATATATATGATGCATATTGTTGATTACACATATCTTCTTCGAAATCGGTGACGTTAAAAACCATGTCACCTTCGTCCGGATAATCGTAGGACATGGTCTGACTGTCAAGTCCTAATAGATTATCAACTATGTTTCATGCCTAACATAACTGACTGGTGAATGATCGCAAGAAACTCCTTTCTTCTCTCATTCAAATGCCCTGGCCAAGGTCTTTTCAGTCATTATGTTGCTGACAACATAGAGCTCAAACTCTTTACCTAGAGTTGACGGATTCCATCTTGATCAATCACTAACTGCACAAGCATCTAATCATTCCCAATATCCTTTCAACTTACATCCCAAGACATAAGGTGTCCAGAATCAAAGAATGGTAGATAACTTGCCAGTTACCATGTTGATCTCAGGTCTAAGGAAATTATAATATTCCAATCCTTCTAGAGAAATTCCTATTGACAGTTCAATGGTAATGTAACCATTAGGAATTCTCCCTTAGGGTGAGTTCAATGATCACATCTCTATGTGCATCATCCATACATGTGATTTAGTAAAAGAGATCTACTAATTTCTATCAAATAGAAACCATCACATCCATGTTGATCTATCCGGATTACTAACGTCCAAGTAGTTATCCTATGATCAAGAACGATTTAGATTAAGTTTTTACCAAAACTTCACTCTCTTTATCATGATCTCTATCATGATGACAAGTTTCTAAACTTAATCATGGACTCTATCATACTAGCTATGAAAACATATACACATATATATTTACAAATATCATCAAAATGATAAAATAATGCCATTTCATTTATTTATAAGTGTTCAAAATACAAGACATAAAATAGCTCTTAAATAGTTACAACAGTTGTACTATTCCTAGAACTAATCCCAGCAAGCCATGTCTCTCAATCCAATCTTCAACTTGTGCTTGTCAAACTCATTTGAACCAAGCGCCTTTGTGAGCGGATCTGCTGCATTCTCTTTTCCTTCTACCTTCTGGATTTGAACGTCCCCACGCTCAACGATTTCCCTTATCAGATGGAACTTCCGCAGAACATGCTTTGATCTTTTATGAGATCTTGGTTCCTTCGCCTGGGCTATTGCCCCGGTATTATCACATAATAAAGGAACAGGTTCCTTTATCGAAGGCACCACACCAAGTTCAATTATGAACTTTCTCATCCAGACCGCTTCCTTAGCAGCTTCGCAAGTCGCTATGTATTCTGCTTCAGTAACCGAATCAGCTACAGTAGCTTGTTTGGAACTTTTCCAACACACTGCACCCCCATTGAGACAAAAGACATACCCCGATGTCGATCTGCTATCATCCTTATCAGATATAAAGCTGGCATCCGTGAACCCTTCTAACTCTAAGTTAGAATCTCCATAAACGAGGAATTGGTCTCTAGTCCTTCTCAAGTACTTGAGAATGGTTTTCACCAATTTCCAATGTTCCTCACCGGGATCTGCCTGATACCGACTCGCTACACTTAGCGCGAAGGCTACATCAGGCCTCGTACATGTCATGGAATACATGATGGCTCCCACTGCGCTAGCATATGGGATCCTACTCATGCGTTCTCTCTCTTCTTGTGTCTGAGGACAATCCTCTTTGGAGAGAGAAATTCCAGTGCCTATCGGTAGATAGCCTCTCTTGGAATTTTCCATGTTATACCTCTTCATGATGGTATCAATGTACTGGGACTGCGATAGTCCAAGCAACCTCCTTGATCTATCTCTATAGATCTTTATTCCCAGAATATAGGTTGCTTCTCCCAGATCTTTCATGGAGAATTGTTCGGATAACCAGAACTTCGGCTCTTGCAACGCCGGAATGTCATTCCCTATGAGCAATATGTCATCCACATAAAGCACAAGGAAGACAACCGCGCTCCCACTAAACTTCTTGTACACACAAGGCTCTTCTTCGCATCTAACAAAGTTGAACTCTTCAACTGCCTTGTTAAAGCGAATGTTCCAGGTTCGAGAAGCTTGCTTGAGTCCATAAATGGACCTCTGAAGCTTGCATACCATATGACTTTGAGTTGGCGACGTGAAACCCTCAGGTTGAGTCATGAAGACTTCTTCCTGGAGCTCTCCGTTAAGGAAAGCTGTTTTCACGTCCATCTGCCAAATCTCATAGTCATGGAATGCCGCTATCGCAAGCAGAATCCGAATAGATTTGAGCATTGCCACAGGGGAGAACGTTTCTTCATAGTCAATCCCTTCTCGTTGACTATACCCCTTGGCAACTAGACGAGCTTTATAGGTCTCTACCTGCCCGTCCGCTCCAATCTTCCTTTTGTAAACCCATTTACAACCTATCGGTCTGGAAGCCTGTGAAGAATCAACCAAAGTCCATACTTTGTTGATCTTCATAGATTCCATCTCGGATTCCATGGCTTTCCACCATTTCTCAGAATCAGGGCCTTGTATAGCCTCTTGGAAAGTCAAAGGGTCGTCATCTATATGACCGACCACATCCTCTTGCACCATCAGATTAAGTCTGTCAGGTGCACGTCGAGAACGTGTTGACCTTCTCAAGGAAGCCTGTGTAGCAGGTTCAACCTGCGCTGGGATATCTTGTTGGGCTTGTTCCTGAACAGGTTCCTGAACAGGTTCCTGAACTTGTTCCTGAACGGGCACTGTCACTTCAACATTTGAAGATGAAGCGCCGGAGCCTAACACTATATCACTCAGCCAAGAACGCTCATTTGACATCTCATGTCCATGAGCTTGTGTTGGCTCATCGGGTTCTTGAATCTCGTCAAGAACTACTTCCCCACCATGAATTCCTTCATCAAGGAATTCCCTTTCAAGAAAGGTTGCCGTTCTGGCCACAAACACTTTGTGTTCAGACGGGTGGTAGAAATAATATCCCATAGTTTCCTTGGGATAACCTATGAACCTACATCTGTCAGACCTAGCATCAAGCTTGTCTGGCTGAAGTCTCTTAACGAAGGCCGGACACCCCCAAACCTTGATGTGCCTCAGGTTTGGCTTACGTCCTTTCCATATCTCATATGGTGTCTTCGAGACTGCTTTGGTGGGAACTTTGTTTAGCAGATAGGCAGCTGTTTCTAAAGCATAGCCCCATAAGTTCATTGGAAGATCAGTGAACCCCATCATGGATCTCACCATATCTAATAAGGTTCGATTTCTCCGTTCGGATACACCATTATGTTGTGGTGTTCCGGGAGAAGTCCACTGAGACAAAATCCCATTTTGCCTTAGATAATCGACAAATTCATGACTAAGATATTCACCGCCCCGGTCAGATCTCAACACCTTGATACTCTTTCCGGTTTGTTTCTCCACTTCACTGCGGAATCTCTTGAACATTTCAAAAGATTCGGATTTGTGTTTCATCAAGAACACAAATCCATATCTCGACATATCATCAGTGAATGTGATGAAGTACGAATATCCACCCCTGGCTTGAACTCTCATAGGTCCACACACATCAGTATGTATCAGCCCTAGGAGTTCTGTAGCTCTTTCCCCGGTTCCACTAAACGGAGATTTGGTCATCTTACCAGTGAGACAGGACTCACAAGTTGCATAAGATTCATAATCGAAATGGCCTAAAAGACCATCTTTATGCAACCTGTTTATCCTCTTCTCACCGATATGACCAAGTCTACAATGCCAAAGATACGTCTGTCTTTGACGATCATCTACTTTTCTCTTAAGGCCCGAAACATGCATGTTAATTTCTTCTACATTAACATCAGGTAAGATATACAGCCCTTGTTGTAAATAACCATTCACACAAAATTCATCACCATGATAAATAGAGCAAATGTTATTACTAAAAACTGTTCGAAATCCACGTCTATCAAGCATAGAAATAGAAATTATGTTCGAAACAAACTTAGGAACATAATAACAGTCGTCTAACAACAAGGTCTTGCCCGTAGGCATTACAAGGGAAATTGATCCTACGGCTAGAGCAGCAACACTTGCGCCATTTCCAACCTTCAGACTGAACTCTCCCTTCCTGAACCTCCTACTGATCCTCAGCCCCTGCAACATATTGCAGATGTTAAAACTGCTACCGGTATCCAATACCCATCTAGACGAATCAATAGTAGTTAAGGAAATCATGAAAACATTTTCCATGAGAATCTTACCTGGCTTCTTGCCCTTCAGAGACTGCAGGTATTCTTTGCAGTTCCTCTTCCAATGCCCCTTCTTCTTACAGAAGAAGCACTCAGCATCAGCTTGGTCAGATTTGCCCCTTTTTGCCTTAGGTATGGTCACACCACCCTTGGGCCCAAGGAGCTTCTTCTTGGGCTTTTTGTTGCCCTTGCCCTTCTTGAAAGAAGAGCCGACCATCATCACGGCACTATGTCCCTTAGACGTCTCAGACACTGACTGACTCTCATAGTCAATCAGTTGGTTCAGCATCTCATGCAGATCCATGTCCATCTTGTTCATGTTAAAGTTAACAATGAACGGAGAGAACGTCTCAGGCAATGACTGCAAGATCAGATCTTGAGATAACTCTTTGCCTAGTGTGCACCCCAGCTTCACAAGCTGTTCAATAAGACTGATCATCTTACGAACATGGGGCCCCACCGGAGAGTTCACAGACAATCTTGACTTGAATAGTGCCTTCGACAACTGATATCTTGCCGTTCGGCTCTGCGCACCATACATCTTCTTAAGATGCTCAATGATAGCAGCAGGCTCCATATCCTCATGCTGGCGCTGGAGTTCTGAACTCATTGAGGCTAGGATGATACACTTGGCAGTGTCAAGGCGATCCCTTTGCTCTGCCCAAGCAATCATGCCATCCACATCGTTATCAGCAGGTTCCTTGATAGGATTCTCGATCGAATCGAGTATCTTCTCCTGCTTGAGGACGATCTTAAGGTTGCGGTACCAATCATCGAAATTTTCCCCAACAAGCTTGTGGACATCGAGAATGGCACGTAGGGAAATTGAAGACATTCTTCGGGAAATCTAGAAGGAAAAATTGCAGCATTTATTTGAACACTTATTTAATCAAATAGATATGGACTTTCATCTAAATGATTATTTTACTGACTAATACTACAATAGTATTCAGAAATCGTATTTCTTTCAGTAATATTTCCTGAACTTATCATGCATAAGCCCCCTGGTAGTCAGGTCGTTTCTTAAGCATATTAAACAGGTTGGTTTTAATTTTGGCTCTATATCACATAGTCACCTGGTAGTCAGGTCGTTCCTATTGATATAGTTGAGTTCATCCTTCAGCTCATGGTTAGATATCAATTAAGTTTATGTCCCCCGGGTAGTCCAGGCGTATACAAAAACTAATTGTTCCCTCCCACTAGACATCTGATGTCGTAGATGTATGAATCAAATTATTGAACTACATGCCTCCTGGTAGTCAGGCCGTACCATGTAATCAAGAACCTATTCAAAACATCTACGATGAAGGAAAAGCCTAACGATAAACAATTTATCGTTTTAGAACTCAATTATTAATTAAAATTCTTAATTTTAATATCATTCTATATTAGATAGTCACCTGGTAGTCAGGTCGTTCCTATCGATATAGACGAGTTTTATCATTCACCTCATGGTCGGATATCAATTAAGTTTATGTCCCCCGGGTAGTTCAGGCGCTTACAAAAACTAATTGATTCCTCACACTCGACATCTGATGTCATAGACGTACGAATCGTATTCTCGAACTACATGCCTCCTGGTAGTCAGGCCGTACCATGTAAACGAGAATTTATTCAAAAACGTCTATGGTGAAGGAAAAAACTTAACGATAAACAATTTATCGTTTAATAACTTTAATCTTCCGGGTTTTTTTTCGGATTCGGGTCGGCCCGATTGACATCCATGCGGATTATGTATATAAATCACGTGAATCATGCGTAAGCGCGTTTAGGTATGTATGAGTGGTATAATCATCTTTTTATCATTTCGAAAAATAAAATAAAATATAAAAATAGAGTGCGACGGTGTGACACGATTCTTTTAACGATCATTTGGCCATCAAATTTTAAAATAAATAAAACGTGATTTTCTTTAAACGCTTGTGTCGGGGGAGGTTCCAAAATGGATAAAATTTGGAAAATGACGTAGGGTCAACCTTAGCCGCCCTCGGCCCCGTCGACCCTCTGCCGTCGACCGACGACGCTCGTGCGGCCGACTAGGGCTCGTGCAACCTTCCGTCGTCGACCGACGAGGTTCGTCGCGTCGAGAAATTTCTGCGCGCGCGATTTTCACAAATTTTCGATCCATTTTTCATAAAATTTCGAAAAAATTAATCCTAAACATACAGCCAGACGCTCTGATACCACTGTATGGTTGATTTGATTATGCGGAAACGTGTTTTAATCAACCCGAATATCGATCTAGTCATGTTTACGATTAATTGTTCGGTTTCAACGATAAACGACTCAAGAACAGTTTCTGAGATACCTGAAACGTTGAACTGAAGATCGGATGTGAGGCTTGATGGTACAAGCCCTCTACGCGTATCCACGCCGAGATCGGGATCTCTTTGATGCGGGATTCGGAAGAACGAAAAAACTGTTTTTCGTTCTTCGGGTTTTTCTTTTCTGACGGCTAGGGTTTTCTGTTTTAGAATCGTATGTTTACGAAACCTCGTAAAGCGCTTATTTATAATTATTAACTCTTTAATAATTACAACTTAAACCCATAACTATTCAAATATTACATAATTGGCATAGGACTTTCATCTGGAGCCATCCAATTTGACTTCACATGTTTTGTTAGACACATCTGATTTAAACATTGTCGTGTTGTTGTCCCTCGTTTTCCCGTCAATGTGCTCATCGAAGAAGTTCTTCAGAATGTCATGTAACAAAAAACGAAAAACATGGTCAAATTTGTACATTCTCTACATGTAACATACCGAAAGAGAGACAAATGAAAGAGATTACAAGATAGTTCTCCGGATAGATCGAAAGAATGATTTGGAAGAAATGAGGGAAATGTGGCATTTTTTTATGCTGGGAGATTGTAATTGTTAGATCGAAAGATGGGTAGAAGATGATGAGAGTTAGAGGGAGAGTGTATCGTTATTCTAAAAAAGGAAACGACTGGAATTTGAAAAGACATGACCCTAGCATCGAATCGACGTCAGATGGAATTCGAAAAGACATGACCACACGGTTATGTTTTTTTAAATTTTGGTGAAAAGTTCGGCGGGATGTTTGGTGAAAATAATACATTTACAATGCCAAACTAATAAATGGGTCGCATGGTGAAAATAATACATTTATAGCGTCGCATGGATCACTTGGTTGTATGGGTCGCATAGTGAAAATACATTTACAGCGTCACATGGGTCGCTTGGTCGCATGGGTCGCATATATAGATCAATAGATTCAAACTCGACAAATTTATGGATTCAAAATGATAAAAGGACAAAATCAATCAAAACAATACATTTACAACGTGAAACTAATTAATGACAATTGAGGATCGCATGAGTTTCATATGTCGCGTGGTCGCATATATGGATCAATAGATGCTAACTCGACGAATTTATAGATTTAAAAGGATAAAAAGACAAAAAAAATCAAAATAATACATTTACAATGTCAAACTAATTAATGTCAACTAAGGGTCGCATAGGTCGCATGGATCGCTCTGTCGCATATATAGATCAATAGATGCTAACTCAACGAATTTATGGATTTATAAGGATTAAATGACAAAAACCAAAGAAAATAATACATTTACAACGTCAATCAATGGTTAAAACGGATTATGACCCATGTGTCCCAAGTAGTGTTGAACGAATGCATGTGTTTCAATAGTGATAGTACTGTTTTAAGAACCCGTCAGATGAGTTTGTGAAAATTTTAAAAAATACATTTAACATTTTGTTTAAATGTCGATATTATTGATATTATTGTCTACATTGATTCTTAATTAGACATATACAAATTAAATATATTGATAATGACATTTTAAGAAAGAAACGCACGGGTCGCTTGGTCGCGCATATATGGATCAATAGATGTGAAATCGACGAATTTATGGATTTATAAGGATTAAATGACAAAAACCAATCAAAATAATACATTTACAATATCAATCAATGGTTAAAACGGATTATGACCCATGTGTCCCAAGTAGTGTAGAACGAATACCTGTGTTTTGTTAGCACGAATGCCTGTGTTTCATTAGCAGAGAGTTATCTCCTGCCATGTACTTTGCTTTCCAGTCTTCTGCTTTTTTATTGTTTGGTATTGCACTCCAGAGTTATCTCCTGCCATGTATTTCGTCTTCTTGTCACATTTCAAGAGTGACCCAACACCGTCACCTAGGTCACCCCCGCAATTCGTCAGTGACTGCATAGAGACCGAATTCGTCGATTACCAAGATCTTGAGTAACACATAGACAACACGATGCCCTGCGTCCACCATGTCACCTTCGTCACGAAGGTCACAAAGGTCAAAAAGATTTTTCATAGAATTTGGTGTTAGATACGTAGACTAAGAGAAGAGACGTAGATGTTCACTTATAGAAATGGGTCGGAACAGGAAAACCGTATGGAATATGGAAAGGAAAGACACTGAACGTCAATTATTTCCATGTGTTTGGGTGTAAGTGCTACATACTCAATGATCTCGAGTATCTTGGTAAGTTTGATTCAAAGAGTGATGATGGTATGTTTCTAGGTTATGGTACAAATTCAGTCTCTTTCGAGTTTATAATTTTCGTACCAAGACTGCTATTGAGTTCACTAACGTTGTATTTGGTGAAGAAAGTCAAAACTCAGAGTCATTTGTTGAAAGAGTTGTACCTCAGTTACAAACAAATATGCCAAACATACCTGTTGAAGCCAAAAGTTCACCTGAGGAACAAACTGACAACCTAGGAATAGGACTTACCGAGGAGAACTCGGCAAGGGGAGGTGAGACAGAAGAAGAAATCTATTTTACCCAAGTACATAACAATGATTCCATAACATATGTCATTAGGAATGTTCGTGAGACAAGTAGAATGAGGATCAAACCACGTATAAACTACAATGGCTTGGTGAAACAATGGGATGATGGAATTTTCATATCACAAAGCAAATACGCTCGTGATTTAGTGAATAAATTTGAAATGGACAATAACAAAACTGCTCACACACCTATGTCTACAATTACCAAAATGATAAAGGATTCCGAAGGAGAGGATGTTAAGGTGTAGGTTATTAGAACAGACATTTGAACCTTCGTCAATCTGGAGTCACATTGGAAATAGAATAAATGCCTAAATTGTGACTCAAAAAGAATAATCAAATATGTGAAGGAAACTATTGAGTTTGGTATTTACTACACTAATGATACTAATTATGAGTCGGTACGTTATTGTGATGCAGATTGGGATGGAAATGCCGATGATCAGAAAAGCACTTATGGAGGATGTTTCTTTCTTGAAATTAATCCTATTTCATGGCACAGTAAGAAACAAAAATCTACATCCTTATCCACGACAGAAGTTGAGTATATTGCACTAGGGAGTTGTAGCACACAACTCATTTGGATGAATCAAATGTTGTCAAAGCATAGTATGGAATCTAAATCTTTCATTGCTCATTGTGATAATACAAGTGCCATAAATATTTCGAAAAATCCAATACAACATTGTAGAACTAAGCATATTGAAATTTGACATCATTTTCTTAGAGAACTTGTTGAGAGAAACAATTATTAATTGAATATATGCCTACGTGAAGACAATTGGATGATATTTTTACCAAACCTCTAGACATGAACCGCTTTGTGAATTTGAGAAAATCCCTTGGTGTTTGCGAGCTTTAATTTAAAAAGAAAGGCGTAAAGAATATACTTCATTATTTGAGAAATATGTTAGTAGGAGTATACTTATGCTGAAGTTGAGGTGCACTTGGTATATTGAAAAAAACTTTTAGTGCACAGATTGGAACAACACTCCTACACTCCGCTATCAATCAAGTACTTGAAATGTACAATAATTAATAAGAGTGCAATGGAATTGGCTCGGGTCTAAGTGGTGAGGCAGATAGATATCCAACTTCGACGTCTTAAGGGCAAGAGGTTAGTCTTATAATAAAAAAAGGAAGAGAAAAGAACAAGGATATTCAAACACACTTATGAAAAAATAAAAAAATATTGAATGATGATATAAAAAATAATAAAACCTACCTACTCCGTTATGATTTGATCATAAGAGTATACCTACAAGGTAGCTTGAGTCTAAGTGGTGGGAAAATCTATCAATTTCGAAGATGTAGAAGTCTAGAGTATTTGTTCTAAGTAAGGTACAAAAATTTTATTTTGATATGCTGAAGGTATACTTGATGAATACCCTGAGTATATTTGTGCTATCTATTTCTTTTCAATTGAGTATATAATTTATTTCTTTTCAAAAGTTTAAAAGAAAATAAAAAATGTGTGTGCGGAAGTTGTTAATGGTTTTATGGTAAATATCAGCTAAAATTGAAGTGAAGTGACATATATCTTTAGTAAGTTTTTAAAGAAAACTAAAATTATGTGGGTTTAAAAGGTCAATTAAAGTTCTATTATGTATGCACTGCTCAAACAATCTTTCTCTTCAAATTTCAAATTCTCTCTGTGAAACCCTAACCGACAACAATGACGCTGAAGAAAAATATTGTTCAATCTCCTGCAGAAATAGTAAGACGTGTTACCAGATCAACCACTGCAAAGACTACAATTGCACCAACGGAAGAGAAAGAACTAAAGAATACCAAGATCGGACTCCAAAAGAAAGGGAGAAAGGTAAAAAAATTTCATGTCTTCTGAATCTGCTCCTACTGAAGAACAATAACAAATTTTGGAAATGATTCCAGAAGAAGGACCATAAAATGCTATGATTGAGATGGTCATTTTGGAACCAACGGTAATACCTGGTTGAACAATAGAAACTGTTGAGGAGTCGATTCCTCAAGGCGAAACGGTTCAAGAAGACGTTGAACAAGTTGAGAAAGTAGTGTTGCAAAAAAATATCCATAAAAAGAAATCCAACAAGCCAAAGAGGAAGAATGATATGGGTTCAAACAGGGGAAAATCAAAGAAGACAACTGCGAAAATGTTCAATGAATCTTCGATTCGTCAAATGTCCAACAAACCACAAGGTTTTCGAGGTAATCCTGATCTTCTTGCTGAGGATGTCTACTCATTCAAGTTCTTTACTCCTCTCTATGAAAACAGATTCAAAACTATTAATGAACAAGAATTTTTTAGTGAACGAGGAGTAAATGTTAGTCACTTCAAAGAGATTGGCTTGTGGAGACTGTTACATGAAAGGGGAATGTTAGGAACAATTTCTCACGTGTCTCAGTATAGTAAAGAATTGATACACGAATTCTATGCCAACTTGTCCCCTGATATTGAGTTAACATGCAACTCAACATATCATAGGGTCTATCTTAGGGGGGAGTGTTTGATTTTTCCCCTCTACACATTAATAGGTTTCTTGGAATGCATAATCCCCCTATTACATGAGAGAATGAACTAAAATTAGATGTGGATATGAATGTAGTTGCTCGTGTACTTACTGGAAAAGGAGATGCTATGTGGTCTGATAAACTGGTCCCTCAAAAATGGTGTGGGACTGTGCATTATTAAACAAGATTTGTCGTTCAAACTTGATCCCTACCAAGAAGATAGATTATTCTTCGGAGAGATGGTGTTGTAATGTGTATTGCGTTTAGGATGGAATATCAATCAATGTCGGCAAAGTGATATTTGACCAGATTTTGACACAAGCTTTCTCCAATGGAACGAGATTTATAATGCCCTTTCCATATCTCATTCAAGGTCTTTTGAGACAACAATGTGCGGAATAGTCAGGGATGATGAACCCAAGGAAAGGATTCCTCCTTGGATCAACTATGAACATTGATATGCTGATAAGAAGGCTGCACATGATGCAACACGATTCAATTCATATGACAATGTAGTGGTGTCTTTACAAAAACTTCAGAAGAAGATCACACATATGATTGCTGAACAACATATGATCTTGAAGCATGTCAAGTTGTTGATACGAACATCGACCAATATTGTTTTGTGATCATTTCTTGGTTTATTTAACTTATAAATTGTGAGTCTAACTATTTTTTATCTTTTACCCACACAACAGGGGGAGAAAGTTATGGCGGACATGCTACTGAAAGTGTTGCGAGCATACCCGAAGTTTAATGAAAGGATGCAGTTGGGACCAATCATGACAATAGCTAATAGTTTTTTGTTTTTGAACCAGATTAACTCAATGAGTGATGACTATTTTGGATGTATGCTTTGATATGATTGACGTATGCTTTGCTACTAATCATGATTGGTTGATGTGTTTGTTTAAGTATAAGATAAAAGGGGGAGATTGTTAGAGTATTTTGATCTTAAATGGTTTTTATGAAGTGTTATGTTTGAATAGGTCAAAATTGAACAAATCAAAGACTAACAAATTGGAGAATATCAAGGGAGCTAAAAATATGGAGATTTGTTAGAGAATATCAAGGAGCAAAAATTATGGAGATTTGTTAGCAACAAACACATCAAGACCTCTATAAAAAGAGTGATGGTCCCATTAACGAAATTAAGACTTCTCCATCAGAAAAGATTGAGTCTAAAAGTCTAAAAAGAAGTGTGAGCTTATACCGAGAAACCGAAAAGTGTTTCATTTTTACATTGTGAGAGTGTTTTTTCACAAATCTTAGACATTGTGTCTAGGTATTTGTTGGTGAGTGATTCGTAGAGTCATTCAGAAATCTAAGACTATTGTGTGAATAGTTTTAGGCGGTCACATATGGGGTGTGTGACGTTTGGGACTTGGAATTTAAGTTCAAGACGAGTAGAGTCTCAGGGTGAATCTGAGTCTGTATTAAGGTGTATCTAGAAAACTATTTGAATTAAATAGAAAGTCTTTTGGAGTTTTGAAAACTCCACCAAACGTCTTGTCTTTCTTTTCTTTAGTTTTTTCACTATCTAGAGGATACTCAAAATGAAGAGCATGATTCTTCTGATAAAAATGAGATTGAGTCACAACAATCTCCAACCTTGCTCCAAATGATGCTTCTAGCGAAGACATCATGGGAGACACTCAAGATTTTGTCATAAACAATGAAGAAGTTATCACAAATACCAAGAAAATTGAAAATTCATATGAGAAGTTCAAAGAAGCTCTTAAGGATACTTAAAAAAAACAAAATTGGAATGAACTTAGATAAAAAAAACATTCAAGTGTAGTTTATTTTAATTTCAAATCTGAAAAATTCAGATTGTAACTTGGACACTTCTCATAAAACCCAGAGAGAGATGAGGAGAAAAGCTGTGGGAAAGAGAACAATGAACATGTAAAAAGTTGTTCTCTTGTATTTCACTCTCATGTACACTGTTATATTTAAAGTGTAATAACATTGAAAAGAAAACGGAAAACTAACTACCTTATTGTATGGGAATATTATGTAAATATATTCAAATATATTGTTACCATGTATCTAGGAGGTTGTTACCATATATCTAGGAGTTGGTTATAGTAATATTATGTCTATATATATCACTCATGTAAACCTAAAATATCAATTAAGCATTTCGTTCTAACGTGGCTGCCATGTCTGATGTCTTGGTTGCCACGACTTCGGAGGTGCTTGTGGTGCACCATGTGGCGGAGCAAAAGACGGAGGGAGGTGTGACAACATTTTGCACTCATCGCAGAGTTGACATTTGCCCTTATATCCACCGGATTTGAACTGACGGTTTTCACTGCGATTCCAGTTCGACGAGTTGTTTCCGCAAGAGTTGTTGTGAGGTTTGGTGTAGGCCTACAGTGTTGTGATCGGAACAGTTTGCAGACCCGGAGCCACTGTTAGAAGTTTGGCTTCAAGATTGAGAAGACATTCATGAAACTCGTCGAACGAGATGGGCGTGTCTTGTGCCTTGACTGCATCTGCTATCGGTTTGTATTCTTCGGGAAGTCCTTCGAGAATGTACTCGATCAGATCTTCATGATTGATAGCTTTGCCGAGGAGAGCCAATTCATCACTTTTAGATGAGACAAATCTCATGAACTCATCGATGGTCTGAGTGCTTTTCGAGCTGCGCTTGAGTTTATCACAAAGTTGGTGTATGTGCCCCCGTGAGGCTTTTCCATAGGTGTTAGCAAGCAATATCCATGCCTCTCAAATAGAGGAAACGCGGGCAAACATTGGCTGAAGCGGAACGAAGACTGCACCAAGTAAGGCAGAGAAAGGTAGGAAGTCTTGTTGCCTGAATGGAGCAAAGCCGGGATTCGGCTGTTGCGCTCCATCAACGAGAATCGTGGTTGGCGGTACAATAGCACTGTTTTGAATGAAACATTCAAGACGGTGGCCTTCGAGAAAAGCAGAGACTTAAAAGCTTCATGTGAGGTAGTTGGTGGGTGTGAGTTTTGTCACATTAGACATATTCACAGTGAAAAGAACCCGTTGGGGTTCATTGGGGTTGTACATGATAGTACTCTCTGTGTTGGATGATTGAGCATTATCACGCGATTGAGAAGCATTGCCACCAGACATCTTGATTGAATGGACATCAAGAGACGTGTTGACGGTATTTTAGGTTTAATCGTAAGACATTGAAACTCTGATACCATATATAATGGAATGGTTAATTGATATTTTAGGTTTACATGAGTGTTATATATAGACATAATATTACCACAATCAACTCCTAGATATGATAACAATATATTCAAATGTATTTACATAATATTCTAACATAAGTAACAGAGTTAAATCGTCGAGAAAACAACATTCAAATCAAATATATAAAATTTAAATAACTTAACCAAATCAGGATTAAGAGTTACATTTTCTATGTGCCCAGTAAAAGGAGAGAACTAATTTATCCTACCAACACAATTTCTTTCTCCAACAGATAAATTTATTTATTTAATAATCGAATATTTTAATCAGGGAAAACGGATAAACAGAATTGGTTTACGCTTGACGCGAGAGACCGATGACCACATGGAAACAAGACTTTGACTTTTATCTGCTTTCATATTTGGGTCGGATTCAGGTACGCTTCCGACAAAACATCACATACGCATGACGTACGTCGCTTTTGTACTAAAAAAATAACATAACAATTCTTATAAGAACGTGTTTTTTTATTATAATGAAATTGTCCTAACAACATTTATTTTATATAATACGGTACTATTTCGTCGAGTGGATTAAGTTTGAATCTCTCTCTCCTCTCTCTCGCTCCCCTTCTTGATCGAAGGTTCATAGAGGTTTAGTTGGTCATTAGGCATGCGGTACTATTTATATTGAAATTTTCTGAAGCCGGCGTTGAAAGCTCTACATAAAACATCTAGAGAGAGAGAGAGAGACGTGATTCAGTTGAAGTTTTTGACCAATAGGATTTTTTTTCTTCTCTTTTTTGCAAAGTCTTTTTAAGCGTTCTAAGACGGCTAAATTGGGTCTCTCTCTCTCTCTCCATATATATATAAGTATTAATGTCTGAAGAGTGCATGAAGTCTCTCCATCTTCTCATCTTCCGAATGATATAAATTTATTTGCCTTTTGCCAGAGTGAGGAAGAAGAAGAAGAAGCCATTTCCAAGGTACGTTCTTACGAAAGTTATGAAAATGTTGTTATCATTTCTATTCTCTTCAAAGTTCCATTATTATATGTTCAAAATATATTCCGCATGGTTTGTTTTGGATAACAAAAACTGTAAGAATTATTGGCTTGCAGTGAACACTTGTCATGCTTGGATTAGGCTGTGATTGTTGCCATTTCTTCTCACTAATAAATACAAAAATTTAGATTGTTTATAAAAAGTGAAATGTTTCAAGAAAAAATAGCGACAATCCAATCAATTATAATATATTTATCGGCAAAAATAAAAAATTTAAATTAAAAGTGATATTTTATAAGATATCATTAAAAGTTCAATAACTGGTGATTTATTTCGTAAATTTTCAAAAAATGTTCATTATAAATACTTTCCACGCAGCATAGAGTAGTCTCAGATCGTATCTAGCACGTCGTATTTACAGTTTCTTCGTTCCAAAGTAAGAGAAAGGTCCAAAAGCAGCTTTTATTTTTCCTATTTTTACTTTTCTTGGTTTAGTATTCGTTTCACTTTTGTATACGTGTGGGTCTAACATGTACAGCGGCAATTTTCCGCTTCAACTAAAAAAAAAGGCAAAAATAGAACCTATTTTTAATTAATTTTGTGTGAATACTTTATTTTTTTTTACATTTCCTTTTTTTCTTGTATATTATGCTAATTTCTTTTATTTCTATTAGTGCAAAAGTAAAACCCAGAACTTTAAAATGATAACGTTTTGACAAGGATAAAAAACAGCATTCAACACGATACGTAATTGATTACATATTCATTTGACGTACGATACGTAATTCTTCGGGAATTCAATTCATACGAAAAAAAAACTCCACTTAAACAAACAAAAAAAGGCTTTAATTAAAGATACACTGCATTTTCTCTCTTAAAATATAATACATTGCACTATGTGCCTCAAATAGTATCCGCGGTGGTAAGGTGATTGATATCGTTAAACGACAACGTGAAATAACGTCTTGGTGCGGTGATGACAGTATGCAGAAAATTC
>CM071868.1:15306504-15362915 GCA_036759665.1 Gynandropsis gynandra | reverse complement strand
CATACAAGTCTCCTGCACAACAAGAAACAAAAATACCTAGCGTAAATCTGTGGTAGATAGGAACAAGACTCGATAAAAACGAAAAAAAACAAAAACAAACACAAAGACACAAACAAACACAAACACAAAAGACTCTAAACATAAAGACACAAACAAACACAAAAGACTCCGGAAAGGACTAGATCCTAATCTAGATATTCCTAGTCTAAGCCGTTTTTAGTCCCCGGCAACGGCGCCAAAAACTTGACGTGTGGAAACGCGAGTTATAAATAATCTAGTCCACTTCACCGCAAGTATACGGATCTTGTAGTACCAGGGTCGATCTCAGGGATAAAACAAATTAAACTAAGAACAAAACTAAACTAGGAAGAAAGGTGATAGGAGGGGATATGGTTCTAATGGTCCTAAATCTATCCTAATGGAGACAACAGAACGAGGGTAAAGATGAACTAGATATGATGAATACTACGGGTGTACGGGATACCGGATATTGCATACATGAACGACTAAAGATCATAGATCTACAACCTACTCTTGACAACGGGAAATTCATGCTCTACGGTTGAGGAGTGATTCTTCCGAGCCTAAACCTCCTAACCATGGATACATGCAACCCTGCCTTCCGACAGCCGATTAACACGCACCATGGCAGCATTAAGACCGCAATCACTATCCCTAAGTTGGCTAACCGACCGGTCAGATTCTCATTAGCCAAAGCTTAATCTACCACTTAGCGGACCGGATTCGTTCCTTAACCTTCCAGCAAGGTTCGATATCCATTGTTGTTGAGCGGTCAGCACTAACATATGATTGATATTGCTAAGCATAGAACCGTAAATCAAGAGTAAAAATCATAAAACTAAGCATTAAAGAAGATCATCGTTCATACATACAAATCCGATAACCCTACCCGCAGTAGGGACTCTACTCACTCATGGAATACATGAAAACAGAAGATAACACAACCCAATACATGACAAAACCCTAAGGAACTCGATGCCTCGACCTTCCCTAATGCGTTACCGGTGTACGGATTGGTGCTTCTCTTCTTCTCCGATGCTTCCCGAGCTTTCCCAGATGTTTCTCCAGTGTTTTCTTTCCCTGTTCGTCGCCCCCTTTGCCCTAGATCTATTCCTTTCCTTTTATTTGCTCGTTTGAAACTTAGATCTAGGTTGTTACGGATTACGCGGCCCGCTCGGGCAGTGGTGTTGCCCGGTCGGGTAAAGGCTTGCCCGACCGTGTTGAACGTTGCGCCCGATCGGGTAGTGATCACCCGATCGTGTGGTTGAGGGGCCCGAGTCGCGTAAACTTACGGGGCAAAATGGATGGCTAAGTGCCCGAGCGGGTATTCAGAATTCGCCCGATCGGGTAGTGATCACCCGATCTCCTTGTTCATGTGCCCAGTCGTGTATTCTTTCATGGATAATCCCCGTAGGTGTTACCCGAGCGGGTGGAGAATAGTGCCCGACCGGGCACCCTTGTGATCTTGATATTCCTCTTTTCCGCTCGTTGCTCGGATGTTCCTTTGGGTTCTGGAGCTCGGTCTCGGCTCTGAGTAGATTTTCCTTCAAATCTTGTGGTTTTTGACAGGAATCCTTCATATTGATCTCATTTAGGCCTTGTCGCCTAGAAACCTGAAAACCAATAAAACGGGTGTGTGAAGCTCAAAATAGAATCGGATAAGTAAGAATCGATGTACGAATCATGCGAAAATGATATAAAAACCGATCCTAATAATGATACACTTTCAGTGTTATCAAACTCCCCCAGACCTAAACCTTTGTTTGTCCTCAAACAAAACTAGAGTCTAGCCTTAGAAGAATCTAATAACGATGGATACTAGCTCAAAATTTCCGAAGTATTAGCCACTTTTGCATTTCAGCGCGTCACATGGATAAAAGCCTAAGCGTACCGAGTATAGCCCTATATCTACCGAAAGTGCTGAGCCATGAAATCTTTCCTAAAATCTAAGTCTACTTCACTACCCTAGATAACGTCCAAGCAATCTCCATACCGATTTTTCTAAGCTCTTGATATCATTTGAATTTTCTTTTCTCGTTCTTATACACTTATTTCTTTTTCGGTGCTTAGATACACGCTTTGTTACTAGGACGTCGAAGTCTAAGAGGGTAGCTTTCTACTTAGACCCAGGCTGCCTATGGCACACTCATAAGGTTGCGCGACCTTAGAGGAGTGAAGAGTTGCGTTTTTGAATCTTTATTCTTTTATTTTCTTTTCTTTTTCTTGATTACGCAACACTCTAACCCTTAGGACGTAGAATAGCTTCTCTACCCACCACTTAGACCCGAACCATCGAATATCGATGTACTCATGTCATTCTTAACTCGGAAAAGCGTAAAACTTATCCTAGATGACAGCGGAGTATAAGCGTGTGGTCTAACTCTAGAACGCTAAAATATATCAATGAAGCATAGCTAAATGGTATCTACGGAGATATGTCTACTTGGTATCGAGATCTAAAGGGTGAATTCAACTAGACATAGGGTTTCAATCATAACTACTCGACTAAAGGTAATGTTTGGTCTCATGAGTCGTCCATGGGTCATATGTGGTCGCATGAGTCATCCATGGGTCATATGTGGTCATATAGGGTCGCATGAGTCGTACAAGGGTCTTATGTGTTCGCATTAGACGTCCAAGGGTCATATTTGGTCGCATGAATCGTCCATGGGTAATGTTTGGTCGCATGAGTCGTCCATGGGTCATATGTGGTCGCATGAGTCGTCCATGGGTCATATGTGTGGTCGCATGAGTCCTACCCGTTTAAACCTGATTATAATTTAATCCGATTGAGCGTCGCATAACAGGTCATAATCTTACGAACAATAGATGCAAAAGAAGATATTTTTAACGTTTAAATATTGATTACATAAGGTCTCAAAGGTTACAAAGGTCACAAGATTTACATAAGGTTACATAAGGTCTCAAAGGTCACAACGGTTACAACAAGGAAAGAAAAAAGTTGAAGAAAAAGAAAAAGGAAGTTCGAGAAAGAAGAAGGCAAAGTACGAAAAAAAAAGGAAAGAAAAAAAAGTCAAATTTGCCGAAGATAAATGACTCATCGGAGCCCTTCCCTGCAAGAAATGCTCCATTGACATTTCGGGCTTTGAGTCATGTATGGTGAGTTCCACGGTAGCAAATGACCTCCAACCGTGACCTTAGGTAACGCGGATGTCTGAGTCCGCCGATTACCAAGACCTTATGTAATGCAGATACACAAAGTCCTCCTCAATCCAAGTTGTAAGTACTTGTGTGTATCTACATACAGACTGAGTCCGACGATTACCAAGACATTGAGTAACAAATAGACAGCACGTTGCCCTGGGTCGACCATGTGACCTTAACGGTCACAAGGTAACAAGGATTTTTCAGAGAATTTAGGGTTAGATGTTAGAAATCGCCCTTTTGAGAGAATGAAAGACTCGAAACAAGAGATGATTTGGTGCTTGTTGTAGCTTTACGGTTTTTCCTCCTCTATTTATAACGAAAAATAAATGGACTCCTACAATCCAGAAAGACAATAATTTCATGTGGCATTGGTAAAATAAAAAGCACAGCTAGAACCTGGAAAAAGCAGTAGTCTGACATTGAAAAGACTAGTCAAAAGGGTCGCAATGGTCGGAAGGGTTGCAATGGTCTGAAGGGTCGCAATGGTCGGAAGGGTCGCACGGGTCCAACATATTTTGATTTGAGCTGTATTTTCGAAATTTTATTCATATTATATGTAAATAATTTGTAAATAATAAATTAGTATCGCAGGGGTCCAAGGGTCGCAGAAGGACAAGGGTCGCAGGGGTCCACTGGTCGCAGAGGAACAAGGGTCGCAGAGGGACAAGGGTCGCAGAGGAACAAGGATCGCAGAGGAACAAGGGTCGAAGAAGGACAAGGGTCGCAGAGGTCCAAGGGTGGCAGAGGAACAAGGGTCGCAGAGGGACAAGGGTCGCAGGGTCAAACTGGGTCGCTGGGTCGAACTGGGTCATAAGGTCACATGGGTATTTTGGGAATATCAACATTTATACGGGTACTTTTGAAGTTAAAAATTTTTTCTTTTTCGGGAAGGGTATTTTTGAAGTGTTTTAGCCCTACGAGGGTATTTTTGAAGATACCCCAATTAAAATAGAGTTGGGTCGGGTAATTAATGCAGAAGCCCACCAGAAGAAGGAAGCCCAGTAAAAACCCAACAACAACTCACTAAAGTTTCAGCACAAATGAAAAACGATTTTGCATGATTTTGCATGATTTAATCATGCAAAACAGAATCAAAGTTGTTAGATAAGATGCCAAAAACATGGACAAATATGGTAGAATACATAATATGGTTTAAATATGTATTTAGTTATAAACATATAACCTAGAAACCCTAATATGAATGTGAGAGCTTATTATCCTAAATCACAATCCTCTACTATTATTTTCTGTAATTTCCAGCAAACAAGTTCAACATTGATTCACAAAACACAGTATTTTTCCTTTTATTTTCTGTTGGCACAAATCCTAAAATGAGAGAACAATGATAGAGCAAACCTTAGTATTTTGCTATAAGAAGTAAAAACAACAATATGATATGAGAGCGTTCAAGATCAGTGATGATCGTTGAAGCAGCATAACAGCACAAAGTAGAAGCACAAGAACATCACTAAGATTAAGAAGCAGCATAAGAACGGGCACTAAAACTAAAAACCTGCAAGAACAACAAGCAATAGCGGCATAAGACGTAAAAACAAGCACAAGAGCAGGATAAGAACGGACATAAAAACCTAAAAACCAGCAAGACAGCAATAACAAAAACCAGCACCAGTACCAGGAAGATCTACCATGTTGTCACTGAAGAAATTTTCAGTGCGCACCTATCTACGTGCGAGACAACAAAGGTCGCATGGGATTTATTGAAAACTAGGTTCCAAGGGGATCATCTCAGATTAAACTGCAACGGTTGAGAGCCTCGTTTATAATATAAGATAGTCTGAAAAAGAGAAAATAAAGGACTATGCAAACAAGATTACAGAACTAGGAAATGAGATTAGGGCTTATGGAGCGAGAACGAAGGAAGATGAAATGGTTTCGAAGATTTTATGCTCTCTACAAGAGAGATTTGACCCATATGTGGGTGTTTTGGAACAAACTAAGAATCTGTAAACGTTGACAGTTGGGGAGCTTGTGATCACACTAGAATCACAAGAGTTTAGGCTGGAAGACCAAGTTGGTACAGGCCTAGAGGGAGCGTTCTACTCGAAGTATCAAGACTATAAAAATGTAAAATCTGGAAAACGATATGATATATTGAAGGAACCGGTGGACAACACATCAAAAAACAAGAAAGGATGCAATATTTGTAAAAAAGACAACCACGTTGAAGCACAATGTAATCTCCGAAACAAGGGTGAAAAATCTGAAGGTTCTAAGGGGTTTAAAACAACGAGGGAGTGCTTCAACTGTGGCAAAACAAGACATTTCTCAAGGGAATGCAAATTTAAAAAATTTCCAAACAATCAAGCACAAGTAACCAGCGAGCAAGATGAAGACGGCGCACTGTTCACAGCAGCTCACATTATGACTCAAACAGAAGAAGATGGCGTTTGGCTAATAAACAGCGACACAACAAACCATATGATCCGAGAGGAAAGGTATTTTACCACTCTACATAGGAATTTTAAAATACCTGTTAGAGTAGGTAATGGAGCGATGTTGGTCACAACTAGAAGATGGACTATTGAAGTGATGACTAAAAGGCAAAAAGAACCATTAAGGATGTGTTCTTAATTCCGTGATTGAGCAAGAATTTGTTAAGCGTACCACAAGCGTACAACAGATGGTACGAAATAGATGCAACATTTTATTCATCGAAGGGAAGTGTGAGATACGAGATAAGAAGGGAGCTAAGATTGCGGAAGTGCTTATAATCAACAAGAACTATTCGTTAAAATGGAAAATGTTTAAGGAGCACGAGGAGGAGAAAAATAATGTAATCTATTACTTAGCAGCGGAAGAACCACCTTCGATTGAGGAACCTATAATTGAAAAGGATTAGAGTAGCCCCACTGAACGAGAAGTAAGTAACATTAAAACTGGTTTAAGGCATTTCAATGGAACTTTTTATTATGGTTTATCAGTTGAAGGGGTTAAGAACCCTAAGTTGGTGAATTGCTCGGGTTATGATTTAATCGACAAAGCCGATGCCAGAAGCGCCATTAGACAGTTTTTAAGATTGATTCAACAAGTTTAGTTTTACACTGAGACTCGAAACTAAATCACATTCTACGGTTGAGTACAAGACCATCCTATTAGTAACCACAAACAATGTGGTGTTGTAGAAGCTAAGCGGAATCTAGGGTTTCCAAACAACTATCTATTGGAAATTAATGACTCACCGTGCGCTGGAAGGAGAAAACCGACGATGAACCGTCGGTTCGGTGAAGGCAGCAGCGACGGGAGTCCTGGACAGAAAGAAGAAACGGAGTTAGGGCGTGAATAAAAACTGAAATAGGATTCAAGGAGCTTACCGACAAACATCAACTAATGGATGGCGGGACAAAATCCTACAGCACCGGAAAGCTCGGGGTGACGAGGGAGCTAACCGGTGCCATCATCGAAGAATCTGGAGATGCAAAACAGTCAGTGTTTTGTTTTTTCGAAGAAGGAGAGTTAACCGGTTATATCAACGAGATAAATGGAAATACAAAGAAGAAGAAGACTGTGAGGAAGCTTACCGGTGGCGACTGCAAGCACCCGAGAGAGAAAGAGAAGAGCAGTGTTGCGTCGGAGAGGGAGAAAATCGAAGAGATGAAGGAGAAGACCAAGAGAGAGATTGAAGACGTTGGTCTCCTCCTCTGGCGTGACATGGACGGGGAAGAACAACACAACGGCGACGACAAGCTGTTCAGTGGCAGTGAAGGTTCTGGAGAGAAAACAAAGCTAGAGTTTTAGTTTGTCCAAACTGAAACTAAAGCAAGGATGAGAGTCTTACCTTGTCTGAAGAAGAAGACGGGCCGGGTCGTGCTGAAGAATAATTGATTTGGACTCGGGTGAGGAGAAGCAACACGAGCGAGCCTTGGGTTGGACTCGGTCTCGGGCTGAACTGAAGAAATTAAAATAGAGTTAGGTCGGATAATTGATGCAGAAGCCCAACAGAAGAAGGAAGCCCAGTAAAAACCCAGCAACAACTCAACAAAGTTTCAGCCCAAATGAAGAACGGTTTTACATGATTTAATAATGCAAAACATAATCAAAGTTGTTAGATAAGATGCCAAAAACATGAACAAATATGGTAGAATACATAATATGGTTTATATATGTATTTACTTATAAATATACAACCTAAAAACCCTAATATAAATGTGAGAGCTTAATATCCTAAATCACAATCCTCTACTATTCTTTTCTAAAATTTCCAGCAAACAATTTCAACATTGATTCACAAAACACAATATTTTCTCTTTTATTTTCTGTTTGCACACACCCTAAAATGAAAGAATAACGATAGAGCAAACCTTAGTGTTTTACTCTAAGAAATAAAAACAACAATGGAAAGAATAAGCCAACGTCCAAAAGTTTATCGGAATGCAGATACCAATGGTGAGCTATGGGTGACTCTCAAATACTATCCAGAAAAATTCAACTTATTTCGGATAATAAATAACGAGGAATGGAATTTCTCTACTTTGGTCATAAGGGAAGGAATGGCAGACCCATGTAGCTTTTAGGAAGAGTTGAGTACTAGGTACCTATGTGGCTCGCCATGGAAACAAGTTCATTATAACTGATGTGATAACCCCAACCTAAAATTCACCTTCTATAATGGGAAAATCCATCGTCAACCTCGAGGGATTGCCATGTGTCTCAATACACAATAGAGTGATAAGCATACTTTATTAAACATCCAAATTCAATGAAAAAAAATTCAAATATATAATTTTTTATCTCAAGAGCCAAAATAAAATTCATTGGAAATAGGAGAAACGACAGATGAGTACTCCACGTAAAGAATGTGACCCTCAGTACTTGCTATCTAACTATCATCCGTGTCATCAGTCCTAATCCATCTATGATAGCTCACAAGGGGTGAATCTAAATAATATCACCTAATATTTCCTAGTGAGGCCGATGTATGTAAGTTTTCAGTATCAAATTCCCACCCACTCGCGATACATAATACAATACATATAATGGAATATAGACCACCTAAACACACAAAACACCTCGAATGAGTATCCACAATCATCAATTATTATCGTACCATGATTGTGGCTCACAAGATCCCATCCCATTAGACCCCAACGTCCATAGCACTGACTATGGTAATTGTCCCATCCCACGGTGGGAAAATTACTCGTAAGATCCCAAAAATCCAATTGATTATAATTTAACTTGATTATAATTAAATCCAACTGAGGATCGTATAAGGGACATATTGGGTCGCACGAGTCGGATAGGTTCTCGTTTAAACTTGATTGTAGAACCAAAATACAAAAAACTTTGAAAGATCTAAGTATTGACGCATAACCACAAGCATCCCTTACAAAATCGGTGTCTCTAACCCATAGCTACAGACTTAATCATTCATAGGTTCTGATACAAAACAAGAGAAAATAACACTAGATATGAAAAAGAGTAAGGAATATGATACCTTGGACTTTCTTATCTCCTCACCGATGTTCTGATGTTGTCTCCTTCATTCTCCACTTTCTCCTGAGCTTCTTCTGTGTATTTTTTATGCCCCTAGGGTCTTGTGCTGCTCCTCTATTAATTAGAGCATTACTTTTCAGTTTTCCTTCGTTTGAACTCTTCTAGCGTTTCTGTTACGACACCCGACCTGCACGGGCTATGTAGAGACAGCTCAGTCTCTTCGTCTTCGAGGCAAACTGAGCGGGTTTAATAACTCACCAAGGTGGGAAAAATCCTTTATTATAGCCCGCATGAGCTAATATGACGACATGCAGGGGTTCATGGCTTCGCATGCAACACGATTGGGGTAAGAGGCACTCGAGTCGGGCTAAATCTTTTGAGGGGTACAACCCAAGCGAACCCTTCTACGAGCACGAGTGGGCTGGATTAACTTTGATTTTTCAGCTCCTTTAACTCGATGCTTAGGTATTCCATGCTGTTCTTTGGCCTGAATCTGATTCGAATGGGTTGTAGCTCCAAGTATGCACAATTGAATCCAGGAATCAACTCCATTAAGCTCTATCAGGCCTTGTCGCCTAAAAACCTGAAAAACAACAAAAAGACTAGATAGATGACTAACTCGTGTCGGTTTTGTAACTCCTGCTATACAAATTACATAGAGATGATCTAAATGTGTAGTCTAAAACTAACATTTACTACGTGTTATCAATATTTCATTAATGAACTCACCCTTTCTTTACATAGTGTTTTCACCGAGTTTTTGTATGGTTTAAAAGATGTGTTTCTCGAAAAAACATCCAATGACTTACCTGCATTATCGTGCAACATAACGAAAAAATCTCGAGGAGACTGAGAAGCTTGTGCGTTAATTGTCCGCAATCGATAACATTACAGTAAAGTATCGCCAGCCTATATAGGAGATTTTCACCAAATATTTTTCAAATATTTTGTTACCTTATATAGGATATTGTTAGGTTAAAATTGGTATGTCACTCGTGTATATATATCTTATGTATCTCTCACAATTGAAATATACAAAAACACATTCACATGGTATCAAAAGCCATATGACTCACGTCACATACTGCCGCCTCCTTCTTTTTTTTTTCTTTTTCTCTTCCCTATTTTCTTCTTTTTTCCTTTGCCATGGCTGGTCAAATAAACCCTCCTACTCCTCCAGCTGATGCTCAATCCTCGACCACCGAACACTCCCTCATGTATGATCCACAGGATCCGCAACGCGTGCTACTAACGGTGAACATGGGCAATGTCACCAAACTCACCACGACTAACTACTTAACGTGGAGTGTCCAAGTGTGTGCTCTCCTCGAAGGGCAATGGCTCGACTTCTTTATTCACGACAACTCTGTTGTTCCTACTACTACAAACTCTGTTGACGGGGTGTCCCATCCCAACCCGACTTTTCAGCCTTTCAGACAACAAGACAGACTGTTGTTCTCTGCACTTTTTGGTGCTATCTGCACCTCTCTATAACCCATGGTGGCTTGTACCTCATCGACTCGTGAAGCCTGGAAACTTCTTGCCAATACCTGAGCCAAATCCTCTCCTGGACACGTGAAACAACTTAAGGATCAGCTTAAACATTGCAACAAAGGCACACATACCATTGACGAATATATGAGGTATGTCAAATCCAAGTCTGATGAATTGGCCCTATTGGGCAAGGCATTGGACACATAAGATCTATTGGAATACATATTTGATGGCTTCTCTGAAGAGTTCAAATCAGTTATTGATGCTGTCAATGCTCGTGATACTCCCATTCCTATTGATGAGTCTCGGGTTGCCCTGCTTCATCCTACAAAGGAAAACAAAACTACAGCTGGAACCGGACCAACTCAAACACGAGTTAGGGTTATCAAGTGAAATGTCAGGCATGTGGAATCTTTGGCCTTAGTGCTAAACGCTGTCCTCAGTTTCAACTGATATCAGCCTCATGACAAGCTTCTCAACCATATCATCGGTCTCAGTTCTCTTATCACTCCCAACCAAGAGCAAACAACGCTATGTACTCTCCATATGATGTAGGACAACGGCTAATGGATAGTGGTGCCATTCACCACATCACATCTGATCTCCACAATCTATCCCTTTATAGCCCATACACGGGAGGAGAAACTGTCGTGGTTGGTGATGGTTCCAACTGGGCAATCTCCAACAAGGGTTCTTTCTCTATTCCTACATCATCTCGTAATCTCAGTTTTACTGATGTCTTACATGTTCCGGCTATACATAAGTATCTAATCTCGATTAAAAAACTCCGTAAAACTAATGGAGTCTCTGTGGAATTCTTTTCTGATGACTTTCAGGTGAAGGATCGAAGCACGAGGGCATTGATCGTTAGAGGACTTGCTAAGGACGGGGTTTATGAGTGGCCTATCTCACCTTCTCTTATGTCTCCGACCCTTGCTCTCTCCTCAACCAAGACAACTCTAGCTCAGTGGTACTCTAGATTAGGACATCCTTCTGCTTCTGTTTTATGTCAAATGTTGTCTTTGTTTTCGCTACCTTTGTCTTCCATTTCAAACTCTTTGTTTTGCAATTCCTGTTCCAACAATAAAAGCCACAAGTTACCCTATTACATCCTCAAAACCCCTTGAAATCTTGTTCTCTGATGTGTGGACATCTCCACAACACTCCATTGATGGATTCAAGTATTATGTTATCTTCGTGGATCATTACATAAGATATACATGGCTGTATCCTCTGAAGCAAAAATTACACGTCCTTCCTACTTTCACTAGATTCAAAGAACTAGTTGAAAATCACTTTCACACCAAAATTCCACATTGTACAAAGACAATGGCGGGGAATATATCTCTCTCGCTCACTTCCTTGCCTCCCATGGCATATCTCATTTCACAACCCCACGACACACTCCTGAACACAATGGAATTTCTGAAAGAAAACATAGACACATTGTCGAAACCGGCTTATGTTTACTGATTCACACCTCCCTGCCTCTTTCCTTTTGGTCCTTTGCTTTCACTACCTCTGTTTATCTAATCAATAGACTCTACACACCTACCTTGTCTCATACTTCTCCATATCGTCTTCCTTTCAGAAAAGAACCAAACTACAATAAACTTCGAGTCTTTGGTTGTCTCTATTATTCATGGTTGCGGCCTTATTCTGCCCACAAACTTAGTCCTCGTTCCAAGCCCTGTCTCTTCCTTGGCTACTCCCTCACTCAAAGTGCCTTTCTTTGCTATGATCCTATCTTCTCTCGAACCTATGTATCTCACCATATTCAATTTCATGAACATATCTTCCCCTTTGCAGACTTCAAAACTCATTTTCCAACACTCTCGGTTTCTCAAACACCTGAATCTGTTTTCACATCACATGAATCCCCCTGTTTCTCTGATACTCTCCACTCATCGGCCACTCTTGACTATATCCTCTGATCAGCCTCCGAGCTCGGATCCCTTACCTGTGTCTGATGTGAACTGTCCACTACCTCCTACAGATACTCAAACAGGATTCTCACACGCAGATCCTCAGCTACTACCTGTGTCCAATACGCATCCGATGCAGATTAGAAGCAAAAATAGAATTTCTAAGCCTCTTCAAAGGTTGTTCAACAACGCATCGTGTCAACCACCATCCTCTGAACCTCACACTGTTACCCGCAAACACTCTCAATGGAGACGAGCTATAAGTGATGAGTTTGATGCATTGGTTCGGAACAATACTTGGGATCTCGTTCCACCAACATAGGCCCAAAATATTGTCGTCTGTAAATGGGTCTTCAGAATCAAGCATCTACCTGATGGCTCTATGAATCGTTTCAAGGCACGTCTTGTTGCGAAGGGCTTTCACCAAAGACCAGGAGTTTATTTTCATGAAACCTTCCGCCTAGTGGTGAAGCCTGTGACAATTCGCACTATTCTTAGCCTTGTTGTTTCATACGGATGGGTGCTTCGACAATTAGATGTGAACAACGCATTTCTTCAAGGCAATCTCTCTGAAGAAGTGTTTATGCATCAGCCATAGGGCTTTGTAGATAAGGACAAACCAGAATTGTTTGCAAGCTCAACAAGGCCATCTATGGCCTTAAACAGGCTCCGAGAGCATGGTACTCAGAACTACGCAAGTTCCTTCTCTCCACTGGCACTGTGAATGCACTGTCTGATGAGTCGCTCTTCATATATTACTCTGGTGACATCAGATTGTTTGCTCTGGTTTATGTCGATGACTTGGTCATCACTGGAAACAATTCGCATGATGTTCTGGAGTTCATTCAGACACTGGCTGCCAGATTCTCACTTAAAGATTTGGGTGATTTCTCCTATTTCCTTGGCATGGAAGTCACAAGAAATGCTAAGGGTCTGTTTCTCACTCAGAGAAAATACATCTCTAATCTGCTTCATCGCACTACCATGACATATGCAAAACTTGTTGCTACCCCTATAGCTTCAACCTCGCGCCTCAGTCTGAATTTTAGAGAACCTCTCTCTGACTCAACCGAAAACAGAATGACTGTTGGAAGTCTCCAATACCTATCTCTAACACGTCCGCACATTAGCTTTGTTGTCAATAAATTGTCTCAATTTATGCATACTCCAACTTCAGATCACTGGCAAGCTGCAAAAAGGGTCTCCGCTACTTAGCTGGTACGTTCAAAACAAGGATTTTCTACTCAGCTATTGCTTTACATGGGTGTAGTGATGCGGACTGGGGAGGTGACAGAGATGAATTTAGTTCTACAAGTGCGTATGTTATATTTCTTGGACAGCATCCTATCTCATGGTCTTCGAAGAAACAACGAGGTCTTCCTTCTCGGTCTTCCACTGAAGCAGAGTACAGGTCCGTGGCTGCAACTTCTGCTGAAATTTGTTGGCTTCTCAATATGCTCACCGAACTTGAAGTGCCTATACCACACACACCAGTTGTGTATTGTGATAATGTTAGAGCTACTTATTTGTCGGCAAATCTGGTATTTCACTCAAGAATGAATCATGTTGCGCTCGACTATCTCTTTGTCCGGACACAAGTTTAATCTGGTACACTTTGAGTCTTTCATGTCTCCTTCGCCGATCAACTTGCAGATGTTCTCACAAAGCCTTTGTCACATTCGAGTTTCCATCCAATGTGTGTCAAGATTAGAGTCACACTTGGTGATCCATCTTGAGGGGGCATATAATAAGATATTCACCAAATATTTTTCAAATATTTTGTTACCTTATATATAGGATATTTTTAGGTTAAAATTGTTATGTCTCTCGTGTATATATATCTCATGTATCTCTCACAATTGAAATATACAAAAACCCATTCACAACCTATACCTCGTTTGGATGATATGTTGGATGAATTGCATGGATCTTCCATATTTTCTAAGATAGATTTGAAAAGTGGATATCAGTAAATTCACATGAAGGAGGGTGATGATTGGAAAACATCGCTTAAGACCAAGCAGTCACGCCTTTCAGATCCACTAATGCACCTAGCACATTTATGCCGTTAATGAATCGTGTTCTTAGGAAAATTATAGGAAATTTCATGGTTGTATACTTTGATGAAATCTTAGTGTATAAAAAGACCTTTGAATAGCATGTAGGGCATATGTATTCGGTCCTAGATGTGTTGCAAAGCGAAAAACTGTATGCTAATCTTAAGAAACAACTACCTTTATTGTAACTGAACAGGTAATACACGTTGTTGAAGCAAAGATTGAGGTCATACACCATTGGCCAAGCTCTAAGACGATTAGAGAGGTCCAAGGTTTCATGGATTGGCTGGTTTCTATCGACGATTCATAAAGGCTTTCAGTACCTTGGCTAGGCCCTTTACCTAAGTGATCAATAAGAACATCACGTTCCATTGGAGCAAAGCTCAAGAGAAGGCCTTTCAAACCCTAAAATATAAATTGATACAAGCTCCTTTATTGGGATTACTTGATTTCACTAAATTGTTTGAAATTGAATGTGATGTACTATGTGTAAGAATTGGGCAGTGTTGATGCTGAAGCATAGACCCATTGCGTACTTTAATGAGAAGCTCAAAGGAGCAAAGTTAGGCTAGAAAATGTACGATAAGGAACTAAAAACATTGGTGTGAGCGCTCCAGACATGGAAGCATTACTTATGGCCCAAGATGTTCGTGATTCATACCAACCATGAGCCACTCAAGCATCTCAAGAGAAAACAAAAGTTGAACCATAGACACGTCAAGTGGATGGAATTCATTATGACCTTCTCGTACATAATCAAGTATAAGTAAGTTAAGGAAAATATTGTTGTTGATGCATTATCTCAGCGCTACACTTTAATTTGTGCAGTAGATCCGAGCGTACTCAGTTTCAAACACATTAATGAGATCTATGGGACTTGCATTCATTTTGGCGATATATTCAAGACGTGTGAGAAAACCATCATAAGTAAGTTTTTTTATGTCAGTCAATGGCTACCTATTCCAAGAAAATAAGTCGTGCATATCCAAAATTTCTATTAGGGATCTAGTGGTTCATGAGGCACACATGGGAGGACTAATGGGGCATTTGGAGTGGCCAAAACCATATTCATGTTGCAGTAATATTTTTACTGACCTCACTTGAATCGAGACATCAAGCGCATCAGTGGAAGGTGCGTTACGTGTAAGAAGACCAAATCCCAATGCAACCACGTAGTATGTACTCACCTTTACCTATCCCGATTACACCATAGACTAATATTTCCATGCATTTCTTGTTAGGTCTCTCTAGGTCTAAATTTTGATACGATTCTATTTTTGTTGTAGTTGATCGATTATCTAAGATGGCTAATTTTATTGCATGTCATAAGACCGATGATGCATCGCATGTAGCAGTTTTATTCTTAAGGGATACTATACAATTGCATGGAATGCCTAGGACTATCGTGTGTGATGGACATGTTAAATTTCTTAGTTACTTTTGGAAAAAGTTATGATTTGAGTTAGTCACCACACTTTTATTCTCCACTACTTGTCATCCTAATATCAATGGATAAACAGAAATGGTCAATAGGAATTTCTTGACCTTATTACGTTCATTGACTAGGGTAATCTTAAAACATGGAAAGTGTGTCTACCCCATTCTGCGTTTGCATAAAATAGGTCGATTCATAGTGTTTCTCAGTTTTCGTCTTTTTCAATCATGTATGAATTTAACATGCTTACACTATTAAACATGACAACTTTACAAGAGTTTATTAATCTTGATGGCAAAAGGTCAAGTTTGTGAAACAGATACATGAGAAGGTATAAGCCAATATTAAAAAGAAGATGGAGGAATACGCCAAACATGGAAACAAGGAACGAAAGAAGGTGGTCTTTCAACCATCTGATCTTTAGTGGATCCATTTACGCAAGGAACATTTTCCCAAACAACGTAAATTAAAGCTCATGACCTATAGAGATGGAGCATTCAAAGTGCTCGAATGCGTGAATGACAACGTCTATGAGATTGACTTACATAGTGAGTACAATGTTAGTTCAACATTTAATGTTGTTGAGTTGGCTGATTTTGATGCACAAGATGATCCTGATTCGAGCTCAATTCCTTTTGAATAAGGAGAAGATCATGATGAGACTCCACCAGAAACACCGATGACACGCAGACCAAGCACAAGAGGTAAAATTAAGAGGATATAGGATTTGTCTGCTCGAATATTGGCGGATGAACTTGCTAAGGTACCACAAGGTCATCAAGTGGCATCAAAGGAGCTTGTGTAACTTACGTACAAGTGGAAGAGGCTGGAAGGAGTAAGAAGCTAGGAGAGCTAGAGGCACTCAGTCTGAGTAAAGTTCTGCTTGACCCTAGTGAACCCACTGGATGTAAGAAAGCCGATGGACTTGGCCTGAGCAAAGGCTCGCTCAACCCGCTTCAACTGTGAAGAAGAAGGAGGATCTGTATCCTATGAAGTCCACCGATACAGATACTGTGAAGAGGAAGGAGGCTCTATATTCTCATGCCGAGCAACCTCTTGTAGATTACCCAGAAACCTCCTCGCCTCGATACTGAATTTGCGATACCACATCAACCAACATTTGCGAGCATCCCGATTGGATTTGCGGTTGCATCCAATATCGACCCTCCACATAACGTTGTTGTTTTCTCACCGTTGATATTTTTTGTGAAAACTGATTTTTTTGTCACCATGAGCACAAACGAATCTGCAAGTGCTTCCGTGACCCATGAAAGACAAGAAGATGCGGCTACGATTCATGGCCGCGGACAGGGAAAAAATAGGGGAAGAGAGAGCTCTGTATACTCCCCGTATTACCTTCATCCTTCGGAGGGGCCGAACACTCTGATTACGCCAATCCAATTGCGTGGAGATTGCAACTACGAGGAATGGGCGAAGCACATTCACCACGTGCTGAATACTAAACGAAAACTGGAATTCTTGGATGGGACAATCACACATCCTCGTCTAGCAGATGCAAAATTTGCAAAGTTGGGACATGTGAACTCCATGCTCGTGGAATGGATATGCAATACGATAGAACCTTAGCTAAGATCGACGACCATTATTGTTGAGGACATGCATGACTTTTGGGAAGACTTGAAGCACATATTTTCTGAGGGGAACGGTCTGCGTGTACACCAGATATGATCGAAACTCCTTGGCTGCCGACAATAAGAACAAACAATCCAAATTTACTTTGGGCGATTGATGAAATTCTGGGACGAACTTGACTCGTACAAACATCTCCATGTGCGCCTGTGTGGACACTGTCAATGTGCTGAATTGGCGACTGGGTTGCTTTGTGATAGGGAGGAAGAAAGAGTGCACCAATTTTTGTTGGGCCTTGATGCTTCTCATTTTGGCACCATTCGTTCAACCATCCTGTCCATGGAACCTCTTTCGAATCTCAATCGCATCTATTCGATGGTGACTCAAGAAAACTGTCAGCATACGGTGATACGACTCACATATGAACAAGTGGATGCAGTAGGGTTTTTAGCGCAGACTTTGGCGACAGTGGCGTCTGCTCAAGCAAAGGACAAGACCAAGATCTGCTCGATTTGTCGAAAACCGGGATATGAGCTTCCTCTTGTTTTAAATTGATCAGTTATCCCGATTGGTGGTGAAGGAACGAAAGGACGAAGTAAAAACAAAGGATTCTCCTCCAGAAAAGGATCAAAGGGGCACGGGTCCTCGTCGAGAGAAGGACCAAGAGGGTGCTGGTCGAATGCTCTTGCCAAACGGTACATGTTGCGGCTAAACCATGAGGCGGAAATAATTAGAAAGAGCTCGACCAAAACACTATTTCGGGTTTCAGTGATGAACAATGGGAAACCCTCATGAATCTGCTCAAGTTGAATCCGTCGAGACAAACTGATGATCATCACGTGCTTTGCACCAGATGATGGGGTTTCTTTCGCTTCTCGAATCGGTTACCGATTTGAAGTCTTGTTCAGTGGATCTCCCGAATGGACATTGGACCAAAGCTACGAAGATTAGCACTTTTCGTTTGGACGTTTTTTTTCTTACGTGATGTCTTATACGTGCCCACGTTGCGTTGTACTTTGAAATCGGTAGCTCAGTTGCTGAAACAAAATTTTTGCACTGTTACACTCGCTGACCGTTTGTGTCTTATTCATGATCGAACAACGAGGACTCTAATTGGAGCGGGCGAGGAATGCAATGGGGTATATATCTTCAAAGGAGCAATCCCAGTGCAGATTAATAAGGCAGTTTGTTCAGAATCTCGTGATCTATGGCATCGAAGACTCAGGCATCCGTTAGACAGAGTGTTGAAATTTTTATCTTTTTTTTCTGATATTGAAATAAAGATCGTGAATAAAGATCCATGTGATATTTGTTTTAGAGCAAAACAAACTCGTAATTCTTTTGCGGAAAGCGATAATAAAACTAGTGATTGTTTTGCATTGATCCTTTGTGATGCGTGGGGATCGTACAATACCCCTTCTACTACTGGAGGTTACTATTTTCTTATGATTGTGGATGACTTCTCGCGTACTGTTTTGGTATACTTGCTCATGCATAAGAGTGAGGTGAAACCCATCTTACCATCTTTCTTTTCTATTATTCGAAAACAGTATGGGAAAGATATATAAATCATGCGTTTGGACAATTGTAACGAATTTAAGGCGCTAAGAGCATATTTTTCAGATAATGGCATATACATCAAACTTCATACGCATATACCCCACAAAAAAATGGACGTGTCGAGCGGAAGCATCGTCACATTCCGAACGTCGCTAGGTCTCCTATGTTCCAAGCTAGCCATCTGAAAGCCTTTTGGGGAGAATGTATCTTGGCAGCTACATATCTCATTAACCGGGTACCTTCCAAGCTACTCGGAGGCAAGTATCATTATGAACAGATTCACGAGAAAGCTTCTTGTTTGGATCGATTATGTGTGTTTGGATATCTTTATTTCACGAGGCACGAGAAGCCATGGTCCGACAAGTTTGACTCTCATGGATGTTGGTGTATTTTGGTTGGTTTCCCTTTCACTCAAAAGGGTTGGAAGTTTATGACTTGGAGCTGAAAGAGACATTCGTTTCACGCCACATTGTGTTCTACAAATCTGTCTTTCCATTTGCAGATTTGAGAGTTTCGTCTGGCTCTATGTTGCCGTCCACATCTCCTAATGTGCATGTCTCGTGTGTGTTTGATGATTGGGATGTTCACGCTAGAGGGCATGGTGATGCTTCTTCATTGGTCACCGCTACCAATCCGGTGTCGGTTCCTGTTTTGGGTTCGGAAGCTGTGTCGAAACCTCTTGGTACAAAATCTTCTGTTTTGCGTGAAGCTGATGGTTCTAGTTCTGGTTCTTGTTCTGGATCTCCGTTGGAACCTCCGGATACCAAAGCTTCTCCTGGTCTTATACTTTTCTCGACCGATAATGTGTCTTCCTCTGGTCTTCTCGGTCGTGGTTAAAAGACTAAGACTCGATCAGTTCGACTCGTAGATTACGTTAGATATTCGGCTCGATGTTTTAAAGACCCCATTTGCATCTCACCTTCCTCTAGTCAGCCGTTCTCAGATACGTTGCTATATCCTATAGCAAATTATGTAACATGTGCTAATTTTTCAAATACGCATCAAGCATTCTTGGCTGCAGTATCTACTCACACCGAGCCATGATCATTCAATGAAGCATCTCGTTCTCCTGAATGGACAGCCGCAATGTAGAAAGAACTCCAAGCTCTTGAGTTGAACAAAACATGGATGATGATGCCTTTGCCTCGAGGGAAGAAAGCTATTGGATGTCGATGGGTTTTTATACTCGAATACAAATCCGATGGTTCAATCAAAAGACATAAGGATCGTTTGGTATTTTTGGGAACACTCAGAAAGAGGGTATAGATCACGATGAAACATTTGCCCTAGTATTTGAAAAGGTCTAGGGGACAAGGCATTTGGCTGCAATCTTCTTCAGACACATTGTTTCGCGGTTATTGTGACTCGGACTGGGCGACATATTGTATTTCACGTCGACCAGTGAGAGGACAAATTGTGTTACTCGGTGATTTACTTATCTCACGGAAGTCGAAGAAACAGGCCAAATTCGCACGCTCATCGGTGGAAGCAGAGTATCGCGCAATGGCCTTACTCACTTGCAAGCACAAATGGCTTAAGACGCTTCTTCGTTTCTTTGGTTTTTCTCATCGACGACCCATGCAGATATTCTGTGACAATCAAGCTACGCCTTCATATCGCCTCCAACTTAGTGTCTCACGAGCGAAGTAAACATAGAGAAGTCGACTGTCATTACATTCGGGATGAGCTCAAATGGGGCCATGGCAACTGCACACGTCTGTCCGAGCAGGTGGTGGATATTTTCACCAAAGCCTTGCGACATCATCCATTCTCCTACTTGCGTTACAAGTTGGACACTCGTGACCTTCATGCACCAACTTAAGGGGGCGTATTGACAGCTATATTATGAATCTATTGCTGATTTGTAGGGGTATTAGTTACATAATTTTCTTGTATATACATTGATAATCTAATGCAAAACCAAAGAGGAATTAGAATTTTACATGTCACCCCCAAATAAACCAAAGACCAACGAGATGACGATTATTTTTAAGATTTGTCAACAAGGAAGTAGTAGTACCACGTAGAGGCACTGAGATAGAGAAGTCAGACGACCACGGAAGGGATTCCGCCGATGTCGATGAGTCTCCCATAAACAAACCATGCATCAAACAAAAAAAAAACTGACAAAAAAGAGCAAACCACAATGACAAAATTAACACACATAAGAAACTCATTGGAGTAAACAAGAATGACGAAGGCAACATGAAACAAACACCCATCGTATGAAATGAAGACTTGTTGTAGCCAACGTGAACCGCCAGAGATAATATACTCTATTTCGAAGAACCAAAAAACCAAAAACAAGTAATCAAAGACACTGCAACCAACAATTGGATAACAACCAAGCTGGAAAGAAGTCCAACAAATGAGAGAAATAACAACGATGATCAGAAAGACAAGATTGTAGAGAACACCTCGACATTGCCAAAAGACCATCAATTGCTGAAACACCTCAACAACTAGAACGACTTTCGATGAAAAGGAAACCAAGAAATTATCTTTGATAATGACAAAAGTAAGACCCTAATCAATTCAATACGTCATGAGAGAACCATCCAACCAATAATCAAGAGGGAACTCAACTAGAACACCCTATTATAACCACAGAGTTGCAGGTCCCTCAAGAAGAATTAGGAATTTTTGAACATGTGGAAGACGAAAAAGGAACCGAGGAGCATGAGGCATCAACGAATGGCCTTCGATGGAGTAACCGATTGAAATTTCTTCCTTGTATCCATTATTCTAAATCTATTATCACTATCCCAGTGATTAAGTGTACCATTATCCTTATTAATGACCATCAAGTGTTTGCTCGTTAAATTGGAATTGTTCATAAACCATCATTCTATTTGAAAGCTCGCTCCATGTCTAAATTGCAAAACGTTGTGGGTGACGATGTTGCATCACTCACAAAGATCTAGACCTGGTACCCAATTTAACTTTCTAAAGGGAAAAAGGGCCAGGTGGTAATGGATCGATAAATAGATTTACATGAATTCCCATTAAGATACATAAAGTACAACACCGTGGCGTGTTGTGTAAAGAAATGGATTTACGTGTTAAGGCAATCTCCTTATGCCTCGTATCCAACTCTTCTAGTTGCAAAGCAGACCAATCATAGTTTTTAATTCACTGAAAACTAGAAATGGTTGTAATACTTGTACAGGTAGACAATATTATAATTACCAGAGATAAAAATAAAAATATTGAAAACACAAAAGTTTTCTTTAAAATAAATTTCATATCAAAGACTATGAGCATTAACATATTTTTGGGGATTGAAGTTGTACTAAACTGTTACTTTTTCAAAAGAAATATGTCTTTGATCTGTTAGGTGATAAGTAAACTCAGAGCTCCAAGATTCTCATAGATAAGAAATTGAAAGATCATCGTTAGAGGGAACCACTCCATGACATGGAAAAATGTCGGATAATGGTATGTTCATTTATGTGACAATTGTGTGTTCTGATATATGTCTTGATGTGAATCAGGTAAGCAAACTCATGCACGTGTCAACAAAACATGAATGGAATATGGTGCAATGGATCCTCTAGTATATAAAAAGAGATTCAAACAAAGGAATATAGATGAAGTGCAATGAAAACTCTGAAATAATTGGATAGTACAACGCGAACTAGGCATGAGACAATGATGATGAAAAATCCACCTCCAGATTCTACACATTTCTACGAAGCAATGTTGTTACTTGGACATGCAATACGTAAAGGACAATGGCTAGATCAAGTGCAAAAGTGGAACACAATGCCATGGCCAATACAATGTGTTGGCTAGTCTATATCAATCCAATTTTTCAAAGGCTAGGAACTAGACTATGCGACCAATGGTTCTGCATTCCGGCAATCAAGTCACAATCATATTATGACTAACTTGGGCTTCCAAGAGCAAACCCTACACATCGAAGTATATTTTCACTTGATTCAACTCAAGATCAAAGAAAGAGTATGTTCCGGACTTAATCAACAAACTAGACTTATGCTTTTCCATAAACATCATATATACATCAAAATCAAACAATCAACTCATCAAACGCATGAAATCGTGAATGTACTCTTTTTCTCTCACCAAAATTTAATCTCATAAGGTTTTACATGGTAAGCGTTTTAAAGCGACATCACCTTATGAGTAAATTTCAGTATTATCCTCTTTCATCTTTCACACATTGTGTTTATTATCCATCAATCTCTTGTCTTGTTCTTAAATCATCTTAAGTTTGTTTAAGAATTCTTCTTGGATCATCCTTGTGAATAGATGCTATAGCTTCTGCTTTATTTCACGTGATGGCTCCTTGCATTTCGTGCTCTTGTTTCATGATTGAATTGGTTGTATCCTCATCAACTACTTAAGGTATTCTTCTTCATTTGGATTCCAAATTATTCTTTACGTGTAGTGTGATTCTAAAGGATTTATTGGGAAACGAAGAAGCAAAACACTATTTCTTAATCTTATGCAGAGGGTGAATATTGTTTTATGGCCATGACTACCTACGAGCTTGTGTGGCTAAAGGATTTACTTTCTGATTTAGGCATTGATCATTCTTGATTGATTCTCCTAGCTTGCTAAGTAAGGCGAAATTAAATATCACCAAAAATAGCCTTGATAAGGATATTTCTCAGTTTCTCCTGTTGTGTGTAGACACATTATCGCTAGAGTTCCAACAATGATCACATTACATTTCAAATAAAATGATTGTCTATTACAAATAATGTGTCGCTAGAGTTCCAACAATAATCACATTATATTTCATATAAAATGACCATCTATTACAAGTAATGTGTCGCTACTATCTATTACAAGTAATGTATCGCTAGAGTTCCACAAGTAATCATGTTACATTTCAAAGAAAAATGAAAATATATTTCAATAATGCTTATACATTCATAGAATATGGGGTTGGCCAAATATAATATGATAATTGACTATCATTCCACTATGAAATAAAACATTGAGCCATTTCAACTCACGAACCTTCAGCGCCATAGACTAGTATGCTGCATCTACCAAAGGAGCATCAGATGGTATGTTGCTTCTTAATTATTCAAGAGTCTAGTGAATCCCGTAGCATGATTCCTTGGTTGCATTATGCTTCAGACATTATACAATAATTATCCTCCAAATCCGAGTCACCCCAAACATTTAACTGTAAAATGGCATTAGGTTTAAAAAAATATTCCTTGGTTGCATTATGCTTCAGACATTATACAATGCATAAAGCAATTTGCCAATATTCTTACTGTCAGAATTGAGAAACATTATGAACACTACATATAATATGAGTGCATGTTATTGGGTTATATATTAGGATTTTGTTGTTGATTTGTAGGGGTATTAGTTACGTAATTTTCCTGTATATATACTTTGATAATCTAAAGCAAAACCCAAAGGGAATTAGACTTGTTATGGTATCAGAGCTTTCCTTGTGAAAAATAAACAAAATTTTCTTTTTCTTTGGATTTGCTCTCAAGGGTTTTCTGGATCTTGGTTTTCCGTCCTCCATCTGATTTTAGGGTATCTGGGTTTTTGGTTTCAAGTCTGGTGGTTTCTGGGTTTCTGGTTTCTCCGATGCAGGAAAACTCTATCGCGAGAGTTTTCTGCAAATCTCCATCTCCGACGTAGGAAAACTTCTTTGACATAGGAAATCGAGAAGAGATCCTTGAAGTTTTCTGCAGAAAACGGTAGCTCAGTTTTCTACTACCCTCCCGTGAACTCTAATAGCTCAGTTTGCAGGCTGCGAAAGTCTCTTTATGGGTTGCGTCAAGCCCCATTGTGTTGCTTTGACAAACTGACCACGGCTGTCCATCGGTATGGTTTCACCCAATCTTGGTCGGATTATTCTTTATTTTCTTTGACTCGTGGTTCTTCCCGACTTTAAGTCTTGGTTTACATTGATGATCTTTTGATTGGAGGAAACGACTTGACGAAGATCGATGTTTTATGGCATATTTGCGACAATGTTTCTACATGAATGATCTGGGCCCGATCAAGTATTTTCTTAATATTGTGGTGTCTCGCAGGAAGAAAGATTTTTTACTTGTCTCATCATAAGTATGTCATGGACATTATTTCAGATTGTGGTCTTCTCTGATCGAAGCCCACATCTACACCACTTGAATAAAATCACAAGCTATTACAGTCTACTAGCCTGCCATACAACGATCCGACACAATATAGATGACTTATTAGGAGGTTTTATACTTGAATCACACTTGACCTGAGTTGAGTTTTGTTGTGCATATTTTGTCCCAATTTCTGCAAAATCTGCGGGATGACTATTGGTTAACCGCGACACGATTTGTTCGGTATTTGAAAGGGTCTCCGGGACAAGACATTTGGCTGCAATCTTCTTATGACAAATTTTTTCACGGTTATTGCGACTCGGACTGGGCGACTTGTTGTATTTCACGTCGGTCCGTGGGAGGAAAAATTGTGTTCCTCGATGATTCACCTATCTCACGGAAGAAGAACAAACAAGCCACAGTCACACGCTCATCGGCGGAAGCGGAGTATCACACGATGGCCTTACTCACTTGCGAGGTCAAATGGCTTAAGGCACTTCTTTGTTTCTTTGGGTTTTCTCATTGACGACCCATGCATATATTCTATGACAGTCAAATTGCGCTTCATATCACCTCCAACTCACTGTTTCACGAGCGGAGTAAACATATAGAAGGTGACTATCATTACGTCCGGGATGAGTTCAAACGGGGCCAGATTGCACTTACACAAGTCCGTTAATCCGAGTAGGGAGCGGATATTTTCACCAAAGTCTTGGGACATTTTATAAGAAGCAGAACACCATTAGATAAAATTCAGATTTTTTTAGACTCTTATCCAATGACATGAAATCGTTTATGTTTTCAATTAGAGATGTCAATTGGGCGTAACAATTTTACCTAGTCCATTACAATAATATTTGGGTTGGTTAGATAATATGTTCTAAAATTATAAATTTAACGCATTAAGAAACCAATTAGTTTTTATTAAATGATTTTATAATTAAATTAACTCAATTAGTCCAATTATCTGACATTTATTTCTTTAATTTAACATTTTATCAATAAAATTCGTTTGTCGATGAATTTAGAGATATAACCCGGGGTGTTCAATTTGGGTAATTTGATCGACCCGATACATATAGGTTCAAATTTCTGAACCCGTTCGAATTCGGGTGAGGTTTTCTTTATATTTTTATATTATATTTGTTATTTTTTATTTTTTATATTAAAAAAGTAAACTATCTGAAGAACTTTGAAACCGAAAAATCTAAATTAGTTATGATTCCAGAAGAACCTGTAATCCAAATAACCCAAACTATCTAAACATACTTGGAGTTATTTCGGATCCAATTCTTCTGAATTCGAACAATCCAAACCCAAAAAACTCTAACCGAAAACATTTGGTTCAATTTGGATCCAAAATTTCAAAACCCAAAATTTTGGAACCCGAATCGAAATCCGAGGAGCCCAAACCGAATTCCGGATTTGACACCCCTAGATATACCAAAATTCGTCAATAATATTATCTCTAAATTTAGAATCAAGACTAAAATCTATACTCAAATTTTGAGACATATCAAAAATTCGTTCTTTAAGTTTTGTCACCAAGTTTATGAACTGACAAAAAAATTTATCATTAAAATTTTGTCCATAAATTAGGAAGATTGACTTTTTTCTCTAATTTTAGAGACAAACCAATCGTCCATAAATTTAAAGATGAACCAAGATCGATATCTAAAATTCCATCCTTAAATTGATGGACATAACAAAAATTTGTCCAATTTTTTTTTTTAAATTTATTGACAAAAAAATTTGTCTATACAATTTTGTCCGTAAATTTAGTGTCAGACAAAAAATGTGTCTTATATTTAATAATGAACCAAATTCAATCTCTAAATATAAAAAAGAACAAAAATTTGTCCCTAAAATTTTAAATTCTTTCATAAATTGAAGTACGAACCATATCCATCCCATATACTTTTTCATTAAATTTATGTACGGACATAAAATAAATATTCCTAAGATTATATCCCAAATATATATATATATATATAACATTTGTGTAATATTGATGGGTTCAAATACTTGCTAGTAACTAGATATTTTACGGATATCCGAAATTCAAATACTCATGTATTTCATATTCGATTTTGGATGAAGAATATAACATCTATTCAGAATAAAATTAGAATTTAGATATCCTAAATTTTTTGTTATATAATCCCTATTAAACTTTAACAAAGTGATCTAATATATATATATATATATATATATATTAATAATCTACATAACTCATTTAACCCAAATAAGTCCAATCCAATAAAATATATACCTAAATGGATTGAATTTTATACAATCAATTAATAAATATAACCTATTTAATTTTGGATGAATCCATTTACATCTCTAGTATCAATTGAGTATATTATTAATATAAACAAATATATGTATATAAATTGTTTAAAAATAGTAATATATCCAAAAAGAAAGAAATCTAAGTGATAGATACTCCCCGTGTGTACCTCAATAACAATTATCAAATACTTATATCTATATGAATCAACGTTAGAATAAAATTTCTAACAACTCCCGCATGTTTAGAAACAACCTAATATTTATACGCAATAGGCACTCTTTTATAGAGAGATAGATGGTTTCCAACTAAAAATCTAATATGAAAATTTCACGAATGCACAAAATTGTAGAATCCTTATAACATGCCTTTTTCTCCACGCTTTTCACGGCAACTTCCAGTAGAATAACCAGGAATGGAGAACATGAACATGAATCAAATAATTTATATCCAATATATATATACTATATTATCTTAAAGTATATATACGTAAAAAAAAGTTAGGTAAGCAATATATGGGAATTGAAATTAATGCAAGTTTCTGATTTCATTGTGTTTTTCATCTATAGAACAGGACTTCTTGCAATGAGCGATGGCTGCCTCAATCGCAGTCTGTAGATCCTCCACTGAGCTATTGCTTGCTGATGAAGAAAGCATTTTCCTTGGCACGAGAAGGCCACTGTTTGTTGGTGATGTTCTAGTAGATACCGGGGCAGAGTACTCGCCTCTATGACCTCTCAGTTCTCTTACATCGCGCCTCAAGCTTAAGTTCCCCGAGTATGAACAATAAGCTTCCCTTGCCAATTGAGGTGTGGCCGCTTTCTCGTTCCTTCCCCTGAAGAATGCCGCTTGTTTAACTATGTTAGCGCACCGCCTTAACACACGGTTCAGCTCAAATCTCAGCCTTTTCTTCTGACTGCATTTCTTCTCTTTTTCTCCACCTTTTAACTCCGACCCTCTTCTCCATTTCACCAAACTAGACAGCATTAGCGTTAATCTTGGATCCATCCCTTTGTTTCTAGTAGCGATGCCATTGTTTTCGTCAAGAATGTTATCACCACTGGAACAAGAAAATTTCTTTGTAGCTTCTTGAGGTATTATACTGTCGAATTGCTCCTTTGAAAGGCTAAATGTGTCAGGGGAATTCATGGAGGATATGGGTAGATGAGAGAGGATTTGAAGAGGAAGCAAGTGGCCATGGAAAAAGATGTCATCTGCAGGAGACAAATCGACTGCAAAAGGGGATAATGATTTGGTCTTACTGTTTGAAGATAGAAATATGTCCGAAGATGAATAACGAGGCTGAAGAGCTACTGTGAAGGAGAACTCTGGTGATGTATTATCTTCGTTGTCTTCTTGATGATCAAGCTCTTCCCTAACTTGATGTTCTTCATCATCTTTAGTAGTCATGATTGAGATTATGCAACTCTTTATGTTTGGAAAGAAGCAGCACTATAGAGAGGCAATGTAAGGTGCTCTTTTAGGTTGAGAACTCCTAATAATTGAAGAAATATAGCTATATATCTGCACCTGTCGATGGTTGATATGTGTACCAGTCATCTTTTCTCTCTCTCTCTCATAGTAAAAAAGCTGGCATATGAAAGAAATAGACTTCTTCATTTGCACCGTAGTGCACGTAGGTATTCAAAAACTGTGATTAATAGTATGCAAATTAAAGACTTTCATTTAATAAATTGATAAAAGTAAAATATCCATATCCATATTTATTAATAAGATCCACCTAGGATGGCAGTGCAATTTGGTTTCAATTTTTTGAATCATTCACTTGGCAATTAACTAATTTGTGAATTGTTTTCAAATTATTTAGTTTAAATTAATATATTAGAAAAAAAAAAGAAAAATCTGATTTAATTTTATTTCGTTTCAACTAAAATTTACTTATGTTTTGAAGAAATTTTTGTTTTCATTTGGATAATATGAAAAATACTAGATTATATTCCGACCCAAATTGAGAATATTTCAGTTTGTGTACACTTCAATTTTGTGAGATTTAGGGTGGATCCGTTTGATTCAATCGAGAAATTTTATCCACTTTATTATTCTCAATAAATAATATTGTTGTACTTTATATTTGGTTGCATGTGCACAAAGGCACACATGCATGCATGTATATAAAGTAGAGGTTTGTGGTGGTCAAGGATCAAGAAGATGAAATATTTAGAATTATTTGCAAGAAAAGATAAGGTCCTCGTCAAATCCTATACCATGATTTTCTTTCTTCAGTTTTGTTGTTTTGTTCCTCGCGTTGCTTCACACGCCACATTTGTCTTCTCTCCATAGCTATATATTAAATGAATAATTACATATTATGTAATTGTATATATGATCAATACAAAACTCGCGTTGCTTCACACGCCACATTTGTCTTCTCTCCATAGCTATATATTAAATGAATAATTACATATTATGTAATTGTATATATGATAACAATACAAAAAAAAAAAAAATCGAAGGGCCAAATTTGTCCGGAAACGAGCTTCCATTAACTGAATACATCTATAATTTGTCCGCATTTACGGACGGAAAACATTGTTTGTAAACCATCCTAAATACAAATGAACAAAGTACTCCGTAAACGTCAAAAAATATTTCCAGATAAACGAATCCCGTCCAAAAATTCTAGACAGTCTACGTGTGCGTAAGACGAGATTCATCCATCCGAAAAACTTTTAACGGTCAAAACAAATAAAAAAATTTTGTCCTTTGGGTTCTCAGTCGTCCAAAAGTTTCACTAGAGGCTCAATAATCTGCGTTACTATCGCTCTAAATGTTTTCGCGAGGTTTTCGACTGGTTAGATGCAAAGGATTAGCATATCGGAATTAGTATATTCGATTATTTTAAACACTTGATCGATGTGCATGCTCGGAGTTGGGCTTGAACGTCGAGCGTCTCAGGTCGGCGTTTTCCTTGTCAACGATCGTGATCTGCATCAACACCATGGCGAAGTTGTATATGACATCTTGAGATCATCGGCTATGGCTGCGAGGATTATTTCCTCGATCCTGAAACCGTCACACATCCATAATTTCACAAATTTTCATTTTCAATTTTCTTTAAAGGCTTTTGTAGTTGAGAAGTTCAAGAATTTAGGACGACGTACGGACGATCATTCGCGATTTCGAACGGCTTGCGGACGGTAGTCGTTGTCTAAAAAATGCATTTGGTAATTGAAATTTTCAAGTAGCATAAGTATTATTTTATATTTTATATTGTCAAAGCAATTTGAAGGACTTTACATTCCATTAAATTTTCCATTTATTCATATTTCAATTAATATATGTTGTGTTATTCTAAATTTGTTAGAACATCAACTATATTCTTATATACAGTTTTAGACAATCCTACTAAACTCTTGAATAGTTTTTGAGATTGGTTATATCCAAACTATATTGGATGAAAAAACATATTCCGAATAGATCTATTCTATAGATATGAGAATCAATAATATCATTAATGATATCACTTACATGTCGATACATGAGACTAAAGTGAAGTATGCATATTAGACATACTTTCTGTAGTAACTAAAAATTCGAGTAAACCAGAGAAAATACAATTCTTTTCGTTTCAAAAATTTAGAAAACTATTGAACACCCAATGTTCCAAATGACCAGATCTGCTCTAGGTGGATCAAAAATAAAAAGGAAATAATGTGTAATCAAATTGAAACTTCCCATCTAGATTCTTTCATTCATAAGGTGCAAATATATACAAATATTTGTGGAGTACAATTCCGAAAATTTACCAGCTACAAGATTTACACAACGTTGAGCCATTCTTTACGGTCACAAGAAGGCGTCATATATCTCAAATATATTGAAACATGCCTCCACAAGTTAGAGAATGTGAATAAAAAAGTCTTAATTTGAAAGTAGAAACAAGAATAACTGCATTTTGAGAGTCTTCGTAGAAATATATACAAATTGGTTTTATATTATCGACTGAATTTCTTTAAGAACAAAATGACAATCTACTTTAATGTGTTTTGTTCGTTCGTGAAAAACCGTATTAATGAAAATGTGAATGATGATTGATTATCATAAAAGATGCACATTAGGATTGAATGTGAGACACCAAACCATGAGAAACCTCCTTAAGCCATCTGAGTTCACAATTTAGAACTCCAATATATCCATATTCCACTTTTCCCAAAAATGGCAAAATGGTTTGTTGATTATCAGTCGTGCATGCAATTGGAGAGCAGGAAGCATAATCACGTAGCTATTCAATGAATAAAAAAATGACACAAGTTGTCCAATAGGAGTCACAGTAGCTAAAAAGTTGAAAGGTGCAATCGAAGCGAAGGAAAATACTTAGTTCCACTGAGCCTTTCAATTAATGGAAAATACCTAGTTCCTCATGATATCAAGTGCATTTTTATGTTGAGAGATATAGATACCTTTGGTTTAATAAAATGACCTCAACACCAAAAAAATATTTTGGATGTGTCAAATCTTTCATATGAAAGCAATAATGAATGTAGGATTTGAAAACCTAAATAGCAATGGGATAATTCTCACCGATAAAAAGATCATTAACATAAACCAAAACATGAAAAAGAGTATCACCTTTATATAAAGTATAAGAGGGAATAATCGTATTTGGATGTGAAAAACCCGTGACATAACCAATATAGTGATTTGTTAAGTTTGCATACATGAGAGAAATTTAGATTCAGGAATTCATCTTCATGTAAATTTTGTCCTTCATATCTTTGTTTAAAATATATTATGGACACCCATCTAGTGAATAGTTTACTTCTTTGTTGTTGTGATATCAATGAGCGATTGAAAGATAGGTATCTTAGGAACGAGAAAAAAATGTTTCATTGAAATAAATCCATTTTGTTTGATGATTTTCAAGAATCTTATAGCATTCTATCTAAACATCCAAATTATACTTGATTTTCAAAACCAATTGTTCCAATAGCTTTCTTTACATGTGGCAGTTTAGTAACCATCAAAGTATTATTTGCTTCCAATGCAACAAACTCTTTATTCATCACTTCCTCCCAAACAAGAGAACCAATCGCTTCTAGTAATTTTTTGCAATTCTTCATTATCCAAAATATTCACCACAAAAAAAACATGTGTATCATAGGTAAATTTGAGTAGGAGATATAATCGACGATTAGATAATGAAATGTACCTAAAGACAATTGAGATGAAATGTACTTAGAGTAAATGGGGTATTTCGATAAAATAGTGGAAGAAGTCATATAGTGACGTAATAGGATGGAGGGATGTCAACTACGATGGTCGCCACCAAGAATAAATGTTATCTTGGTCGAAGTAGAAGAGAATTGTTCGGTAACATCAATTTGAGAGTTTTGATGGTTCCTATAATATGTTTCTGTAATGAGGATTCACAGCATTACGAGACAATGAACCAATAATGATAGAAGTGTGTTTCTTTGTAGAATACATTGAAAAGGCTTTATCGTCAAGCTCGACTGTAGGTGATGAAAAGATACTAGGAGATGCCTCATGTCTAAAGGAACAAAAAATCAGAGGCTAACGGATGAGGAGAAGGTGTTCATTACTACAAAAAATAACATGAAATAATCGATTAAAATTTGGGTTGGATCGGTCAATTTTGAATAGGAAATCCCAATTTCCAAAGCTAAACTAATGCAAATTTTGTGTTGGCTCGCACACTGTTGATAAACAGCAAATGTCGTTCTGGTGTTAGACTATGTCTTGCTATGCAAATCTGCGTTACACTTACTAACAAAATACCAATGCTATTGTGTAATTAGTTTTAAAACAAACAAGGTTTAATCTTTCGTTGACAATGTTTTTGACGAAGCTAACTATGTTTGCATTACAATTTGTAATGCTATGGCAACGTAAATTTGCATTCAAATCTCTAGCACAAGTTTAACTAAGGTGCATTAAAATGAGCTCATTCACGAAAATGTGAGCGAAAGAGTCTATGTATAAAAAATAGAATTACAAAAAACAAATACTAAAAAAACACAAAATAAAATCCTTGTTTAATAGGTCTTCTAATTTCGCAATGTCGATTTATTGAGAAGAAGAAGAAAGTGATCCAATAACTGGAAAAAAGTGGGAACAGAAGAGTCGATATGTGTCATCAATTGACGAAGAAGCTCTACAACCGATTTGAGATTAGTTATCTTCGTCTTGCAAGCTGCGAGGTCGGCTGCGAGATAAACAAATCGTCAAATTAGGTTGATGGCCTCAAGCATAACCATGGGCATCCACTCTCTTGATGACTTAGTGATCAGAGATTTCAATGACCTAAATCGAATATACGTCTGTATCAAACTGTCTAGAAAATCTGTTAAAACAATAGTGTTATACTAAAGAGTAATAGATATTTTCAAATAATCAAATGAAAGGATCGATGCTTACATCCATATAAATCTCATCGAACATTGATTGGGTAATCTCTATCCCTGAGCCCTCATCTTGAGTCAATACTCCCTCGTAGGATTAAATTAATTGATCCCGTTGTTTGAAAAAAAAATAGAATTTATATAGAAATAAAAAATATACATTTAAAACTAATTTTATGTACCTGAATCGAGCTCATCTGTCACCTCTTTAACTTACCACCAATATAGTCCATAATAATCTTTGGTAGACTATTGAATCAACATCCAACATGTGTACGAGCCGAAGCACAAGCCGAAGCAGTTGACCTTGATGCAATAGGTAATATTGGCCTGATCGTTGCATCAATGTTGAAACTAAAAAAACTTAAGTTATATATATTAGATAAAATAAGATTAAATGCGAAAGATTGATTATAAATATGTTGGTATACCATCCAGAGTTGGTACCTTCTCCGAATGCAACCAATGCGTAGACATATGCTTGGGATGGCGCAAGTGATCCTTGATTTTTGGAACTGTTGGGATATGAAAAATATCATCTGTGGTAGCCTATCTTTGCCGCGATGCGGCAGCCCATCTACCCTGCAAAAAGGATGTCGTCAGGTGTGGCTACAACGATATCGGTGGAAGAGGTGGAAGAGACGGACCCAATTGTGACCCATGTAAATGTGATCCATTCATTGACGTCTAAGAAGTCCCTCTCGTATTCAAAGTACCTAAATAGAAAGGACTCACAGAACCTCATTTGTATAAATCTTGACACATCCAACAAGACACAAAAACAAATTAGAACTAAAAAAACAAACGCAAAACCAACCCTAAACTAACTCGAATTCAAAATCTATATAAAAAACCCAATTTTTAAATCTATTTCAACCCTAACCAAACTTAAACCTACCTAAAATAATCAACCTAAACCAACTTAACCAAACAAAACTAACCCGAATTGAACTACACCGCCCTTTACCCATGTTAACCGAACTAAATTAACCTTAATCTTCAAAATACACCAATACATGATAATTTGTATTAAAAATACTAAAACTAATAAATCTAACATACATATGACCTAAATCTATTTTAAAACGAAATATATACGAAAATAATTAAAATAAATCATACATAATATGATGTGTGATTGAAAATAGTCTACAAATAAGACACCACGTCACATTGGGTAATGCAAATCTAACAAAACGACATTGGGTAATGCAAATCTAACAAAACGGCACGTGTGTAGTATTTTAGGTGTCGATCCCACAGAGACTATGCAATGCTACCTAAACCCGAACTACGAATCAAACTTGCTAACGAAAGAGTGGTGATGAAGAATAACAATACTGAAAGTAAACTAAACTACTTGGGTTCTAACGATGAGATAAACGTCCTAGGAAACCGGTTTCACCACAAGACTACCGAAACCAACGATCAACCTATCTATCATGCAATCCCAGTTAAAGCTATCTAAGGCGGACGATCCTAACATGATATCTACCCTCTCTCAAGGCATAGACACGTGATCTAGACAAGTTGCCCCCTACTTTCGTGGCTGACACCATGAACTAAACCCATAAACTCTGTGATTCGCCCGTTCACCCTCAACCGTTGCTACCCTACTTTCGTGGCCTAACCTCGGTTGTTCTAAACCTGACTTTCTAGGACTAGAATTCTCCTTTCGGTCCTTCTCCTAACCCCTAACACATGCATCTACGTGGCCATCGCAAACACAAGTAAATTCAAGAACTCAGATAAAGAATAGATGAACTAAAACGGGAAGATGCATTCAAAATAGATCAAAAGCGGTCTCGGGATAGCCAAGGGCTAATCCCTTCTCCTAGAACAAACAAACTACTCGCTCATGCGTCTGTAAAGAAACATAAACATAGTAGAGAGTCTAAGGAACATAAAAACCAAACAAAACCGAAGTGGTGGTGCTTGATCTCCAATGCTCCTCGCTTATCTCCTCGCAAGAATCTGCTCTAACTTTGCTGAATTCTTCTCCTCTGTATGCTTGCTGTAACGGCGTCTTTTTGCCTCCTTTTAAGCCTCCTAAGTCAGTCCAATTGTTGCCTAAATTGCCCCACGAGTTCCCTTATGTTTTAAGTTAAGTTTACTTAAGTTTTGAGCAGTTTCGGGCCGCTACCCGCTCGGGTAATGAGTGTACCCGCTCGGGTGCGGCTAGGGCAGTTTCTGCGCGTCCTGTGGTGCTGGAATGGTGCCCGATCGGGCATGGCATGTGTGCCCGCTCGGGCACAAGGCAAAATGCTCGGGAATGCTTGCCCGGGTCGTGCTAAATGGTCCACACAATTGGCCGTAGGTTTTGCCCGATCGTGCAAGGGTTGTGCCCGACCGGGTGAGGCTTTTCCATGCTCAATCTCGTCCCGTTTGTCCCGTGATGATCCCCGAAGTGCTCCTTAGCTCCGTGCATGCTCCTTTAGCTCCAAAATGGTCCAAATACGCGTAAAAACCTGTAAGAACATGAAAAGCACGAAAGCAAGTAAAACGGATACGGAATCATACGTAAAACATCACATATGTATCGAAAACGTCTCCTAAATCGTGCAAGAAATACGTATGAAAACGAGATGATCAAATGCAAATCTAACAAAACGACATCGATTTCTACATTTTTAATGTAATGGTGTTGACATGTGTAATGAAAACATTAAAATTCTGACTACACGCTTTTCTAACACATCGACATTAGAATGGCGTTAAAAATTTTAACTTAGATAAAAAAATAATAATCATATTGAATGTTATAAAATTACATTATTAGTTACCATTTTGTGTTCAAATATAAGAGTAATCCCATATAATTGGCTTGTAATGATAAGATGAAAATATCATACTTCCAAAAACCGACGTGATGTCTAGACATCGTAATGTCCAATCATATTTTTTCTAGTTCTTCTCTTGATCGTTGAATCCAACCAATCCGAATGAAAAACACTACTAAAAGTTTTAATTTTAGAAACAAAATTTAGGGAAGAATTTGGATCTTTCACATAATTTTGGATGGATTGTAATATATTTATAATTTTTGGACTATTTGTATTCGTTCCTTTTCCGAGCAGATGAGGGGCATTCTTTTTTCCGTCTCTAATTTCCGAATGGGTCAAAAATTCACTCCAAAATTCCAAAAGGATTAAGGGTAAATTTTTATTTTATTTCTAATTTTTTTAAAAGAATTCGAACAATTTAAGATTAGTCTCTAATTTCGAATGAATTAGAAAAATATTTTTATTTTTTTCAAACAAATAATAATCGAAAAATTTGAGATTTGTCCCCAATTTCATGCGATTTAAGATTTCTCCCTAATTTCAAAAGAATTTAGAACGAATGATTTATATTTAATTATTTTTTAATTCTCAAAAAAGAATTTTTGGATGAATTTAAAAATCGTTCCTATATCTAAAATATATTAAGGATTATTTTTTAAAATATTTAAAGAATAAATTTTTGAACGAATTTGAGATGAAAAATAATATATTTTTGTTAAACATCATATGCTTCAACACGGTATTTCAATAGATAGTTCAACTCATCAATAAAGAGTTGTCAAAATAAATCAAAAGTTGTTTTTTCGAATGATCTAGACCAGATATAAGAATTTTCCGAAATAATAATTCCTTTTTGCAAACATATCATTTGTGATAAATTATATTATGATTTAATTACAGGTTGCAACGAATATTATTTACCAAATGCACAATATGGAGAAAAACCATCTCTAAATATTAGGTAACAATTCCCTTTTTTTATAATCAAAATCAGGACATACCTCGAAAAAAATGCTTCCGTACTTTTCCATATGATGGATGTTGCATTTCTCCATCTACATAATGGTGGTTCGTATTCCATGTCATGTATCGTGTCATATGTTATGATTCATACATTCTCTTGAAGCGATCAAGAACTGCAATGTAGAGCATTCTTTCCTACGAAATGTTTTATCCTTTGATTTGTCTTGTTAGGTTCAAACCTTTTAACCCCATCAAAACGACAAAATAAAAAGATTTATATTTTTTTTTCAAAAAGGTCAAATATTACTTTGCACACACGTTAATTGTTTCATGCCGCATTCCGAGAGATAGAAATTAGGCGTGGTGTTAACTTCAGGCAAAACATCATGAAACATCTAACAAATTTGATCCATGCATTATTTTGTGGTATTGTAACTTGTCTTTAGTATTTAACACCTCTTCATCCATATATCTATCTTCATACATATATCCATCATGACGAGTATGAATATCAAAACTACTATCACTTGTTATCTTTTGTAATTTGTATAATCATCATTTGATTATTCAATAACGTACATATGAGTTGTCATTGTACTCATATCTTAACCATGATAAATAAAAATATAAGTGTTTTCTCCAAAACGTTTCTTATATATGTGATTTAGTATAACTTATGCACTACATATTGTTTTCATTTATATACCTACAATATGAACAATATAACTTACCTCTCATTGTGTATCCAACTTAAATTGTAGCAAATATCATAAAATCTAACTGAATTTTGGATAGATACAAATATTTTTCATTTCAGAGGCTAACCTCTCATATATTCACCTTAAGAGTGACCACATATCTGAACTGTTAGAAGATGATACATACAAGTGAGTAAGAGAGTTTAGATTTTTTATAGCGTTAGATATGAGTGAATAAATATGAGATCCAATGCAATATATACATCCATAATTATCAACGTATTTGCTATAGCGTTACTATAACCACTTTACCAATCAAATTGCATTGATTGTTAAAGTGCACGTTTGAGAACATAAGATGTGCCAACTTTTTTGCATCTTAGAAACACAATTACGTTACAAACCCATACATGATCGCATTACTATTAGTAACATAACTCATACACAAATTGAGCTATACGACTAGCGTTACATTTGTGTTACGCGCGTGCAACAATTTGTAATGCTATTCTAATGCAAACATTTGTGTTAACATTTCATATGCATCATAATCATATTTCAAATGTCAATAAAATTTTCTAAGCATCTTTGGCAATACAGTTGCATTACATTAGCATTAAAACCAAATTAGAATTATCTATGCAATTTCAATACAAATTTGATGTTTCCCTGCATATGAGCGACTTTAATATTTGCAATTACATTTTGACAAAAAAAATTTCTAGCAATTGTGTTACATTTGCATTTAAATTTCATTGCAAAACTTGCTAACATTGGGATGCATTGATATTTGCATGAGAAATTTTGTGGTTTTTTAGTAGATGAAGTGCTAGAATTGGATTGAATGATATGAGAGCAAAAGTATACATTTTCTCATAGAATACACTATCCCGTAAAATAAAGATATCGCCCTTTTCCACGTCTATCATCCACTAGTGATTTTGAGTTAAATTATATCCAAATGAAACACATGGTTACGTTATGCAAATAAATCTCATGGGTTAAAACACCAAATGTTTGAATATCTGCATAAGGTGGAATTCGACCTTTAAGAACTTCGTATGGATTTTTTGTGTTGATAATATGAGCCAGTTTGCAATTGATAAGAAACATGATTATATGAACACTTTGACGCTAATATGAGATCGATAGAGGTGCATGAAAAATGATGAGTCATGTAACTTTTAAGAAGTGTCGGTTTTCATGTTCAACATCTTCTATGTAGCAGTGTATAATACACACGAGGTTTTAATGGATGATACCCTTCAAGCTAAATGTATTATTGTGATAAATTAACTCTCACAATTTGGCTTAATCATCTGAAAATTATGACTAATCACTATATTTTCGCTCTATGATTAGTTACATGTTTCTATTTCGGTGTTGATTGTTTTACTCTCTTTGGTTGCTTTTTACACATTCTTTAGTTCAATTTATGATTGCATGTAGTAGGAGATAAGGATCAAAATATGAAGAACATGAAAAATTTTCAGCATGAAAGGAGCATCAAAGACAAAACAAAACAAAGCGCATGGCCTGAGTTCCATATCACTGAATTAAGCGTATATGATTACAAGGCACAAACGTTCTGGAGGAATCAGTAAGATAGAATGAATAATCACTTGACTAGTACAAAAAAAAAATAACGCCCGTAGGTTAGCTCGATCTGAACTGTTTCCAACTTGGTATAGTGATAAGACGATTGGGATATAACTTCTAACTAGTGGCTTTTCTTGGTCGAGCGTTTAGCGACTCATTCGAGCATTTATCCAGTATTTCATCAAAGGTTTCTCTTATGTGCATGGGAAATATGTGGAACAACCAACCGCTCGACCCGAGCTATCACCAACTCAGTCAAGAGTTTTACCAAATTCACTTAATAATTTAACTTTTGAATTATTTAAGTAATCGAGAGCTTTCCCATAAGTTGGAAGCCGACACTAGACTCAAAGTATAAGAGAAAGAGTAGTGAGATGAGATTTTTGGGATTGTGCAACATAGTGAAAAGGCTATATGACTTCATTAAAGGATTGAGCTACCAACGAAGAAGAGTCAATGGCGAGCTCATAGTTTTTCCCTAACCCTTCTGTATTTACTTGTTTATTTTTTAAATGTTTTCTAAGATGTAAATCTATAGGTTTGATCCATGATTCATGCTATATTTTAATGTATTCTAACTCATTGTACTAAAATATCATATCTTCTTTCTTTGCATTTACGATTTGATGCATATTTTAGTCTTTGAATTCTTAATGGATCCATTGAATAGATGTCACATGGTATAATTTAGATGGACATGTCATATTACACTAAATTGTATGCACTAAATATAACGAAAGATTATATCAAGAGGTAGATAAATAAGTTTAAGGATGATGGTATTGGACGATAATGCATTCAAAATATAGGTCATTAGATGGAGATAAAATTATTAAAATATTTTAATACAAGTTCAGATATCGAGAGAAGGTAAATCTATTAGTACGTTTAGTGTATAGGTCATTAGATGGAGACTTCAAATATTGAAATAAATGAACAAGATCTAGATATCAAAAGAAGATAGATCCATGTAAAACAATTAAATTTACCAATAGAAAAAAGTTACACTTTTCAAAATCTTTAATGAGTTATGATACGATAAAAAATTCTCGAACATAGATACAATATCTCACTCATATAATTATTATTGTAATTTATTTTACTTGTCTAAATTAGATAATAGATATGAACACCCTTTTTTATGTTCATGATCTTAATTTTGTGAAAATTGATAGTTTTAGTCCCTTTTAAATCTTGTGTTCGACCTTGATACTATATGATCTTTATTCTTGCGAAATATCTAAACTAGATATAAATATTAGATAACACCTAGGCGACACACCAATTTTTGGCGCCTTTGTCAGGGATTAAATTTTACATGCATTAGATAACACCTAGGCCATTTAACTATTTAATTTAGTCCACTATTGAAATCATCATTTTTTTTGTAGTTTTCCTTGTGTCATTTGTAGGAACCTAGTTTATGAGCCAAAGTGCACGAGGCTCTATACTAGTGGCAGTTGGTCCAAAATTGGGAAGAATGCAAATAAAAATAGCTAATAACGTCGAAAACATGATTTTGGAGAGGATAATTATGAGATGAATAACTCTCCTAGTCACACCCAACTCTTGTCATATATTCAAAAAGTTAATATTGATTATAGACAACTTTAGCTTTAACCATCATTTTTTCGGATGCTAAACCAAATCTCGTTTTGATATAGACTGAATGAAGATCCAACTTTCACCTTATCAGGTTCAAGATGCTTTCTGACTTGCTCTAGAAGATCCAAAGGGTGGTAGATGATGTTGTCACGTTATTAACCTTCATATTCTCTTTTATGGATAGAGCACATGAGTGACTAATAGCCTGGTTATGGACTCCATCCATACGTGGAGCCAACTTGAGGAGTGATTCATGATGAGATTCTTCTCACCTCATAAAATGCGGATGTCAAACAACAAGATAGATTCTTTGGCCTAGGAAGATGATGAGACGATGTACGAAGCATGGGTGAGATTCAAGGCTATCAGCGTGCATGCCCACATAATGCAATGGATCAAAAGATATCATTTCCATTTTTATTGTGGGACTTTGTGACGACATACAAATATGGATTAGTGTGACATGTGAAGGATTGTTAGAGGACCTCCATTTAACTCAGGTGGAGAGAAGATAGATAAAGTGGCTAATGAAAGGAACAATACAAGTGACTATGAGGAGAGATCCACTGAGGGAGTCGGTGAACAAGGTCTCAACCCTCCGTTCTGAGCTAGCGAAGTTGAAGCTTCAGATGACCAACACGAATCACAAATCATCACCATAAGCAAATCTACATGAGCATCGAGGCGATCGTTCGAAAGTATACATGGTGGAACAAACGAGATAATAAGAAAATTAAGTGGCAAACAACCCCTACTTGAACACGTAAAATACAGGTTGGAGAAATCACCTAAATTTCTCTTACAAGAACACTGCCAATGTACAGAATCCACCACTGGGAAATTATGAGCATAAAACGTTACAAGATATCTAGAATAGGTCGACACATCCTAAGCTAGCCTACCATCATGGGGGAGCTCCATTGGTACTGCAAAGATCTGGGTGTATCACGAATTGATGTTTTCGCAACTAATGCATGAACACAAGACCCATGGCATGAAACTTTGCAACATGATGGTTAATCATGAAGATTTCAAGAGGCGATAGGACACAGCTCGAGGGAATCCATAGGCACCTTAAAGTGCTTGATAACCAAGTTTCCTAGCTTGCCTCGACTTCATCAAGAACAGCGCAGACACTATTGGGGAAATTTTTGGAGGAGTATATTATTTTAGAATCTGTATATTCAAATCTTTTCACTATATAAACAATAGAAATAACATATAAAATATTTTTCAGACAAATGGCAAGAAAGCCACGAAAATGATTGCGTCAAGCAACATTGAGTTGACTAATTGCTCGATTGAATTCTTTGTTAGTTCCACTTGCTCGGAAAAAATCTCCCATGGAAGAAATTGTAAAAAGCATAGTGCCACAGAAGAATTCGTCGTGAAAGTCCTTCCTCCCACGATTGTGTGCCAACGAAGATTACCTATTCGGTAGTATTAGGTTGTAGTTTAGGATTAAAATTTTCGAAAGAATCCGTCAGATATGAGCATACATATACTTTACTTTGCCACGAAGTACTCGAATAATGTATAGGAGGTTAGAGATTCTTTTTTTCCCAAATGGTTATGTATAATAAACTTTGTATCAACTAAGTATTTTGAAAGAATCTTTGAACTTAACCGAATTAATAATTTAGGCTTATGCTGATTTTATTGTTTTGTGTGGTAAATAAAGTCTTAGTATTCATACGATTTTTCTTAAATCCTAGTTTCAAGATTATATATTTCCCTAAGAGTCATTCTCCATTCTCTAGAGTATTAGGTTCCTTTTCAATATCGTCCGAGTTTTTCGTTCTAAATATTTATACCTTTTCATTCAGAACAAAGGTCAGGCATCTTGTCTAGGGGTGGTAAAATCATTACGTGCGAGTATTAGCCCCAATCTTTGTATCTTTTCATATGATCATAATGTCTCATACGAAAAAAGAAAATAAAAGAGACGAAAAATCCAAAAATTCCAAATTTCCATTAATATATATATATATATATAATTAATAAAAATAATAATATTAAGTCTCCAAAAGGTAAAAAGTCTATGGAAAATCTCTTTCATTACTTTCACTGAGTCTTGTCTTAACTATTTGTACCAAATTACTCCTTGCGAGAATGATAAATAGATCCAAGAAATATCATCTTTAAGATTTTTAGTTTGTTCTTTAAATATTCCTAGTATTAGTATGAATCGCAGTACTTAGAATCTTTTTTTAAGTTAAAGAGCTCTACAGCAAGCTAAGCGGATAAGAATGTTCTCGAATTGCTTCTGATCTCGAATTTTCTTGTTCACCCTTTCAAGTGTTATTCATAGATTATGTTTGTTCAGTACAAGGAAAAAGTGAGATCTGGGGGATTTTGATCACATTGTTTTCACTCTATGATTAATTGTATGTTTCTATTTCATTTTGGATTATTTATTCTATTTAGTTCCTTTTATGACTTGTTTTGGTTTATGTTATGATCTCGCAGGTAGTAGGAGCGAATGAGCACACTACGAAGAATCATAGCAAACTTTCAGCACAAAACAAGCATTAAAGAAAAAAACAAAGAAATCTTTCGGCCTAAGAACCATATCAGTCGACCGATCGTATAAGATTTAGATGCAAAAAAGTTCCAGATGAATAGCTGAGGCATAGTGATTAATCACTCAGCCAATACAAAGCACTTAATTGATTCTGTAGGTTCGTTCGACCTGACCAATTTCCAACTCGGTTTAAACGGTAAGCCAAATAACGGATAATGCTTATCAATCGAGTTGCTCAACCTAGGCATTTAGAGACTTGGTTGAATGATTCTTAGGACTTCATCAAATTTGGCTCCGACTTGCATGGAAAACACATGGAACAAGAATTGCTCGGCTTGAGCTGTAACCAACTTGGCAGATAATTTTACCGAATTCAAATAATTATTAAAATGTTAAATTATTTAAGTGCTAAAGAGCTTTCTAGAAGTTTCAGGACGATACAAGACTTAAATTAGGAGAAAAGAAAAGAACGAAAACACAAAGAGTACTGAGATGAGATCTTTGGGATTGTGCAAAACAGTGAAAAGGCCTTTAAATCTTTGAGATCCTACCAGTGGAGATGAGTCAAAGAAAAAGCATGGTTAATATTTTCTAACTCTTTTCTCTTTACTCATTTATTGTAGAGCTAGAACCAAATGCTCACATCATGCCCCTGTTTTTGCACTAATGGACATGAAAGGATTGATGATGACTCCACGGGGACATCAAGGAAGGTTAAGAAAGACGACAAGAGGTTCCTATAAGGAGAGAAAGCCGAGAGGAGCATGAAACAAGAGGATAAGATAATGTTCGACCAGAGTAGAGTGGTGCTACGCCGAAAAAAGGAGATCTTTGACTAAAACATTTTCTCTAGACCAATATATTTTAGTTTTGCATATTTTAGGATTAAAATATATGCAACATTGACCGAGCAATTTACGATAATATGGTAAGTACGATCCATTCATTACAATAGATCAAGCAGATCAAGTATGTAACGTGCAATATCCAACAATATTGAAACGTCGAAGAGAATTGTGGGCCGTAGTAAAGATGAGGCCGTGAGGAGTTATAAGCACAGATGAAAAAGAACATATGTTGCAAACCGATCACCCTGAGACGATACGCTTAATTGATACAGACAATCGGGTGGAGATTCTCACAAGAATTAACATAGATGGAGAATACATCCGCGATTATAAAGACATTGAACCGGAAGATACAGAAGATGAACACGATGACAAGTTCCATGAACAATTGTAGGAAGCCTCGTCAATCGAAGAATATACCGAATAAGAAATGTGAATTATGTAATTTTAATATATAACTTTATCTAAACTTTTTAAATTATTTGTTTAACTTAATATATTCAAGTTTTAACGGGCATCTGTTGGAAATGGCAACGAAAACCCATTGAAATATTAAATTATGCTCGATACTTTTCAAGGTTTTCAAATTTTCAACGGGCATCCATTGGGAAAACGCAATGGATGCCCATTGTCATTGTTTAAATGGCCAACGGATGACCGTTGGTAGATACAAACGGAAACCCGTTGGTCCGGTGCAACGGATACCCGTTGAAAGGATCATCATGGCTATCCTATGTATACAATATTGATTTTAGGTCTCAACGTGCACCCGTTGCAAGTTACAACAGATCCCCGTTGAAAAGGGAGACGTATCGTCATTTCGTCATCTGTTGCCTTAGGAACATGTGTTGCCAATAGACATCAGTTGGAAATTGCGATGGATGCTTGTTGAGAAACCAAAAGTCATGTCAATTAATTGCATTTGTTGGGGTGAAGTTATTTCCAACGGGCATCCGTTGCAATTTCCAAGAGATGCCCGTTAGAAACTTTTGTATATGAGTCGTTGAATAGTTCATTTTTCAATACAATCTCAAAATAAAAATTCTATCAAACACTTAAACACAATTAAACACAATGAGAGCTCAAAGATTTGTCAGTTATAATGGAATGTTTTCGGGTTCAGCGGGAGCCCCCCCCCCGCCACCATATCGGCCTCCATCACGTATATCGGTATTGCCAATATTTAATGAAGAATATGATATGATGGAGATAGACGTATTGATTGATAGTTTCGAGGAGCGTCTTTTCGTCCCGATCATTGACCCTGAACGTTCGGACGAGACGCTAAGGTGAGATTTTAATTACATAATTCATATTGTATTTAATTCAAAATATTGTCTAATTATTTGATTGTTCACGTGTAAGTTTTATGTGGATGATGTTCTGAAACATACGAACAACAACATCATCCAAATATCATTACAAGATCGACTTTACTATTCCTGGTAGGTAACACTAGAAGTTAGGCCAATGGTGGTGTACATTCATCATAAGTAACTTTAATTTAAAATTTAATTTTAAAATTATTATTTAAATTTATTTATAAACTAATTTATTGTAATTTAATTTTGCAGCGTTCATATAGATGGTGGAAGAAGGATACGTCGCGCATCTACACAGTTTAGATGCACGACATGCCAGCCCAGTTGTGCTTGATTATGCACAATGTCAAGCGCAACTATTGCAAGAAAAATGCCAAACCGACATGGATAACGGACGAAGTATTCAACTAATTTGTCCAACATTGGAAGTCAAAGAACTTCAAGGCTAAGAGCGAGAAGGCTAAAAAATGTCGGTACGGTGAGAAGGATCCCGAAAATGGTCTGCATCGCCATACCTCGGGATTGAAATCATTCCCGATTTGAAAGAAAGAATTGGTATATTTTAATTAATTATTTACATTTAATTAATACATAAAATTATTACCTAATTATATTACTATAATTTTACAGATGCAGAGAATGAGAAGAGAACCGACTCTTCTTGAGCTAGTTGTAGAAACTCATGGCAAGAAGAAATCTATCATCGGGGAAGAGAGCGACGAACCTGAACTCGTCGACCCTTGAACGAAACAGACCGTAAAAGCTGTGATGGAGAAGATGATGCATCAATCAAAAGCATGCGATTCAACTCCCAACGATCTCAGTCCTTTACAAAAGGACAAAATTTATTTAGAGATAAATAATAAGATCATTGTTATCGTAATTCTTTACTTAAATAAAACATTTTTTGACGGTGTTAACTTTAACATGTTTTATCTTGTAGTCTGCTACACCGTATATGGGGCGTCTATGGTCTAGGTTCGCTCCAACAGGTTACAGTTGAGGACGCCACGACGGTACACCGCGTGGTCCAAGAGAGTTACACAAGAACGACGTATCAAGCATCTCGAAAATACACTTCAAACAACGGAAGACGGTCTACATGGAACACAAGATGCTCTTCAAGTAATGCAATCTGAGCTTCAAGAAACTCGAGCAACGATGTGTCAAATGGAGAACATTATCGAGTTGTTAACGGGTCGAACGTATTAGCCACCAGAACCGACAGGGGAAATAACGCCAAGACAAACCCGATAATCGACTCCAATGCAACCCCTTCACGAGGTATCGGTGATCACGTGGATGATGACGACATTACCAATTTAGATGATAGTATTAGATTTTTAATTTGTATTAACTTTTTTAATTTCTTTTTAAAAATTGTTTATGATTTTTTAATTTTTTTTTAATTTTTTCGTCAATTTATCAACGGATGCCCATTGAATTTTTTTTTCAAAATTTTCATTGGGAATCCGTTGGAGTTTTAAAATTCCCGCCATTTCTTCTTGGCAACGTAAATTCGTTGAAAGCTCTCGCCATTTTTGCCAACGGGTATCCATTCAAAGGACTTCTGTTGCAAACTTCTAACGGGCATCCAATGGATTCTTTGTAACGGGCATCCGTAGCCAATGTCCAACGGATATATCCGTTACACTCCGTTGAACGTTATCAATAGGTAATATCCGTTGCACACCTCTTTGCAATTCGCTACGGCTGTGGATTTTCAATGATCGATTCTCAACAACTCAGAATTCGTTGAAATCCGTTGGAAATATCATTTCAACGGAAATATAGCCATTTCCAACGGATATATCCGTTGAAAATATTCTGTTTTTGTAGTGATTTGAAGAGTGTGTACCATCAAATTCCGCATGAAGGAGGGTAATGAATGGAAAATGACTTTTAAGACAAATTTAGGGCTTTATGAATATGCCATTTGTATTAACTAATGCATCTAGAACATTTATGAGGTTAATGAATCATGTTCTTAGGAAATTCATAGGAAAATATTTTGTTTGTATACTTTGATGACATCTTAGTGTAAAACAAGACATTTGAAGAACATGTAGAGCATTTGATATCGGTTGTAGACATGTTGAGAAGCAAATATTTTATGAAAATCTTAAGAAATATGTTTTGTGTACTAAAAAACTTGTGTTTTAAGAATTTTTTTTGTAACTGAATAGTGAATAGAAGTTAAAGAAGAAAAAATGAAGGCCATATGCAATTGGTCGTACCTTAAGACGGTTGGTGAGGTTTGAAGCTTTCGTGAATTGGCTAGTTTCTACTGACGATTCGTAAAAGAATTTTGAACGATAGTTATGCCCTTGACTGACCAGAATGGATGGTTTTATGTCTCTTACCGGAAAAAAATGATCAAGAAGAACGTCACCTTCCATTGGGGGCAACTCAAGAAAAGGCCTTCCAGACCTTATAAGATAAATTAACATAAGCTCCTCTATTGATGTTACTTGATTCTACTAATACATTTGAGATTGAATGTCATGCATTAGGTGTATGAATTGGAGCAATGTTGATGCACAAGCGTAAAACCATCGCATACTTTAGTGAGAAGCATAGTGTAGCTGAGTTAAGTTATCCAACATATGATAAGGAACTATATTTGTTGATGCGAGCGTTTCAAACATGGCCTCATTAACTGTTGCCCAAGGAGTTTGTGATTCATACCAACTATGAGTAACTCAAGTCATTAAAGATTATGCAAAGTGTAGCTCTCTTCTTATCAGAGAATTCAATCATCTTAAATGGATCTATCTACTCTTGCAATGAATATCATATTCTAGTGTATAAATCATTGACGTTTCTATCTAATGAACCATATACCAAACGTGCTATCGATAAATCTACATGTTATCGCAGTGCCAATTCCTATCCAACATCTAAATCATTGACGCCTATGACTTACATGTTAATGCATAATCGTCCAATATCATCATACGTAAACCGAGTAACCTATCTTTCAATATGATCATATAATTTATCTAATGCATATGATCTAACATAATTCAATTTTTTCATGTGAAGTATTCTATGTGACAATTAATTCATGGGGTCCATCAACAATTGAAAGAATAAAACATGCACGAAACCATAAAAGAAAAAACAACGAATCCATTTATGAAGTACGATGATTTCAAATATACAAAACTCAAGCATAGATCAAATCTATGGATTTACATATTCAGAAAGACCTACAACAAGTAACAAATAAAAAGAAAGGTTTAGAGAAGCTCATTCGATCTCTCGATCAGTCGTTGTCGTGACCTCCCTTTTGACTCATTTCGCCGGTAGTTCGATCATTCAATGAACTCCGATAGCTTTCTAACTCTTTTTTGCGATCCAAATGTCTCTTTCTAACTCCCCTCTCACTCCATTATGTGTCTAAAGTCATCTTCAATTTATAAAAAAACTTTCCTTCGATTAAAAATATTCAAAATTTTAATTATTTAGGGAACTCAATAAACTGTTCGATCAACCGAACAGGTGACCACTCGGGTCGAGCAAATCCAGTGTAAGAGACATCTTCATTTGGTCGAAGGCTTGACCGAATTTATCTTTGCTCGGGTCAAACGAAACCTTTGGAATTTTTTTACCAATCAATTTCAAACTGTTCGACCGAACATTACCACAATGGAAAGGACTAACATAACGTTCAAATTGAGATTTTTTAAAATCACGAAACTAAATCTAAAAAATTTAGAACAATAACTTCTAACACCAGATAAATAAAATAGTTATAGTAAACTACACAAATATTGGACAAAGAAATCAACTATATTGGAATAAGACACATATTTCACAAACTAATTATAATATCCATTTGGTCATAAAATATTATTTCTTGTGAGGGTAAAAAAAAGAGAAACTTTATTATATAATTGAGGGAATATAGCATAAAAAATATCAAACTGTTTTATTTTAGTCTATAAAATATGTATTATTATTTTTAAACTAAAAAATCCAAATTTAATTTTTTTCCTTAAAAACACTAACTTTAGGAGTATAATGTAGAAAATACCAAATTTTTTAATTTTTACTTATAAAACACAAATTATTATTTTGAACCTAAAAATTTTGAATTATTACATTTTGTCTAAAGAAACACAAACTTATCAAATTAATCATATCCATACACAAATAAAAATACTAAATCATATTTTAACTCTTTAAATTTTTAGGTGTTGTCTAAAAAATACAAATATATCAAATTAATCGTATCCTAAAATTTATATTTTTAAAACAAAAATATAAGTTTTGGTATTTTTAAATTAAAAATAATAATTCATGTTTTATAAACTAAAATAAAATAATTGGATATTTTTATGCTATATTTTCTATAATTGATATTTATATTACATAATTTGTTTCTCGAGTATAATTAACAGTTATAAACATTTTTCAACACTCTGTCAAAATAGATGTCAGTGTTTTTCAACAACCGAACAGTAGAATTGACTGGTATCAATCAAAGAGAAATCATTGGCATGCCTCCCGGTAGACACGAAGAATACTTGTATATATAGATGGCCTATGAGTTTGCATATGTATATTGTCATCATCTAAAAAATATCGAGTTTTTAAGATTATTGTAATATATTAAATATTTTATAATATGATATTTTTATATTAAATATTTAATAGCGATATTTAAAATTTTTACCATAAATTATTAATGAAATAAAGAGCATTATTTTTGTAGACATGTAATTATTACGTTATCACGGAATTATAACTTACCCTTTGAACATCAAATTTAATAGTTATGATTAAAGGATACTGTCGAAAGTAAAAAACAATAAAACTAATCATGATTATATAAACAATAATAATTTAAATTTTAAGTGTATGGTACGGTGGTGACGTAAAATACTTTTCGATTATTTTTTACATTTTTAAATAACGATGTCATATAAAACTATGGGTTTACTATTATCTTGAATTGATGTCATATGAAATAACCGTAAAAAATCCATATAAAAAATTTTAAAAACTTAGACTGTCATATAAAATCTCTCATAAAATTGTGGAAAAAAACACAGGTAAAATGTATATAACATGTTGTCATAAAGGAATATTTAAAAAATGACATACTAGGACCACAAAAACTTTGGATCATTATTATTCAAAAGATTTTTCATATGTTTTAGGGAATATAGTATAAAAAAATATCAAACTATTTATAATTAATTTATCGTATGACCATTTAGAGTTTACAAAACATATGAATTAATAAAACAGTTAATAAAAAAAAGTTGAGATAGTAAAACTTAAGTGTAAAAAATATATTTATTTCGGTATATAACATGTACATATGTTTGGTATGTACAAAGTGGTGTGATAGTTGTAGGGTTGATTTCAATTGCGGAAGCGTGTTTTATCAACCTGAATTTTAGATCTAGTCATGTTCGGATTAGTTTTTACAGATCTCAACGATAAACAAATTTAGAAACAGTTTCTGTGATACCTGTTGCGTTGAAATCGATGATCGGATGTGAGGCTTGATGGTACAAGCCCTCTACGCGTATCCACGCCGAGATCGGGATCTACCTTCAACCTTTGGTGCGGAATTTCGATGAACGAAACTGTTTCGTTCTTCTCTTTCTTTTGACGGCTACTAGGGTTTTATTTTGTGATTGTGTAATCTAATAACGAAAACCTAATTTTCGTTTCTTATATAATTATTAACTTTTAATAATTACATAGTCGAAATACATGTATCTCCATACACATATTTGCCTGTACATCTTATGTACTAACCCAAAAGAAAAACAAATACAATTATATTCTTCGGTGCTAGCGGATGAATATAACTGTATCCCACACTGATTGTCTAACAATCATAAGCAGATACCGAGACACTCGTATGCGTGTGACCTCGTAGGTTCATCACTAAGCTGGTAGTCAATTAGTCTCACTAATTAACTAATCGAGGTTGGCGTCTAGCAACACTCCTCAACGACCAGATAGTGTGAAGTAACATCCTTACTCTGTAGAACCATGGTAGAAGGATAATATTATTATTTCCCTCCGTCTTTACAGCTCCGGATAATCCTAGGACATGGTCTGACTGTCAAGTCCTAATAGATTATCAACTATGTTTCATGCCTAACATAACTGACTGGTGAATGATCGCAAGAAACTCCTTTCTTCTCTCATTCAAATGCCCTGGCCAAGGTCTTTTCAGTCATTATGTTGCTGACAACATAGAGCTCAAACTCTTTACCTAGAGTTGACGGATTCCATCTTGATCAATCACTAACTGCACAAGCATCTAATCATTCCCAATATCCTTTCAACTTACATCCCAAGGCATAAGGTGTCCAGTATCAAAGAATGGTAGATAACTTGTCAGTTACTATGTTGATCTCAGGTCTAAGGAAATTATAATATTCCAATCCTTCTAGAGAAATTCCTATTGACAGTTCAATGGTAATGTAACCATTAGGAATTCTCCCTTTGGGTCTGTTCAATGATCACATCTCTATGTGCATCATCCATACATGTGATTTAGTAAAAGAGATCTACTAATTTCTATCAAATAGAAACCATCACATCTATGTTGATCTATCCGGATTACTAACGTCCGATTAGTTATCCTATGATCAAGAACGATTTAGATTAAGTTTTACCAAAACTTGACTCTCTTTATCATGATCTCTATCATGATGACAAGTTTCTAAACTTAATCATGGACTCTATCATACTAGCTATGAAAACATATACACATATATATTTACAAATATCATCAAATATGATAAAATAATGCCATTTCATTTATTTATAAGTGTTCAAAATACAAGACATAAAATAGCTCTTAAATAGTTACAACAGTTGTACTATTCCTAGAACTAATTCCAGCATGCCATGTCTTTCAATCCAATCTTCAACTTGTGCTTGTCAAACTCATTTGAACCAAGCGCCTTTGTGAGCGGATCTGCTGCATTCTCTTTTCCTTCTACTTTCTGGATTTGAACGTCCCCACGCTCAACGATTTCCTTTATTAGATGGTATTTCCGCAGAACATGCTTTGATCTTTTATGAGATCTTGGTTCCTTCGCCTGGGCTATTGCCCCGGTATTATCACTTAATAAAGGAACTGGTTCCTTTATCGAAGGCACCACACCAAGTTCAGTTATGAACTTTCTCATCCAGACCGCTTCCTTAGCAGCTTCGCAAGCCGCTATGTATTCTGCTTCAGTAACCGAATCAGCTACAGTATTCTGCTTGTTTGGAACTTTTCCAACACACTGCACCCCCATTGAGACAAAAGACATACCCCGATGTCGATCTGCTATCATCTTTATCAGACATAAAGCTGGCATCCGTGAACCCTTCTAACTCTAAGTTAGAATCTCCATAAACGAGGAATTGGTCTCTAGTCCTTCTCAAGTACTTGAGAATGGTTTTCACCAATTTCCAATGTTCCTCACCGGGATCTGCCTGATACCGACTCGCTACACTTAGCGCGAAGGCTACATCAGGCCTCGTACATGTCATGGAATACATGATGGCTTCCACTGCGCTAGCGTATGGGATCCTACTCATGTGTTCTCTCTCTTCTTGTGTCTGAGGACAATCCTCTTTGGAGAGAGTAATTCCAGTGCCTATCGGTAGATAGCCTCTCTTGGAATTTTCCATGTTATACCTCTTCATGATGGTATCAATGTACTGGGACTGTGATAGTCCAAGCAACCTCCTTGATCTATCTCTATAGATCTTTATTCCCAGAATATAGGTTGCTTCTCCCAGATCTTTCATGGAGAACTGTTCGGATAACCAGAACTTCGTCTCTTGCAACGCCGGAATGTCATTCCCTATGAGCAATATGTCATCCACATAAAGCACAAGGAAGACAACCGCGCTCCCACTAAACTTCTTGTACACACAAGGCTCTTCTTCGCATCTAACAAAGTTGAACTCTTCAACTGCCTTGTTAAAGCGAATGTTCCAGGTTCGAGAAGCTTGCTTGAGTCCATAAATGGACCTCTGAAGCTTGCATACCATATGACTTTGAGTTGGCGACGTGAAACCCTCAGGTTGAGTCATGAAGACTTCTTCCTGGAGCTCTCCGTTAAGGAAAGCTGTTTTCACGTCCATCTGCCAAATCTCATAGTCATGGAATGCCGCTATCGCAAGCAGAATCCGAATAGATTTGAGCATTGCCACAGGGGAGAACGTTTCTTCATAGTCAATCCCTTCTCGTTGACTATACCCCTTGGCAACTAGACGAGCTTTATAGGTCTCTACCTGCCCGTCCGCTCCAATCTTCCTTTTGTAAACCCATTTACAACCTATCGGTCTGGAAGCCTGTGAAGAATCAACCAAAGTCCATACTTTGTTGATCTTCATAGATTCCATCTCGGATTCCATGGCTTTCCACCATTTCTCAGAATCAGGGCCTTGTATAGCCTCTTGGAAAGTCAAAGGGTCGTCATCTATATGACCGACCACATCCTCTTGCACCATCAGATTAAGTCTGTCAGGTGCACGTCGAGAACGTGTTGACCTTCTCAAGGAAGCCTGTGTAGCAGGTTCAACCTGCGCTGGGATATCTTGTTGGGCTTGTTCCTGAACAGGTTCCTGAACTTGTTCCTGAACGGGCACTGTCACTTCAACATTTGAAGATGAAGCGCCGGAGCCTAACACTATATCACTCAGCCAAGAACGCTCATTTGACATCTCATGTCCATGAGCTTGTGTTGGCTCATCGGGTTCTTGAATCTCGTCAAGAACTACTTCCCCACCATGAATTCCTTCATCAAGGAATTCCCTTTCAAGAAAGGTTGCCGTTCTGGCCACAAACACTTTGTGTTCAGACGGGTGGTAGAAATAATATCCCATAGTTTCCTTGGGATAACCTATGAACCTACATCTGTCAGACCTAGCATCAAGCTTGTCTGGCTGAAGTCTCTTAACGAAGGCCGGACACCCTCAAACCTTGATGTGCCTCAGGTTTGGCTTACGTCCTTTCCATATCTCATATGGGGTCTTTGAGACTGCTTTGGTGGGAACTTTGTTTAGCAAATAGGCAGCTGTTTCTAAAGCATAGCCCCATAAGTTCATTGGAAGATCAATAAACCCCATCATGGATCTTACCATATCTAATAAGGTTCGATTTCTCCGTTCAGATACACCATTATGTTGTGGTGTTCCGGGAGAAGTCCACTGAGACAAAATCCCATTTTGCCTTAGATAATCGACAAATTTATGACTAAGATATTCACCGCCCCGGTCAGATCTCAACACCTTGATACTCTTTCCGGTTTGTTTCTCTACTTCACTGCGGAATCTCTTGAACATTTCAAAAGATTCGGATTTGTGTTTCATCAAGAACACAAATCCATATCTCGACATATCATCAGTGAATGTGATGAAGTACGAATATCCACCCCTGGCTTGAACTCTCATAGGTCCACATACATCAGTATGTATCAGTCCTAGGAGTTCTATAGCTCTTTCCTCGGTTCCACTAAACGGAGATTTGGTACCAGTGACAGTGAGACAGGACTCACAAGTTGCATAAGATTCATAATCGAAATGGCCTAAAAGACCATCTTTATGCAACCTGTTTATCTCACCGATATCGATATGACCAAGTCTACAATGCCAAAGATACGTCTGTCTTTGACGATCATCTACTTTTCTCTTAAGGCCCGAAACATGCATGTTAATTTCTTCTAGATTAACATCAGGTAAGATATACAGCCCTTGTTGTAAATAACCATTCACACAAAATTCATCACCATGATAAATAGAGCAAATGTTATTACTAAAAACTGTTCGAAATCCACGTCTATCAAGCATAGAAATAGAAATTATGTTCGAAACAAACTTAGGAACATAATAACAGTCGTCTAACAACAAGGTCTTGCCCGTAGGCATTACAAGGGAACTTGATCCTACGGCTAGAGCAGCAACACTTGCGCCATTTCTAACCTTCAGACTGAACTCTCCTTTCCTGAACCTCCTACTGATCCTCAGCTCCTGCAACATATTGCAGATGTTAAAACTACTACCGGTATCCAATACCCATCTAGACGAATCAATAGTAGTTAAGGAAATCATGAAAACATTTTCCATGAGAATCTTACCTGGCTTCTTGCCCTTCAGAGACTGCAGGTATTCTTTGCAGTTCCTCTTCCAATGCCCCTTCTTCTTACAGAAGAAGCACTCAGCATCAGCTTGGTCAGATTTGCCCCTTTTGGCCTTGGGTATAGTCACACCACCCTTGGGCCCAAGGAGCTTCTTCTTGGGCTTTTTGTTACCCTTGCCCTTCTTGAAGAAGAGCGGACCATCATCACGGCACTATATCCCTTAAACGTCTCAGACACTGACTGATTCTCATAGTCAATCACTTGGTTCAGCATCTCATGCAGATCCATGTCCATCTTGTTCATGTTAAAGTTAACAATGAACGGAGAGAACGTCTCAGGCAATGACTGCAAGATCAGATCTTGAGATAACTCTTTGCCTAGTGTGCACCCAGCTTCACAAGCTGTTCAATAAGACTGATCATTTTACGAACATGGGGCCCCATCGGAGAGTGCACAGACAATCTGGACTTGAACAGAGCCTTCGACAACTGATATCT
>CM071868.1:15283426-15304985 GCA_036759665.1 Gynandropsis gynandra | reverse complement strand
CGTGCTCGACCTCTCCTTTGCGGTCGTCCGGGGTAGCCCGCCGCCCTTTGCCTATGTCCGGCGTCGAACGCACGGCCGGCTAGGGTTCGGCCGCCGCCCTGCTCTCCTTTCACGCGACGGCGTGAATTTGTGGTGCACGCGCTACGCGCGTGCGATTTTCACATTTTTTCGATCCGATTTTCAAAAAAAATTCGAAAAAACTAATCTTAAACATGCAGCCAGACGCTCTGATACCACTGTAGGGTTGATTTCAATTGCGGAAGCGTGTTTTATCAACCCGAATTTTAGATCTAGTCATGTTCGAATTAGTTTTTACAGATCTCAACGGCGAACTAATTTAGAAACAGTTTCTGTGATACCTGTTGCGTTGAAATCGATGATCGGATGTGAGGCTTGATGGTACAAGCCCTCTACGCGTATCCACGCCGAGATCGGGATCTGCCTTCAACCTTTGGTGCGGAATTTCCGATGAACGAAACTGTTTCGTTCTTACTTTTTTTCTATTTGACGGCTATTAGGGTTTTTGTTATGTGATTATGTAATCTGATCACGAAAACTTAATTTTCGTTTTTATATAATTATTAACTTTTAATAATTACACTTTTAATCCAAGACTATTCAAATATTACATAATAGGCATATTACTTTCAATAACGTGCTGAATGCGACTAATATTCAATAACCCAAAAAAAACAAAAGAGTTGTCATGCATTAATATAGACGTACACAACGTGTGTGTTTGTATACATGTCGTATGAATGCCACTTTTTGTGTTTGGCGAAATCACTTAAAGGTCACAATTTTCCAAAGAAGATTACGTCTAATTGCGACGCAAAATTCGTAAATAAGGGCGAAACTAGTATATTGTAGATTGGAGTCATTGGAGTCATATATCTCCGATACTTTTTTTTTTAAATTTTTTTTGTTAAATATGAAAATTAATATTAAAAATAATATTATTAGTTTATAATATATAAATAAATTTATGGTTTTGATTTGAATATTTATATTTGTACGTTTTTTATTCTATTTTTTTTTCAGATTTTATATATGTATTTTTAACTTTTTTTTAGTTTAAATCCAAAATCATAGATATTATATATTTTGTTAAAGTATTATATTATTGCAAAAAAAAATGTTGAAGATTTTTTATATGATTAATATTATGTTGAATTTGATTGGAGTATCGTATAAAAAATAAAAAAGATGATAGGATCTGAGAAAGTTGTCGAACATTGGTAATAAAGAAATTAATAATTGAACATGATTAATAACAAAATTTGTTCTCAGTTCTTATTATATTTGTTATATAATTTATATTTTAATAAGTTTTTATTTAGTTATATAATGTGTCAATCAAAAATTCAATTCAAATTTGTTCATTTGAAATCTGGTTTCTTTTATTTCTATTTGATTTATTTATTATTCATTTATATTTTTTTCTTCAGCCCCAAATAGACTATCCATCTTGTAGTCTCCTGCCGCCCCCAATTCTCGGTGTGACCTCCACTCCCAAGTCAATCAATCTGTCTTTTAATAATAGTTTTTCTCCAAAAATAAAGGAGGCAGGTCGTACTGAACAAGAAAGTTGAGGAAATAAATTCAGTTTGTAACTCAATCCTTTGGTCGAGAGTTCTTTGGACGTCAAGAATTGCATGAAACAAAGCCTTGAACAGGACGAGAGGAGCGCCATCATTCTCCATGCAAGGAAGACAAATGTTTCGAAAGATTCCATGTCTCATATTCTTCAAGCACTCTCTGGTCGAGGTCATCTATAGGTTTAATCCCATGACGTCCTTAGACTTCTCAAATACCAAATACTCCAAGCAAAAATTACAAACCTACATGGTGAGAAAAAGGTCCAATACATCAAGACTTTGCACGAAAGAGTTAAAAGTGAAAACACGACAATATGATATATAATCTAGTAAAGGATGTATGAAGAAGGTGTCCAATGCAAGTGATTTGGTGTGGTTACACCTTTCATAAGCAAGCGAAACTGGAAACTAGCACCGTGAGGAAATGGTATATTTCGTGTAATTAAATGAATCAATGATAACGCTTAACACTTGGAACATCTAGTTTAGTATAATATATCTACAATATTTAATATTTCTAAGTTAACTCCTTTTGACATAGACAACATTGTTTCATGGAGAAAACATTTTCAAGAGAGTTAAAAATGTGGACATCGAGTTAATTGGACAAGAAGACGAAGATCACGTTGATGAAGATATCAGAGAGGAGTGTGGAGAGCATGGAATCACGAAAAATACCAGATGAGACGTGAAAACTGGACCCATTGCTATGTCGAGAGCAGGGAATTTAAAAGAAAATTTGACTATCATGATAAACATACTAAAAAGAGTGGCACCACCGAATATTTTTTATTTTGAGATGACATGGCACAAATATTGGGAAATTAAAATAAAATTGAATTGCTAGTCTCCTTAACCAAACTTTGGTTAAGGCAACATCTTCTCCTCCTCTTCCTCAATACCAATGTGATGAGGACATCGACAATAAATTGTACCTAAAGAAGATCACACAGATGAAGAGTTAAACCAAGAAACATATTAAATTTTTCTATGACCTATCTCCACACGGATGTGCCAGAAACTTGCTCAACAACGTGTAAGAGATAGTGAAGGAGACATGGGTAACACTCGATCAAAATAAAGAATCTAGCCTAATGGAGATTGAGATTGGTTTTCTTCATTAAATCAGATCTCGACCAACACCTCAAAATCGAGGGAATTGGGTTACATATATAATTAAAGAAGAAGATAAAAATCTTTCCTTATATCTCCATCCGCTAAAAAAAATCCAAACCAATCAATATCCCTATAAATCCTCTATGTTCCTTCTACAAAGATCTCCAAAGACTAGAACATATTTTCAATAACTATGATATTAATTTGAAGTCTTCATTTGACCATTTTCCTATCTATAATTTGAAGGCTCTACTATGTAAAGTACTACATACCTTTGTATTTAGTAGACCTCATTTTTTAAAAGAAAAATATTTTTTCTTCTTGATTGTTCATTTAACGTGAAGCGTCTTCAATGTGTTTTGATAATATTCATTTTCACCTCTATGCAAAAGCTTTCACATATCATGTGCTTTATTTTATCTCCCAAACCATCATTTTCTCATATATTAATTTCGCAAAGGTCTTTTAAACTTATGTGATCATCTCATCCGGATTCCCTAAGAAGATACTTAGAAATCGCCCCTAAGCAAGTGAGATATCCTCGACCCGAAGATTTCTACTCGAAAGATAGAGTAAATTGAGCACCACGTACACGTTTTGAGTTTCATGTTTTGAGGTATGCATCATTTTGGTATCATAGCTTGGTTCAAATATCAAAAGTACATTTATGTCCTCTAAATTGAATTATTTTGTACTAACCATTGCTTTGTTCTTTTTTATTGTTGTTTTAAAAATTTATAATAGAACCAATATCTCTTAGCAAGGAGCATTAATCAACTTGGCATGATTATCCAAATGTTCCAACAAAGAAGATAAAAAAGTCGCTTTAAAGAAAAATATAGGCGACCCGAACTAATCAAGTAAGCCATACTGAGAGATAAAGACGTGGCAAGGGAACAAGAGACACCAAGAATGCGTAAAAAGAACATGTAAGATGCATCCGAACCTTCATCTAAGAGGATAAGAACATCGAGCACAACCTTGATCACACCTTGAGGAAGAACATGATGAATGGCCCTGAAAACCACGGTAATGCCACATTATTTGCGAGGAGGATGACTCCCACAAAGAACCACCTAAAAGATAACGAATAAATATGACATGACATTTTGAAATTCAAACCATCTTTTTTTTACACATGTTGAATCATAAGTATATCTCGGCTTAGAAAGGTGAATAGACAATATTTATGATAGTTAGATGTACACAGAGCGAAAAGTTATAGTACAAAGTGACACAACTCACGGATGATGCCCTTACTTGGTAAAATCGAGAGATGATCACTCAACGTCGTGTATGTCTTCAACCAGTAGACATATGGAGCGAAATGAAAGCCCTCATGCTTAAGAGATATTTATCACAACACCTTCTTAGGGATTTACTCTGAAGGTATAGAAAATTAATCCATGGAAGTGAAAATATTGAAGAGTACTTCGAAGAAGTTAAGCATATACATAATAGGCTGGAAATCGATGTGATGGCTCAAGTACTAGAATGGTTTAACGAACAAAACACTAGATAGGTAGAAAGATAAAACAACCATGATTTTCCAAATATTTTTCATCTGTCAATTTAAATGAGCAATGGATTAAGATAAAAAAAGCAACAAATTGACCAAAGATACAACACACGTTATTTGAATTCCAACATCGAGGATTTTGATGAAATAAGAAATGAATGACCATTCTTAGGGTAAAAATTTCAAAAGGAGAAGATAACAAATTGATTCCCTCTAAATCTATTTGTACTCATGAACTAGTATGTTTCAAATACCAGATAGTAGGACATATGGAACGAGGCTGAGCTATCCCTCATATAACGATCCTTGTCAATTGCGAGGAATTTGAGTCTCTAAAATAGAAGGATCTAAATGAAAGTAAAATTGATGAGATCGAGTACTCATAAACTGAATCACTACTTGTCACAAAATATATTTTGAGCGCAATGGTGAAGGTAACACTATCACCTATAAATTTGGGACAAGCTTAAATCTTATATTAAAATTGTGTTATTTTCAAGGGTTTGACCAATCAAAGTCCGATGTTAATAATGATTTATACAAATGTTTTGATAGGCTAAGATACGAAAGGTTATTTCCCAGAGATCAGAAACATGTTAAATAAGTGTGGTGACTTGTTTTCCCGAGATATATCGATTGGACTACATATGAGACATTCAACACCAAATTGACCTTTTCCCCAAATTACCATTGCCTAACCTGCCGACATACTACATCAATCCTGAAGAAAATATGAAATACATCAACAAGTGCAAGAGCTAATGGAAAAAGGGTACATCTGAGAAAGCCTAGATATATGTGCAATTCTCGTACTACTAGTATCAAAGAAGGACGAGACATGGAGGATAAATGTCGATTTTCACGCTATAACAACATCACAATCAAGTACTGACATTCCATTCTGTAGTTGGTCGACATGCTTGATGGTGAAAAACTTAGTAGAATAGTTGTTGCACTCACTATAGTTATCAAAAAGGACATCCGTTCAGTAGGGAAGGGCACAAACCGAGGAGTGTGAGGCACTTAAAGCGAGCCTCACTGTCGCTACAACCAATATCATATTTTAAGGAAAATATAAGTGAATTTACACTTAATTACCCCACATATGAAAAGGAGCCATTAAAAATCGGAGCTCTACCTATTTTCGACACAATTCAATATCCACATCGATTATGAGATCCTCGATAGGGAAAGGCACAAACCGAGGAGTGTGAGGCACTTAAAGCGAGCCTCACTGTCGCTACAACCAATATCATATTTTAAGGAAAATATAAGTGAATTTACACTTAATTACCCCACATATGAAAAGGAGCCATTAAAAATCGGAGCTCTACCTATTTTCGACACAATTCAATATCCACATCGATTATGAGATCCTCGAACATCTCAATAGATATATTAATTTAAATAGTTGACATGATAAGTGGATAAAATTCATTGAGTCATTTTCGTATATCACCAAGTACAAGAAATACAACTAACATGTGGTGATCATTGCATTATTGCGGAGACACATTGTCATCACTACCATGGAGACAAGGAATTTAAGGATCGAACACCTCAAGGATTTGTATGAACAAGACCCAGAGTTTTGTGATGTATAAAAATGTGTAAGGAAAGAGCTAGCGAACCTTTCCACAATAGTTACCTCATTCTCTACGGACGAATTTTCATCCGATCGACCTCAATAGGGTGTTGGTGCTTTAAGAAGCACATGGAGAAGCTCTCATGAGACACCTTTCCGTGGAGAAGACTTTGGCCACTATAAATGAGCATTTCTTTTTATCACACCTAAAGTGTGGTGTTGAACATTTTATGCAAGATGTATCACATGTCACCAAGTCAAGTTCCACGTCCACGACCATGGTTTGTACCTTCGTTGACACAATTTTTTGTCATCCATGGACTGACTTTTTAGTATAATTTGTTCTCGGACTTTCAAAGATCCGAAACAAAGATTTTATCTTTTTATGGTTGATAGATTTTTCAAGATGGTCGATTTCATACCCTGATTTAGAACATTGACAAAAAAATATTGCATACATTTTCTCCAAGGAGATCCTACACATCCTAAGGAGAATCATACAGATAAGGAGATAAACAAAGAAACAGATAGGATAAAATTTTTCTAGGGCCTAGTCATATGTGAACGAGCCAGAAACTTGTGGAACAAGATGCCAGATATAGTCAAGATGCCAGATATAGTCAAGAAGCTGTGGGAGACTGAGATTAGTTTTCTCTACATCAAGATTTGGGTCCAAGTTAAGGAAGATTGAGATTGTTTTTTCCATTAAACTATGCCTCAACTAACATCCCTAAACAAAGGGCTCAGGTGATATGGATAAGGAAAGGCAGGAAATTAAGATTTTTTTATGACCTCAAACAGATAGAAAATCTAACAAACTAATCAATATCATTCACAATTATACTTTCCTTCCACAAATATTTCAAAAGGTTAGGAAATATTCCTAACAGTTAGGAGATCAATCCAAAGCCTTTATTTGAGCATTTTCCTTATTTATAATGTGGAACATCTACTATATAAATGATTCCACAATTTTTAATTTGAAAATTTGAAGTTTTCAAAGAAATTATATTCTCTTTTCTCAATCGTTCATCAAGAACTTGATGTCTTCAATTTTCTCCTAGAACATCTAAGTTACTTTCGACTGTATCAAAAGATTTTTATACCTCTTGTGTTGTCTTTTATCTAAAAAACCATCATTTTTTCTTTTTTCATTTCACGAAAGTCTTTTCACATTGTGTTATCATAGCATCCGCTTTCCTATCGAAGACTCTTGAATAGTGCTCCTAGGCTAGTCGAGAGATCTTCCTTGACCCATAGAATTTTACATAAGAGGTCGAATAAAACGGACACCACGTATGCGTGTGTATCACAGTGGCTAGCTAATTGAAGTTGAAAAGGTTTTTTTTATAGAAATCAGCTCTCTATCCATTCTCAATGACATGCTCGTACACGCCTTCTTTCGAAGGATCGAGTGTGAAATCACGCGATCGAGCACAATATACAATATTTTCACACGGCTTTAACACAAAACCCAAAATATCATTATTCTACGAGCCCAGCACTTGGTTGCGTATGAATTCTCTAGGTCATCTCTAATAACTTAAAAAACTTAAATACATGTCATCGATACTCATATGACAATTCTATGGTTCAATCCAATCTTCACTTGTAACGTCTCAATTGTTCCATTATGATCCTTGAAAACTTTTTTATGATCATTTCTCTTTTTAAATATAGAAACTTCGCCACAAATAAGAAACAAAAAATAAATTTTTTATGGGAAAATATCATCACCTTAGCTTCCCTGACGACTCGGCTATCCACTATGATATTGCTAACTATGACAAGAATTGATTTCCCCCTAATATAGATTAGATCGAATAATCAATATCCATTATATAGATATTAAAATTGAGGAAATAATAATAAGGAGAAATTGTTACACGCTACCGAGGATCAGTAAGTGTTTAGATCAATTAAGAGGTGTGATTTGGTTCTCAAAGATAGATCTAGCATCAAGATATCATCTAATTGAAGTTTCAGAAGGAGACATTAGGAAGACCGTATTTCGAACTGGGTATGGACATTACGAATTTTCGGTTATGACATTAGGTTTGACTAATGCCCTCACTGTGTTCATGAAACTAATGAAAATTTTGTTTCAAGATTTCTTGGATCGTTTTTAGCGTAATTTTCACCTCCAACAGACTTGACTTTACAAAGGGGCGAGATCCCACGGTGAACAGCTGCCCAAAAGAAAAACCGCCTGGAAGTCCGAGGACTTCCAAGCCGCTGCGCTAGATGCGCATGTGGTCGTAGTAGTCGGCTCGTCATTGTATTTATCGATGAAATATGAGGAGCATCTACGCTTGGTGTTAGAACATCTCAGAGAACAAAAATTGTGTGTAAAGCTAAAAACGTGTAGTTTTTTGTAGAGACATGTCGTATCAGAGGAATGAGTTTCTGTTGATCTTAAGAAGATGGCAGTGATCGTAAGTTAGAAGCAACCGAAAAATGAACAGAGATGCGGAGCCTAGTGAAGCCACTAATGAGACTTACGAGGAAAGACATATCTTTTATTTGGAGTGAAGATTGTGAAGAGTCCTTCAAAAACCTAAAAGAGAAGCTAACATAATCGTTAGTGTTACCCTTACCACAACCGAAGATTCCATACATAGTTTACATAGATGCATCAAAGATGGGATTAGGATGTGTAGTTATACAGAGAGATAACATGATTATTTATGCATCAAAGCAATTACATAAGCATGAAGACAATTATCTGACTCATCATTTAGAGATGATTTTTTCGGTCTTTGCATTAAAGATTTAGAGGGCATACCTTTATGGAGAGAAGGTATAAATATTTACAGACCACAAAAGCCTAAAGTTCACATTCACGCAATCAAACTGCAAGGTAGACATCACGTACTATTTGAGGAAAGCAAATCTTGTTGTAGATGTGTTTAGCCGTAAGAGAATTGAGGTTTTGACTATGCAAAAATTTGATGATTTGATTAGTCAGATATGTGCTTTGAGATTAGAGACATTGCAGACTAAATCAGAGATTTTGGGTTGCAAGTAGTAGATCAGGCTGGTCTGTTGAGTTGAATTCGCATAGCAAAATTATCCGATAAAACATTTTAGAAAATTCGTAGTAATCACCAAGATCCGAGGTACAAGTTATACCAGGTAATGGAAGACGGTCTGATGATGATAAGTGGTCGAGTTTGTGTTCCAAAAGATCTATAGATCAGAGAAGAGATTCTAATCCAAGCTCACCAATCAATTTTTTTATTCATCTGGGATCGACGAAGATGTATCGGGATGTCTGTCAACTTTATCAATGGTCAGAGATGACGAAGGACATTGTTCGAAGGGCAGTGAAATATCTAAGATGCCAATTAATCAAAGTGGAACAACAAGTACCAAAGGGAAATTGAAAAGTCTGCCAATTCTCGAATGGAAATTGGACCATATAACCATAGATTTCGTGATGGGTCTTCCAAAGACGCAAAATTAGCTAGCGAGGATCTATATTGCGTAAATTGTAAAGTTGTATGGGGTTTTGTCAAGAATTTTGTCATATCAAGATGTGATATTCACGTCACGTCTTTGACAAAAAATTTTAAAAAAGTTAGAAATCAAATTGCAACTAAGCACCGCATGTCATCATCAGAAAAGACAACCAATCTGAGAGAACTATAAAGACACTTAAAGACCTATTATGCACATATATGATGGAATGGCGTTGTAGTTAGGATAATCAATTACCACTTATTGAGGTCGCGTATAATAATAGCTATCATGCTAGCATTGAGATTCCACCATATGAAGTATTATACGGGCGACCATGTCGTACACCCTTGTGTTGGATTGAGGTGAGGGAGAGATCTATCTTCGGAGCTAAGATTGTTGAGAAGACTATGGAAAAGCTTAGAATTGTTAATATGAATATGTCCAAAAACGTTAGCAATGGTCAGGGATGAAGAAGGACATCACTCGATGGGTAACAAAATTTCCAATGTGTCAATTTAATCAAAGCAAAGCAACAATTACCAAGCAGAAAATTGCAAAGTCTACCAATTTCCAAATGAAAATGGGTCCACATTACCATGGATTTCATGATGGGTCTTCCAAGGATGGAAAATTGCAAGGATGCCATTTGGGTGGTTGTGGATTGGCTTACTAAATCGACACATTTCATTCCAATAAAGAAGAATTTTTATGTGAATCAGCTAGCAAGGATTTATATTGTGCAGATTTTGAAGTTGCTTGGGTTTTCATCAAACATTTTATTTGATAGAGATAGGAGATTCACCTCACATCTTTGGCAAGCATTTAAAAAATATCTAGGAACCAAAGTGCACATGAGCACCACGTATCATCCATGGACAGATGGAAAATCTAAGAGAACTATTTGAGGACCTATTACGAGGATGTGCATTGCAATGACCTTTTAGCTAGGCAAATCATTTACCGCTTGTTGAGTTCGTGTACATAATAGATATCACGCTAGGATTGGAATGCCGTCATATGAAGCATTATGCAGGTGACCATATCGTACACCCTTTTGTTGGACTGAGGTGGGGAATAGATCTATCTTTGGAGCAAAGATTATTGAGGAGACTATGGAAAAGCTGAGAATTATAAAGATGAAAATGAAGATGGCTCAGGATTATCAGAAGAGCTATGTTGATCATAAAAGAAAAGACGTTGAGTTTAATATCAAAGATATGGTATACTTGTGAGTTCAAGTGAGACAAGGGAGATTATGTTGGAGCCAAGTGAACAAGCTATCACCACAGTTCACGGGACCGTTTAAAGTGATTGAGTGAATTGGAGTAGTCATCTATTAGTTTGAGCTTCCTCCATCTTGAGAAGGGCACATGATGTGTTTCATGTATCGTTGTTTTAGAAACATTTATTAGTATCGGATAAAATACTTGTTGAGTCATCAATAACTTTAGAGAAAGGCTTAAAATATACAAAACGTTTGGTGTGCATCGTGGACCACCAAGTGAAATAGTTAAGACATAAGTAGATTTCGATGATAAAGGTTGTGTGGGAACATCATGGCATGAAAGGAGCGATATGGAAATTAGAGGAGAAGATAATGCACGAGTATCCAAACTTTTTTTATAATGATTAGTTTGGTTATTCTATGCATTGGATGCAAACGTCTTTGTAAGAATCAGATGCATTAAATTCGAGGATGGGTTCATTCGTAGTGGGGCAGAATTGTGAGGCCCAACACAAGATCCAAATTTATTTAATTAACTTAAAAAATAGTTTAATTAAGTGTATAACAAAATAAAGAAGAGCATGCGTAGGACCGAGAGAAGAAAATGAAAGAGAAAAGAAAATGAGAGAAAAAAAGAAGGTAGTTTCTTTAAATTTTCGTCGTGTTCCAGTCGTGGATGAATTATGATCATCTGTAGTTAGAAATTTTAAAACACTTTGAGCAAAAAAATAAATTAGGAAGTTGATTTAAAGGTTTTTAGTATATGGCCTTAGTTGGTCAAAGTATTACTCGGGCCAAGCGTAGAGGTCAATGTTTTCGTTTGAGCACTATGATAACCGGATTCGAAAGAGCCCTTAGAATCTTTAGGATGTGTGAAATTTCTGCACTAAAAAGGTTTTGGACACAGCGCTACTCCGCCAAAAAATTTTATTGGATAAAATACTTAGTCGAATAATATGATTATTTCAACTAGTATTTGGATCGAAGAAATAAAACAAATTCTATCTATTGGGCAATTTGTTACTCGACTCAACTAAAACCTCTACATGAAAATTCGACTAAGCAAATGGTTACCCAGATCACAAGAAAGTTCGACTAAGAAAATGGTTACCCAGATCAAGCATAATCTCTACTTAAAATGGTCAAATGATACTTGGTTGAGCAGTGTGACTAGTCGATCCGAGTGACTTCTCTAGAAGTAATGTTCGATCGAGTAGTATGACTATTCGATCTTAGTAGTTTCTGGACAAGTTATATGATCGAGCAATATGATTCCTCTATCTGAGCATTTTCTTGAAAATCAATACTCATCCGAGTAGTGTGACTACTCAATGAGATGAATTCTCTCTTGAACAAGTGTTCAACTAGATTAGTGTGACTACTCGGCCACAAACTATACTTGGTGATTGTACCGATATGTGAAATATTGAATTTTAAAGGATAATATACATTTATCTTATAGCTTTTCCATTCATTAAATCTTATTTATATGGTGCAGTCTTACATCCAAGATATATAGTTTGAGATCTATTGCATTAGATGCACATTAAGAGTGGATTAATTAAATTTGTATTAACTCTTGTACTACACAAGAATAAATTAGAATTTTCATTAACCATATATGATGTATGAATTCAACTATGTAAATAGGAGCAATTTGACAATGATGAGACTATCTCAAAGTTAATAAGTTAAATGTGGATTATAGAAAATTATGATTTTTGATACAATAGTTTGATTAATAGATAATATGATAAAGGTCCATGTTTGAATGATATAATGGTTGTTCTTATATTGATGTATTATTCCCTTAACTACTCATATTGATGTATTTCTCGAAAAAAATAAGAATCTTTTTAATTTTGTTGGCACTCACCTATACATCCAGAAATACATTGATGTATTATTCCCTAAAATACTTATATTTCATCGATAAGTCAGACTTAATTGATCATCCACAAACATACCAGATGTCAATTGATGCGTATCAGAGTTAAATATAACCTAATCTACCCGCAAGTGCACGGCACGTGTGTAGTATTTTAGGTGTCGATCCCACAGAGACTACGCAACGCTACCTAAACCCGAACTACGAATCAAACTTGCTAACGAAAGAGTGGTGATGAAGAATAAAATACTGAAAGTAAACTAAACTACTTGGGTTCTAACGATGAGACAAACGTCCTAGGAAACCGGTTTCACCACAAGACTACCGAAACACACGATCAACCTATCTATCATGCAATCCCAGTTAAAGCTATCTAAGGCAGACGATCCTAACATGATATCTACCCTCACTCAAGTCATAGACACGTGATCTAGACAAGTTGCCCCCTACTTTCGTGGCTGACACCATGAACTAAACCCATAAACTCTGTGATTCGCCCGTTCACCCTCAACCGTTGCTACCCTACTTTCGTGGCCTAACCTCGGTTGTTCTAAACCTGACTTTCTAAGACTAGAATTCTCCTTTCGGTCCTTCTCCTAATCCCTAACACATGCATCTACGTGATCAGCGCAAACACAAGTAAATTTAAGCACTCAGATAGAGAATAGATAAACTAAAACGGGAAGATGCATTCAAAATAGATCAAAAGCGGTCTCGGGATAGCCAAGGGCTAATCCCTTCTCCTAGAACAAACAAACTACTCGCTCATGCGTCTGTAAAGAAACATAAACATAGTAGAGAGTCTAAGGAACATAAAAACCAAACAAAACCGAAGTGGTGGTGCTTGATCTCCAATGCTCCTCGCTTATCTCCTCGCAAGAATCTGCTCTAACTTCGCTGAATTGTTCTCCTCTGTAAGCTTGCTGTAATGACGTCTTTTTGCCTCCTTTTAAGCCTCCTAAGTCGGTCCAATTGTTGCCTAAAATGCCCCACGAGTTCCCTTATGTCTTAAGTCAATTTAACTTAAGTTTTGAGCAGTTACGGGCCGCGACCCGCTCGGGTAGGGAGTGTACCCGCTCGGGTGCGGCTAGGGCAGTTCGTGCGCGTCCTGTGGTGCTGGAATGGTGCCCGATCGGGCATGGCATGTGTGCCCGCTCGGGCACAAGGCAAAATGGTCCTAAATGCTTGCCCGAGTCGTGCTAAATGGTCCACACAATTGGCCGTAGGTTTTGCCCGATCGTGCAAGGGTTGTGCCCGACCGGGTGAGGCTTTTCCATGCTCAATCTCGTCCCGTTTGTCCCGTGATGATCCCCAAAGTTGCTCCTTAGCTCCGTGCATGTTCCTTTAGCTCCAAAATAGTCCAAATACGCGTAAAAACCTGTAAGAACATGAAAAGCACGAAAGCAAGTAAAACGGATACAGAATCATACGTAAAACATCACATATGTATCAAAAACGTCTCCTAAATCGTGCAAGAAATACGTATGAAAACGAGATGATCAAAATCCCCCAGACTTGAATGTTTGCTTGTCCCTAAGCAAACGTAAACGTGGAATACATGGGGTATGAAAATACGAGAATCCCCCTTCTCCTAGAGATACCGCTAAAGCGAGCCTAACCGATCAACTAGCATATTGTGAGCAAATTCGGCCTACTCGAGTTTTCAGCCTTAATCCTAGGTCCACCACGGTTACCCATAAGAAAGTAAATCAAAGGAGACTAGACACACTACCGTAACTCCCTCCACCAGAAAAGACTTCAGACTATGCTAAACCTAGGTCAACCGAGGATACTTGTTTCTTTCTTTCCGAGCTTCTTCTTTTTTTTTCTTTTTCTTTTTCTTCTTTTTGTTTTTCTTTTTATGAATTTTTTCTTTTTTTTTCTTTTCTTTTCTTCTTTTTCTTTGCATACACACTAGGCTTCTAGGACGTCGGATTTGAAGGGATCCAGCCTCTACTTAGACCCAGACTACCGATGACGGTATACTCATGCATCTCGTGTGAGAGTGCAGCGGAGTAGGCGGCTTTTTATGCCTTGCCCTTAGGACGTAGAAAGATGATCGCCAACCCACCACTTAGACCCGAGCCACCGAAGGAGTAACAAGGTCGATGCACTCATATCGATTTTTGATCATGCTTATTAGGCACTATTTCTATCGACAGCGGAGTGTTAGTGTGTGCTTTTCAATCTGCAAAACAAGCTCGATTTTATATGATCCAATGATCCTCAATGTAACCAAAGTAAAGTGTCGTCTACACGAAGTATGACCATCTGGGTAGAGAAAATAAACGACAGACCAGCCTAGCAACCTCGTCTAAACATCCCCACAAGTAACACTAGGATTCCCAAGAACTACGACCTATTGTTTTTCAGCCGACTAATAAGCTCTAACGCATAGGAAAACCTAGCTCAATCATGCAAAGTCTAACGGAAAAGGTCAACCTCTTAAGCATTCCTAAGTTCAGGGTTCATCTCAAAACGTGGCACCGGACAAGTGCCTTGGGACGACTCTGACTCAATCAAAACAAAAACAAACTAAAAATCGCAAAAATAACCTAAAAACTAAAAATCAAAGGAAAATGAAACGAAATCACCTGAAAAACGTGAGCTGCTCCCCCAGACTTGAATTGAACGGCGTCCTCGACGTGAAGCTCCGATGGAGGAGGAAGGAAGTGAAGCACGTTTGTGGTGTTATTTTATTATTTTTTTTGTGGAAATTAAATAACCGAGTCTTAAACATGAAAAGTAAAAACAAACAGCTGGGTTGCCTCCCAGAAAGCGCTTATTTAACGTCATAAAGCTTTGACGTCTCCATTCCTCATGCGTGCGCGACGGGTGGATCGGAAAGGGAAATGGAGTTTCCACTTTCGATCGGTTGAGCGGCTTGGTAGAGCTTAAGCCGCTGTCCATTGGCGTTGAACGTGTCACCCGCATCACTCCATAGTTCCACGTCTCGTACCTGAAAAGGATCAGACCAACAAGGCAGTAGGTCGCCCGAGAAAGACTTAGGTCGAGAATTAGAAAGTGGAACGAAATCACCTGATTGGAAGTCATGAGGTAGGGTCTTCTTATCGTGCCATCCCTTAGGCACATCATGCACGGGGTTCACTTGCTCGCTGTCCAAGGTTGGATAAGGGGTATCTGCGTTGAAAAGTTTAATGACATCTTTTTCCATTACCTCGTGCAAGTGCGGGTGCAGCCTCCTTTGAATTTCGAGTGAAGGTTCGTGGCTGTCCTCCCTATAATTCCCGTACATACATATTGAAGAGCTGAGCCTCTTACGCTTCTTCACGCGTGTGGGCTGTCTTCTCATCTCATCTGCACTCATGTTACCATTTAAAACAGCAGGATATATGTTATCGGAATCAACGTACTCATACCGAGAATAAGGCGGCGGAGGATCGGGCTCAAGCTCGAATGCTTTCTCCGCTATGAAATCAGCATGCATATCACGTGGTATCTCCTCATGTGGGGCGTCTCCTAGTGCTGTAATTGCACTCATGAATTTCGTATATACCTCAGCTCCTTCGTCCGCAAATCCTGCATTATCGCCAACTTGTGTCAAATACCGTAAAAGAGAATCGGAAACACTTACTTGATCGTGCGTGTCTTTCTCTAACTCGTCCAGTGAATCTACTGTAAAGCAAGACTCCTTGAGTGGTGATTCGTCCATGGGGCTGGGCAGGATGAATTCGATCGTTTCGTCTTTGACACGTAAGGACAACTTTCCTTGTTGTACGTCTATCGTCGCACCTGCAGTAGCTAAGAACGGCCTACCAAGAATAATAGGTGTCCTAGTGTCTTCCGTTATCTCAAGTACAACAAAATCAGTGGGAATGCAAAGCTTACCTACCATGGTGGGAACGTTTTCAATGATTCCCACCGGATGTCTTACCGTACGATCCGCGAGGCGTAGAGACATCTTCGTCGGTTTAAGGTTCCCAAACTCCATCCGCTTGAAAACTGTTTGTGGCATGATACTCACGCTTGCTCCTAAATCACACAAAGCATTTTCAATATCGAGATTACCTATTTTGCATGGGATGGAGAAGCTTCCGGGGTCCTTTAGCTTAGGTGGCAGCTTGTTCTGAAGAATTGCACTGCATTCCTCGGTAAGTGCTACAGTCTCGTTCTCTTCGGTGTGCTTCTCTTTGGTCATTACCTCACGATTAGGCATCTTTTGGACTGCTTCCACGTATGGCATGTTGATGTCTAGCTTCTTGAGATCTTCTGTAGATCTGCCCACTCTCTCTTGGTTCTTACTGCTTACCAATCGTCGAGGATACGGTATCGGAGGTACGTACGCCGGAGGAGCAACGTATGGCTTATCTAAATCTGGTTCGACTCCTTCCATAATCGCAACCTTACCTCTTCCTCTATCCATGGACGTACCAGCAGCATCCCCTCGCACATTTGAGGGCGGATTCTCATCCTCATCATCGCTGCACACAGAAATAGCATTCACATGCTCTCTCGGGTTAAGATCGGGCTTACCGGGAAGCTGTCCGGGATTCCGAGAAGATGAGGCGGCCTGTTGTGCTATGGAGTTTTCCAACATCTTCACATGAGTGCTCAGAGACTCCATTTGAGTTTTAAGCTCACTAATCGCTGTCCCCACATCTGCGTTGAATTTGGTCTGAATCGATTGTTGCTCCTTGTGATCCTTGACAAATTCAAGCATCACTGCCTCAAAGTTTGATGAAGGTGCTTGAGAGGGTTGAGAGGCTTGCGGAGCTTGCTGTGCTTGCTGGAGTTGTTGGTTGTTTTGCTGGAAATTATTCTGCCTTGGTGCGACCGGGTGAGGCTTTTCCATGCTCAATCTCGTCCGTTTGTCCCGTGATGATCCCCAAAGTTGCTCCTTAGCTCCGTGCATGTTCCTTTAGCTCCAAAATAGTCCAAATACGCGTAAAAACCTGTAAGAACATGAAAAGCACGAAAGCAAGTAAAACGGATACGGAATCATACGTAAAACATCATATATGTATCAAAAACGTCTCCTAAATCGTGCAAGAAATACGTATGAAAACGAGATGATCATCAATGACCAAGTCTAAAATTCTAAAAACAAGTCTGTTCGACAGAGAAAATTAGATGATCGGTTTGACAAAGTCTAAAATGCCAAAGAAAAGGTTTATTTAATCGACCAATGCTAGACTTGTTCCTTGACATTAAATGGATGTATTAATCAAATTCATATTCAAATTAGGTAGGGCGTATATACAATTTTGTGGATTTGTATTCGAAAATATTCATCACCATGATATATAGAGCAAATATTTTCTTGAAGTCTAAAATATCAAAGGGAAGTGTGAGATTAGGTAAGTTAATTCATTAACATCGGGTTACCTTCAGAATTCTAGACTTTCTCTTTTTCGAAAAACAAATTTGGATGATTAATAAAACTACAATTCTTTTCGAATTTTAGAATTTCTCATATAGAAAAGAATTAATTGGTTGAATAAAAAAGATATATTAAGCAATCATATTATAAATCATATGCAAATTGTTAATCTTATTTCAAAGAAAACAATTACCAAATCTTTGTTTACTGGAATCAGAGATGACTAATGAACTTTTAGGATTCATACATACTAATAAATGTGTGTGGACTTATGAAAGTTCAAGCTAAATAAAAATATTATTATTTTATTAATTTCTTTGATATATATCAAGAAATGAGTTTGTGTGTAAATATTTTTGAAATGTTCAAGATATTTCGCAATAAGGTGAAGAAACAAATGATAAAGAGCATCGAAGTGTTGAGATGTCACTGTGGAGGAGAATATCTAAGTCATGACTTTTTTACTATCTAAGACAAAATTAAATAATTCTCAATGGACCTCTCTACGAATACTGCATCATACTAATATTTAGGAAAAAAGAATCAAAACTTATCTCATATGGTGTGATCTATGATGGGTTTGATGATCCTTCATTAAATCTTTGAGAATATGCTTTAGAAGCAACAACCTATTTGTTGAACAAAGTTTCCACTACAATAGTTTCTAAGACTCCATATGAAATATGTAAATTATGCAAGTTGAACCTGAAAAAAAAGGTGATAGAGTTGTTCGACTTTTGTCTAGAGACTTAATTTTAGATAAGCTTGATACTAAGATCTCGGTGTGGATATTTGTGGAGATTTTTTAATACCGAAATTCGATCCATAAGTCTAAAATTCACATTAAGATATATAGATTTGATCCATGTATTGTTTTTTGAAACATAACGGAAATTCCATTAGTTTGACAAGATTGCATAATTTGATTGTTAAAATATGATTCTACTGCTTGAATAGTAACTATACAAAGACAAGTTTCTCTATTGCGATTAATAGCGAACTAACAGGACGTTATTTTAGCTCTCGTATACTGTGGCAGGGGTCCTCGTTATCACTTTACCTTTTTGTTCTTGGAATAAACGCGCTGATTCGGTTACCACACTCATGTTTCACTGATGATATGGTTCTCTTCATTAGTGTTTCTAGCGATTCTATTCAGGGTACTATTAGGATATTTCATGCTTAGAACATTTATTGGTCTTGGCATAAGCATCTCTATAAATTTATTATACTTGGTGGATTACAATAATCGTTTTGCTGAACAAGTTGTTACTATGTTTGGTATTCAAATCAGATCGTTGTTTTTTTATTTTGGAGGTCCACTTTACTCCCACAGTTTGCAACTTGTTGATAAGTGGATTTTTAACCAATTATCAATAAGATTAAACAAAAAATTGATGATTGGAAATCTCGTTTCAATTATTGGTGAAAAATATTCCTTGTTTTTTTTGTTGTGACCATTAAAAGGTCTCTTGAATTCTATTAATTTGTGATAGTGTAACAAAACCTTGTATTCTATTAATTTTTTCACAGTTTATAGCATAAGAAATGATTTCCTTAATATTTACGTAGATGATTTCCTTAACCAATTGAGTTGTTCGTGTGACGTACCATGCACATAATAGTTAATGTGAGTTTTAACCATTCGTATAAAAAATTGTGAATTTGCGGGAGTAATTAAAAGCAAATGTTATGAATTATAGTGAGAAAACCCAATCTTGGAATTATGTCAATAAATTAGTCCTATTCAAAATTATGTACAGAATTGAACAACATAAAGTTCGGCTTGTAACAAAAGGTTATACTCAAATTATATCGAGACATTTGCTTTGGTAGCTAAATTTCGTACCATCAAATTTCTATGAGTTAACGATATTTCAGATTTGAGGATCTTTTTGTCAAATATAAGGTCGATCGTAATCATCATAACTGAATCACGAAATTTTTTACTAAAAATACGATCAATTGTAATTATCGTGAAAATTTACTAATTCCGAACCTATTTGATCTCTAAAAAAGGAAAAAGACTTTTTAAAGAAAAAAGACCTTTTAAGTTCTTTTTGTCTTGACTTAAAATAGATGTGTCGGTCCTTATAGTTTACAAAATCTGGAGTTTACAAAAACAAAATACAATCGGAAAATTAATTTTATAATTAATTGAGGGCAGAGTTTAGAGGAGTGAACAAAACGTTATAATAAAAAAAAAAGAGAAGTTTTTAAAGTTAGATACGAATGTGAACCCCACAGCACGTGTAGAAAGTGGTCATCGTGGAATTTTTTGTTGTACACGTGTAGAAAGTGGTCATCGTGGAATTTTTTGTTGTACTCGTTCGTTTTTAATGAGAATATCCAACATCTCAATCATGTAGTCATTATTTTCTCTGGACCAACACAATTCTTAAACGTTCACCACACATTGCATTATAAGATTATGACTAAATACTTTATACCAAAAACAAATTGAATGAATACAGGAAAAAGTCTTAAATCCCCAAAAAAAATGAGAATATCGAATAACTATATATATGAATTTATTTTAAAATATTAAAATGTATAAAGAAAATTCTATAAAAATATATAAATTTTGAACTAAAAATGTTGGAATTTACATAAAGTAATTTTTATTCATAAAATAGTATGTGATTTTAAAATAATACACGAGTAATGTAATTATTTCCAACAAAACAATGAACATACACATGACAATTGAAATTATTATAGTTTATATATTATTCTGAAACAATATGATAGTTCATGGATAAAATAAAAATAATGAATTTAGGTATAATTTTGATATTTTAGAACAAGTGATGTTCCAATTATATATGAGCTAAAATATTAACATTTGTATATATAAACTATTATTTTATTGATATAATATATTAATTATGATGATTACCGATAAACATAAACAATATTTTAAAACTTCAATAGAAATCTACTTCGTTTTAACAAAATCTTAAGATTATTTACACTAAACAATGAAAATAGATCAAATGTACATATATTGACTTCAATTTAGGACACAAAACGTGAGTTCTAAGAACACAAAACTTCCAAAAATATCTATACTAAAATCCAACTCTAATGTCAAGACTTTGACGCGATTTGATAAGCATAGAGAACCATAGTTCTCTTTCCTCTCTAATTTCTCTGTTAAAAAACTATTTTCTCTAATTGTGTTTTTGGTGTATCACTGAATTTAGGGTAGAAACATTTTTATTTATAATACTAGGAAAATCTCTGCGCGGGATTATGATTTTTTTTGTTTAACTAATTTAAAACATTACGTAAAATAAGTAGAAAATGATATTTAAATAAAAAATATTAAAGCTTAAAGAAATTACTAAAATAAAGATAATAAATTAGTCGTTGATAATATTGAAATAGTTGGCGATGCAAGGTCTAATGATAAAACAATAGGCTTCACTGTTAATAAATTTTGATAGAAAAGTGATTAGCGAAGTTTGTTTGCCAATATTCTTTGGTTAACATATTTTTGCATGAACAATTGTTTAATTTATATTTGCATTTTTAAAATAATCGTGTTTGAAATTATTTTGAAATAACAAATATATTATTGAATTTTTTTTTAGGATTTTGAGTTTAAGAAAATTATATCGAAATAGTAAATGAATACATATATCATTGCAGTGTTTAATTGTTTCCTCTCTATGAACTTAATTGTCCCCAACAAAGAAACACATAAAATTAGTAGTAACATACAATTATTAATCTTAAGTAATTTATCAATGCGTAAGTATTGATATGTTGGAGTAATTCGTTCATATAAATTTTTTCAAATGGACAACTATATTTGCGATT
>CM071868.1:15271371-15282576 GCA_036759665.1 Gynandropsis gynandra | reverse complement strand
ATTGTTATGCCTTGTGGGTGTTGTTTGAAGTAGTTTGGTGGTTGCATTGAAGGATGATGTGTTGTCTGCACATGCCACACCAGTAATAGGAACAATAGTAGTGTCTTGTATTCCATTACATGTCGACAATGCTAGGGATTGATGCGTAACTAATAACAAAAGAAAATTATGACCGCCTCTGTTCTTGAAACCCACCTGTGGAGTCATTGTCAAAATTGGTGTTGTTGCTCGAGCCTATGGATGAGGTTATGCATCAGCCATTGTAGCCAGATACATCAAATTATTATGAAGAAGAGCTTGATACATGATACATAAGAACATAGATTATGTAGATATGTTAAAATTAGCATGATAGGTTATAAGTACAAGCAAAAGACAAGTGAGGTTACCATGATGACATCGATTCTCAACAAAATATAAAACATAAGGTACTACAACAACATATATACATAATTTCCAAATCACCATTGAATGTTTAATAAATCGATACTCACTGTGCAAATTCTGCAAGTTTCAAAGGTTCTGATTTTTCGAAATTGTAATGATCAATTTTTTGTTCTCATTAAGGTACTGCACCAAAAAGAAGATAATAATATGAAATTGAGATGATTGTAAAGACACACAAGTGAGCACATGCTTATTTAATTCACTCATACACCTAATATAAGGTATCAAAGAATCAAAATCCAATCATTCATACAGAAACCAATGATGAAAACCTTGAAACGGAAGATTCATATAACAACTAAATCGACTAATAAACTCAAACAGACAATCTTTCCCTTCAAGAAAGAATGGAGACTCATGAATCAAGCAACAATCCTGTCACATACAAAATACTCATATAGGCATCTATGCTTCCTTGACAATGGTATCCTAATCATCATGACATGATTCAATGGATGGAAACAAAGGCGAAGTCTTTTTTCCCATCTCTTTAAGCGTGTAAAGACATACATAATAATTTACCTCTTACAATAAGGTTGCACAACAAAAAGGCCTAATGGGGTTATATATCGAACTGGCTGATTTTCAGATGTAGGAACCTTTCACTATCATGTTCATCTCCAACTTTAGGATGAAACAGTCCTCGCCTCAGATCGTAGAGATCATGTGAAGAAAAATAACACATTATTTTCATCCCTAAGGACAAAAAGATAACCATATTGATTTATTGAAGCATTTTTTCATACAATTGATGGTCAAGCATTTTGAACTTACATGGGTTCACCGAAAGCGATGGTGCCTGGATTCAAGCCAGCAACGATGGTTTCGGGTATCAAGCCAACAATGATGGTGTCGAGATGATCATCCACGTTATCATCCATGTCGCCCTCTTTGTCTTCATCGAGATATCAAGTTCCTTACCTTAAGGACCAAGACAAAGAAGTGGAGGTGGAAGAGGAGCTTCGAGATTCGCCTGCCAAGCGTCAAGAGTTCGTCTGCCAACGATAAGCTAGAACACGAATTGTATCATTCGAGTAGTGATACAAAGCATTCAGGAAGGCGGCATGAGGAGAAACAAATCTATACCTTCTCATATGTAAAAGGGACAACTTGATCGGTTGGAATCCGACTTTCAGTTGAAGATCTGACATAAGGAGAAACGAATCCATAATCTCCTTTGGATTATCAAAGCTAAGATACAAAGGTCGTTCGATAGAATTCGAAGAGGAGATCTGATAACACGTAATCCGTTGTAGTTTTTATATCATTCTTAGGTCTAGTTTCGAGTAGATTTATTAGATTTCATTCATTTATCGATTTTATTCGAGGATTTAATCTACATTTCGTGTTTTGCATAGGAAACGAAGACATGAGGAGAAACACGAGAGATTATGGCAATTTAACCCCGAAAACATAGTTGAGTGACAAGGTTCAACTTGTGCAAGGCCATGGACTCAAGTGAACACTCAAACACCGAGCGAAAGGAGCGGAAACAACATCTTAGGACAGTCACGCTCGGGCATTGGAAGTGTGCCCGCTCGGGTAATTGATGCCAAGATAACCCCGTAGCTTAGCATGACTCGGGTGCTCAAGGAACATGTTCGGGCATGTGTGCCCGATCGGGTGGAATTGGAGTGCCCGCTCGGGTTAATTGTCATCAAGATGCGCCGTAGCTTTGCACGACTCGGGCTGAAGAGGAACACACTCGGGCATAGGTGCCCGCTCGGGCTAAAATGGGTGTATACGGTCGGGCACAAGGCCTGCACCGGGCGAGAATGGGTGTACACGTTCGGGCACAAGGCCTGCACGAGCGGGTAAAGGCTGTGCCCGATCGGGTCCTTGTTATTCTCAACTAACTCCTAAGTTTTAGATCGGCCAAACTAGGAGAGATCTGATCTATTAAAAGGGGTTTTCTAACCAGATTAGAAGGGGGGAGGACTCAAGGACAATTCAGAGCCATAGAAGACACACTTGGAAGGATCGAGACAGACGGAACAAGGGATCCGAAGCATGGAGGATCTATTGAAGACATCGGTTGATGAATAGGGAGCATTCTTATTCTCTTTCTATGTTGAATTTAGATTTCTTTTGTGTTTCGTTTCCTGAGTTCATGTCCAAGTAGATCTATTGCCATAGGTTAGAGAGTATTGCCAACATGTAATGAAGTCTTGTGCTTAATGAATGGTGGATCTTAATGCTTTCATGCTTGTACGCCACTTGATATGAATGAATTCGGTATCTTATCATGTTTTCAGATTTCATGGTTGATCTTAATGCTTTCATTACTTGTGCGCCACTCGAATGAATGATGTTAGATGTCTAATAAACCAACGCCAGGGCATTAGACTTTGTAACTTAGCCATGATTTAGGGTTTAATCGGTTTAGAATCTACGCCAGGTCAATCGATTGAATCTAGGGATTAGGATAGCGGTCGTAATGCGTCTATCCATATAAGATGCGCAATGGATACATTGGTATATGCATGCTAGATAGTGGACAAGTCTACGCCAGTCAGTTCCTATAGGAGAGCTTGAATTCCCTGAACTCGTGATAGTATCTAAGACCAATTATCTCGTTAGAACTTCGTTACATTGTTGTGCGACTCTTGATACCTATGGTGTTTTTGTGTTGAAATTTTTAGAGATAAAAACGTCTAAATTAGAATTTTTTTTTTACTCATTTAATTGTTTAACTTTTTACATGTTGGACTTCTCATACTAAAAAACATTTAAAATTGATATTTAAATAATAAAAAATTTTGTAAAGAATGTTTGGATGGATATTTAAAGTGATGAATGAGATGACTTTTTGTATTCCAAAATAAAATAAAATAAAAAATTGATCGATGAGGTGGCTTCACCAAAAGCCACCATTTGCAACAACTTTTATATATATAATTTCGGGATCTAAAGGGTTTATTATGTATTAATTACGGTAAAAATGTCCTTATACTATCTTATAACAATATCATGTCATTATTATATAAATGAAAAAAAAGAATTTATGTATAGCTCACTCACTTAGTGACAAATTAATATAATTTTGGTTAAAAATAACTGGCAAGAGGTTGATTATGTAACCCAAGAGGAATGATTTGAACTAGCATTTGAAGTTTACAAATTACCTCTCACACCTCAGATTATAATCTCATCTTAGAGAGAAGATACACTTTAATCAAGAACCGAAATAGAGATATGTAATAGAGCATAAAACTCAAAAATTTTCTAGATATTTTTTTAAGATGGATTATTTGCAGAGATTTCACACAATGACTTTATAGAACATGCAGATACATGTACTTTTTCATCCCCTCTACATTGTCATCACATAACGAAATTTCACTATCACTACTTCTCATGTTTGTATGCAATTACATATGCATGTGCAATGCACTGTTGGGTCGATGCGTATAATGTTAGTGCATGTAATGCCATGAAACATCATCATAATGAACAGGGGATGAATTAAGACAATAAATGATTTACCAACAATTAGTGATATATTAGTAACAGACTGAGTATCACTCACTTTATGTAATTGATTGAAATTCACAGAATCATAACGTGTGTTTGATAGTATAACAAAAACAAAAAGATTTGAATTGTTTTTTTCAAATTTTGATGGTAAGATTACATGTTTTTTTAGATAACACATTTCAAATGTTTCATATTGATTTTGTAAAACGAACCAAATTGAATAATGATATTTTGGTTTGATTTAGATTATCAAAATTAATCGATAAGTATTCAACTTAAATAACTCATGAATTTAGTTGTGTTCGGTAATTATCCGAACAGATTAAAAGCGTTACTTTTTTAGAAATTTGGATGTTTTAAAATGACATAAAAATCCAATTCTATTGTGAATTTATATAAAATCTATATACAACTTTGAAATAAATATATGTATATGTTATATATGAAAGAAAGTGAAATGGATCTTCTGATTCTACTTACAATTTCATTTTGTTTGGAAAAGCTTTTGTAGGAATTCGACCATCTTCCTCGGTCATTTCAATGAACATATCTCCACATACATCATCCATACATGTGTTTTAGTGAAAAGATATCTACTAATTTTTATCCAAATAGAACCATCACTTATATCTATCTCGATTACTAAATTTCAATTAATGATCTTATGATCAAGAACATATTTAAATTAATATTTCTAAAACTTTACTCTCTTTATTACGATTTTTATCATGATGAAAAGTTTCTAAAAATAATCATAGACATAGACTATATATATATCAATATGATTAAATGATAAATAAATGTCATTTTATTGATAAAAAGTTTTTCAAATATTACATGTCAATATTATAGTTTTACACAATTTAAACTATTAAACTATTACTAGAACTATTTTCCATATTTCACGTTTCTCAATACAATCTTCAACGTGTGCATGTGAAACTTGTTTGAACCAAGTATCTTTTTTACTACATCTGCCGGATATTGCTTTCCATCTACTTTTAGGATTTTAAAGTTTTTATGCTTAATTTTTTCGTGAATTAGATGATACTTCTACATAATAGCTTGGATATTTGATTAGATATTTATTTTTTCACCCGAGCTATCTTTATGGTATTCTCACATAATAAAGGAATATATTCCTTAATTCAATGTATAAGACCAACATTACATTTGAACTCTTTCATCCAAACCTCTCCCTTATTTGCATCACATGCAATTATATATTCCATTTAAGCCACTGGATTATCTGTGGTAGTTTGTTTGAAATTTTTTTAATTTATTGCTCCACCATTCAAACCAAAACCATAGACTACCATGGATTTTTTTGTCATCCTTGTTTAATATAAAATTTGCATCACTGAACCTTTCTAACTTCCAGATAGAATTTCAATGGATGAGGAATTAGGTTTTAACCTTCTTAAATGTTTAAGAAAATTTTTCGACAATTTCTAATATTTCTCATCGGGGTCTACCTTGTATCGACTTTTTACATTTAGCACAAAAGCTACATTAGATTGTGCACATGTCATTTTAGATACATGACATCTCCCATTCCATTAGCATACCAGATTCTACTAATGGATTTTATATTTTCTTGGATTTTAGGATAATCTTCTCTATATAAAGTAATTTTAGTGTCTATCAATAGACAACCTCTTTTGGAATTTTTAATGTTATACCTCTTCATAATGGTATTTGTGTATATTGACTTTTCGAGTCGAAACAACCTTCTTGATCTATCATCATATATTTGTATTCCGAAAATATAGAGAATTTATTCCTAGTCATTCATGGAGAACTATTCAAATGACCAATCATTAGTCTTTTTCAATGATGACACATCGTTCCTTATATGCATATAACACAAGAAAAATAACATTAATTCTATGAATCTTCTTGTGGATGTCAAGTTATTTCTCGAATCTAACAAAGTTAAAATCTTAAATTGATTTTTAAAGGAAATGTTCAAGTTTTCTTTCATCCATAAATGGATCTGTAATTTACATATAATGCTACTCATGGACGATAAGATAAAGCCCTCAAGTTGAGTTATATAGAACTATAGCTTTTATTTAAGGAAATTTGTTTTCACATCAAATTGACATATCTTATAATTATGATATGCAGCTACAACAAACAGAAACCAAATATATTTTCACATTGCAATATGGGACAACGTTTCTTCATATTCAATTCCTTCATGTTAAATATACCCCTTGACAACTAAATAAGTTTTACTGGTTTCTAAATTTTTCATCCACTTTAATATTTTTATAGTAAATCGAATCTAACAAAGGGCAAATCTTAAATTTCTTTTTAAAAGAAAAGTCCAAGTTTTATTTAATTCATAAATGGATCTTTGTAATTTACATATAATACTACTCATGGACGATAATATGAAACCCTCAGGTTGAGTTATATAGACATATAGCTCTTCTTTAAGGAAAATGGATTTTCACATCGAGTTGACATATCTTATAATCATGATATGCAGCTACAACAAGTAGAATCAAAATATATTCTGCATTGCAACATGTGGGAATATTTCTTTATATTCAATTCTTTCACGTTAAATATGCTCCTTGACAACTAAACAGACTTTATTGGTTTCTAATTTGTCATCCACTTCAATACTTTTATAGTAAATCGATTTAAAACCAATTGGTCTAGAATTTGTCAAAGGATCAAGTAAAGTCCAAACTTTGTTCACCTTCATAGATTTCATTTCAGAATTCTATGTTTATCTGCCATTTCTTAGATTTAGACTTTGTGTCGCTTCCACAAAATTCATGGATTCATCATCAAAATGATTAGCTTCATTTTCTTGGACTATAATATTTAACTTATAAGGCGCATGTTGAACATACACACATTCTAATGTGAACTTGAACAAAAGGTACTTCTTGAACTGGATTTTGTTGTTGACTATGTTCTTGAAGTAGGATTGAACCCGTACACAATTTCAAAAGGAGAGAATTTGGAAGCAGAATGTACAACATGGTTGTAAGAAAATTCAACATGTGGTAGACATTCTTCCCAAGGTTTTAAATTCTTCCTAACAATTGCACGCAATAAGGTTCCTAGGGTTCGATTTACCACTTCGGTTTGGCCATCGGTTTGTGGGTGACAAGTCGTAGAAAATAACAATTTTGTTCTTAACTTGGACCACAAAGTCTTCCAAAAATAACTAAGAAATTTAGTATCCCTATCGGACACTATCGTATTAGGCATGCCATGCAAACGTACTACCTCTTTAAAGAAAAGTTCAGCTACATGCAATGCATCATCAGTCTTTGACATGGTATGAAATATGCCATTTTTTAGAATTTATCTACCACCACAAAAATTGAATCCTTTCCGTTCTTAGCCCTGGGCAACCCAATCACGAAGTCCATAGATATATCAGTCCAAGGGTGAGTTGGGATAGGAAGAGGGCTATACAAACCGTGAGGCTGAACCTTAGATTTAGCTTGTTTACATGCGACACATCGCTCACAAATACGTTCAACGTTCCTCTTCATATCTGGCTAGTAGAAGTGATCCTGTAATATTTTCAGAGTTTTCGCAACTCCAAAATGGCCTATAAGTCCACCTATGTGGGCTTCCCTAACAAATAACTCTCTCATAGAACAGTTAGGCACACAGACGATTATCATAAAATAGAAAATCATCCTGCCTATAGCAACATCATGAAGCAAATTTCTCACTATTCTTGTAAGCTTCTCCAAATTCTAAGTCAGACGCATATAATTCTTTGATTTGTTCAAAACCTATAAGCTTAGCATCCAAAGTAGTCAACAATGCGTACCTTCGGGATAGGGCATCAGCCACTACATTTTCCTTACCTTGTTTGTACTTGATGACATAACGAAAAGTTTCGATGAATTCTACCCACCTCGCATGTATCTTACTTAGTTTGTTTTGACCCTTCAAATATTTGAGCGATTCATGGCGGTGTGTATACTTGATGACATAACGAAAAGTTTCGATGAATTCTACCCACCTCGCATGTATCTTACTTAGTTTGTTTTGACCCTTCAAATATTTGAGCGATTCATGGTCGGTGTGTATCACAAACTCCTTTGGCCACATATAATGTTGCTAAGTTTGTAACGCCCTCACGAGTGTATATAGTTCTTTATCGTAGGTGGTGTAGTTGAGAGTTGTACCTCCGAGTTTCTCGCTGAAGTAGGCAATCGGCTTATGTTCTTGCATTAAGACTGCACCAATTCCTACGTCGGATGCATCACACTCAATTTCAAACGTTTTAAGAAAATCGGGTAATATAAGAAAAGGAGCGTTAGTTAGTTTCTCTTCAACGTTTGAAACGCTGCCTCTTGCGTTTCTCTCCACTTGAATCCCATATTTTTCTTAATGACTTTAGTAAGAGGGGCGGCTAAGGTGCTGAAGTCCTTCACAAATTGATGATAAAACCCCGCGAGTCCATGGAAACTTTGGACTTCCCCGACGGTCTTTGGGCTAAGCCATTCCCGAATGGTTTTGACCTTCTCTTCGTCCACCTTCACGCCATCTTCACTAACTACAAAACCTAGAAATACGACATTATCCGTGCAAAAGATACATTTCTTCAAGTTGGCATACAATTCTTCCTTCCTAAGTACCTTTAAAACTAATTCTATGTGGTTTAAGTGCTCCTCCAAATTCTTACTATAAATCAAGATATCGTCAAAGTAGACTACCACGAATCGTCCAATATATTCTCTAAGTACATGGTTCATTAAGCGCATGAAGGTACTAGGTGCATTCGACAATCCAAAGGGCATAACTAACCACTCATACAATCCATTTCGTTTTCCATATGTCACCTTCTATCATCCTATTTTGATGATACCCACTTTTAAGATCAATCTTTGAAAATATCCTACTTCCATGCAATTCCTCTAACATGTCATCTAGCCTAGGAATAGGATGTCGATACTTCACCGTAATTTTGTTGATTGTGCGGCAATCAACACACATGCGCCAGCTGCCATCTTTCTTTGGCACGAGTAGCACGGACACGGCGCACGGACTCATACTTTCGCGAATGTATCCTTTGGCCATGAGCTCCTCTACTTGCCGTTGCAGCTCCTTGGTTTCCACAGGATTAGTTCGGTAGGCTGACCGATTTGGTAAGGTGGCTCCAGGAACAAAATCGATTTGATGTTCGATACCACGTATCGGTGGCAATCTGGTAGGATTCTCTTCGGTAAAGATATCTCTGTATTTCTGCATAATATAGAAATCTCACTCGGCAGCACCGATGCAAGGTTAGCTAAGCTCGAGAGAGCTTCTTTATAAATAAACAATAATACAGATTGATTCGAATGAAGAGATTTCATGATCTCACCCGTTCTCGCGTAAAAATTTAACGATTTAAGCTCGAGCGCGCTTTGCTTTTGCAAGTGCAATTGGTCTTGCAACACTTCCTTAGGCGTTAACAGAACAAATACGGTCTTCCTGCCATTATACTCAAAGTAATGTTTATTAGTAGAACCGTCATGTTTTACCTTTCGATCTAATTGTCATGGTCTACCGAGTAGAATGTGGCTCTCCTCCATTGGCAGCACGTCGCACAAAATTTCATCTTCGTATTTGCCTATGGCAATGGGCACATTCACTTGGCTAGTCACCTTCATCTCGCCATTTTCATTCACCCATTGAAGCTTATAAGGCCTCAGATGTTTTTGAATTTTTTTAATCCGAGCTTGCGGACCATAGTAGCGCTTGTAACTTTTGTGAAACTTCCTTCGTCGATAATAAGGCTACAAACCTTTCCATGAACAAGGCAGCAGGTGTGGAATATATTTTCTCGATGCTCTTGTTCGTCACCCTTAGGCTGTACGTTCAAAGAACGCTGTGTTACCAGCAACTCGCTCGTGGCCGGTTCCTCCTCACGCGTATCGTCCGAAAGTTCAGCCGCTTCATCTTCGGACTCGAACTCGCCGTCGTCACGAAGGATCATGACTTTCTTGTTCGTGCACTCGCTGGCGTAGTGTCCTCTCCCGTGACACTTGAAACACTTCACGTCCTGAGCCCTCGAAGTCATCACCTCGACCTTCCCTTTGTCCCGCGACGCTGCTGGACCGAACTTCGTTGCGTCTCGGCTTGCTGCATTTACTTTGGGCGCGTCGCGGTTCGCTGGAACCGTGCTGTCCTTCCTTGGATAGCTCGGCTTCTCATCTCGTTGTTGGCCATATTTTTCGGCTCTATAGCGCGAACGTGGATTCCTTCGCCGCTGGAGTTGTTGCTCAATGAGGATCGCCTTGTGGGGCATTTCTTCAACCTCCACGTAGTGTTGCATCTAGAGGTGGTCTTGAATCTATAGGTTGAGTCCTCCAAAGACCCGAGACATCAACGCCTCTATATCCTCCGAGATATCTGCCCTCAAAACATGAGTAACTCCATTTCCTGAAAGTATTCCTCCACGGAACGGTTTCCTTGGATGAGCTTGCTTAACCGCCGATGCACTTCTCAGTGGTGATGACTTGGCACGAACCTCTTGCGCATAATTTTTATCATTTCCAGCCATGTCGCTACTGGTTCTTCACCGTTTCGCCGCCTAGAAATCGTGAGTTGATCCCACCAACTCAATGCATAGTCGTAGAACTCCGTGGCCACTATCCTAACCTTCCTGGTCTCGGGATAGTTTTGACAACCAAAAACGAGTTCCACCTTTTCTCCAACTCTAGTTATGCGTCCCGGTCGGCTTTACCATGGAATGCTGGAATTTTCAGCTTGAGACCAGCGAGGTCATCCCTCGGGTTGTCTCATCGTTCCCTTGGCACATGCCGCCTTCGGTGACTACTTCGGGACGAGAATGAACTGTTTCGTTCGTAGTAGTTGTTGTCCTCCTCATGTTGGTTCCTTTCTTGTTGCTGGAACTCATGAACGTCTCGCGGTCGATTTGGATGTTCGGGTCGAAATTCTCGCCGAAAATCCTTCATTTTGTTATTGATTCTTTTCTCCAAACGAGCCGCGAGAGTCTCGATTAGTCTCTCGTTCACCCGGTTGTTCTCGGATCCTTTATCCCCCATGATACCCTACGGTTTTTGCATGTACCTACTCTCATTTTCTTGCACACTAACGCACGGAGCAGCCACAAGCGGAAAATAAAACAACGAAACACAAAGACACGTACGATAGATATATATATATATATTGTTTTTGTTTTGTTGCATTCAACCCTAGCTATATTCGAAACAAATAAACTGGATTGAACTAACCTCTTTTTGCTAGAACGAGCTCTCATACCACTTGACGCGAATCCGCTGGATT
>CM071868.1:15219653-15253115 GCA_036759665.1 Gynandropsis gynandra | reverse complement strand
AACTAACTACCCGTGCGGGACGGGTTCGGGTGCGGGTAGCGAGAATCTCGCGGGTACCCGCGGGGGTCCACCCCTAGTTCAAAGAATAATTGAATGTATACATCAACCATAATCTCTACTATGTTTCCTCCTAAATGTAAACAAGGAATATCTATATCATAAGTTGCATACTCTAAATATATTGAAGGATGAGGTGATAATAGTTCCATAACTAGCTTAACCAAAACCACAAACTAAACTTACCCTCATAATAAAAGCCAAACTTACGGTGATAAAACAATAAAGGCCAAACACAACTGAACAACTTTTACATCTACCTTTCTCAAGTGTATAGTTCCATAAATACGCTCACAAATCACAACACAGCGAAATGTTTGGATACAGATTAGAAGTAAAAGCTTGAGTATCAAGATGTACGCTGCACCACGAGGAGCTATGTTTCATGAAAAGCATTCTCTCTAGTATTTTATCTCCCCCAAAATCTTTAACCATGGGAGCATCTCTTCCAATCCGTCCTTGAGGTTTCTAGGGTTATAACCCAAGTCGTGTGTAGCCTTATGACAAGAGTAAACCCATTGATGCCTCAGTACATTAACTGTCTGCGTGATATCAAAACACAAGGAAATTGTAGGAAGTAAGAATAAGCATTGGGTAAGAAAACTGGGAGAATAAGATGAACGCTCGAACTATACAATGGCAAATAATTCTGAACATACCGGAGGACTAATGGTTGGAAGCTTTCCAGTGATTCGAGAGATCAAAACCAACAACCATGCATAGGGCTCGATAACCCACAATGGAATGTGAAATTGTGGTTTCTTGGTTCCAGTAATCAATGCAGCCATGTCAAACACAAGCTTAAACGACCCATTTTCTCCTGTGAGTAGATATCTCTCACCCACCCTACCTTTATCCATTGCAGCAATGTGACCCTCCACCACATCATCAACATGGCAGAAACTATATCTATCATTTCCATAGCCTATATAGCCAGGTAATCTCCCATTAAAGCGCTCTATTATCTGAAAGCCAGACATTAGAAGAATCCAGATTAACAGTCCACACAGTCCTCCGAAACTGAAACACATACAAGATTTTAGATAGAGAGGATCTGATTAGGACAAACTTTGGCTAGCCAGTTCCATGTAGATAGACATCATAATAGTTTAATTAGGAACACGCATTTTTTCCAAGCTCAGCAGATACAGAATATCACACTAGTGTATAAATCCCAGAAACAGAGTGAATCACTGCACAACCGGGCACACAACTTGTCCATCTGTTTTCAGTATCATTAATCTGAGTAATATACAGTCCATCTGGTAATGGAGGGGACCAACGACCACCTATCATCTACATCTATAGTCGTCTAAAGAGAACACAGGAGGCATGAAGGCGGCACAAAAAACAGAGACACTGGCATGTTACTATATTACCTGAACACTTGCCTTGTGAAGAAGGAAGTCCAAGTCAACATGTTTTGTTATAATTAGGTGTATTTTGAGTGTCTCTTCGTTTGTGCTGAGTTGCGTGGGTGGAAAATAGTGTTTAGAGGAAGCAAAGGGCTTTGTGGAAGATACATTTGGATTTTGAGAACTTTTGTAAAGGGGAGATGGTGATTTCTCCAGAAACCATCACAACTTTGTACACATTTCTTCTTCAAATCTAAGAATCCCCTTTATTCCTCAATTTTTAAAATTTTTACAACCTCGAAACTTTTACAAATTAGTATAAGAGCACAATCAATCTTATGGCAACAAAAAAAACTTTAAAGGAGGTTATTCAGCAACGGCAAGCCAAAGGACACACCAAGGCTGCTTGTCACATAGCTTGACTAGAAGGTCGGCAAAATGGAAATCAGGCTCAATGAGCACAAAAAGAGATTTCCAGGAGCGACATAAAGATATCCAACTGCTCAAGGTTATGATGGGAACTCTCCTTCGCCAAATGACCCTTCCCTCAGTAAAGATACCCAACTGCTCTCAGTTACGGTATCATCATGGGCTCCGGCCTGGCTATTCTGTATATGTAGAATGTTTCCCTCTCACTATGACAATTTGAGATCATAACAGATTTCTTACCCCTCCAGTCCTAGAGCAGATGTGATCTTGGGAATGCAGTGGTCAAAGACTCGGTCGTACAGAAATTAATTGAAAGCAACAGAGTATGCATTTTCAGTCCAACCATGTGGATATTACCATACATGACGACCCAGTTCTCTACACTAGTTGGGTTTCTTTAAAACGCTATGGCGGGCTATTCAATGGACGGGTGGGGGTTTGTTAGTGGTCCCAAAAACAGTGCGTTACCATAACCATCTTTCCAGCTATCCACAATGTGTTACACTTACAAGGACATGTTTGTTGAACCCCGGGGGCTGCTTCCTCAACACGATCGTGAGCATGTAATCAACCTACGTGCCGAAACAAGTACAGTAAGCGTCTGACCATTCTGTTATTCTTAGATTAAAAAGATAGAACTTGAGCATCAAGTGGCCAACATGGTCGGTATCATTAGCCAGAGTTTTAGCCCGTTTTTCAGCCCTGTCCTCTTGGTGGCATATCAATTTCTCGAAGAACTTCACAACGCTTCTATATTTTCCAAGCTTGATTTGAGGTCGGGTATCATCAAATTGGAGGTTGGGGTACAAATGTGCAAAAGACGACTTTTCGTACTCATGACAAGCATTAAGAATTCTTCATCACCTTGTGGCTTAACCAATTCCTCGACAACATTTCATATCGTTATGAACGATGTTTATCGACCGATAATGAGGAAGTTTGTGTTGGTTCTCTTCGAACACATGTTGATATATAACAAAAGCCGAGAGGAGCATGTACACCAACTTCAACGAGTTTTGGGCATTCGGGACAACGACAATTTTATGCAAACCTTAAGAAGTGCAACGTTTTGTATTGTCCCATCATCGAAAACAAAACCGTGGATGCCTTCTCTCACCATGGGGTTACTTTGTACTTTTCGTCTTTTATCGTGTGAGTGCTTGCCCAAGTCAATATATATCTACCGAAGAGGACAGTGATCATGTCTACCAGCATCATTGAAGACTTAAGGTCCAACACAACAGCACACATTTCTCTCTAGCTCCAAGACGTCTCTTGTTCAAAGGTAAACTTCTCGTTACACAGCAGGCAGCCGTGATTCCAACATTATTGCTAGAGTTTTATGATAGCAAAATTGTTGGACACTTCGGGAATCTTCAAATGCAAAAGTGGATCAGCTATTTATATCGTTAAGGCATGCTTAGGGATATAAGCCGCTATGTTGCCGCTTGCCATACTTGTCAAAGGAATAAATATTCAACTCTTACAGCCGGCGGCCCTCTCCAACCTTTGGCAATTCAAAAAAGGTTTCGGAAGTTATTTCACTCGACTTTATCGAGGTCTTACTGGTTTCGCTAAGTTTTAACACTATATTGGTTGTGGTGGATCGATTCACTGAGTATACACATTTCTTGGAGTTGTGAATTCTTTTTTAGTCGTGGATGTTGCTGCCAATTTCATCTACGAGATTGTTCATGATACACGCCTCAGGGCTGGGACTCGGGATACGTACGAGGAATATGTAACACTCGATCTCTCGAGTAAGACTCCACAGATCGTGGAGGATAATTGACTGATATAAGGGCACTCTCCAAGCGTTCGACCGGATAATGGGGTGGTTTGATATACGTCTCGAGACTTATGACTCGTGACGCGACCAAGGAACCTTTTATAATCGTTCTATCGAATAGGGTTCTCCGGGTCATGGAGGATCTCTTGATTCACCTAAAAAAAGCACTCTTTTTTATCCGTGTGACCCGAGCCTTTACTAAATTCTCATTATGGCCCAATGACACAGGCCTTCTTATCTATCTTCCTCTTAATGGCTTGTCCCGTGAACTTCTCATTCGACCCTATGCAAGAATGCTTTGGAGAAATCTTGTCCCTTCGGTTCTTTGGTGCTCATCGGTGTGACCCTCCTTTGGTGTAGGGTCGCTCCCGATGACTTTTTGACTAGCCCAATGGCACTCTTCAAGAGTTCAACCGATGGCGGTGGAGGTTTAATACACACCTCGAGACTTGCGACTCGGGATATGTCCAAAGAACCCGTTGTATCCGATCTCAGAGGAGGATTCTTCGGGTCGTGACGGATTTCTTGATTCGACCAAGGGCATTCTTCAAGAGTTCGGCTAGATAATGGGGTTGGTTTGATACACGCCTCGAGACTTATGACTCGGGACTCGGCCGAGGAATCCTTTATACTCGATCTCTCGAGAATGATTCTTCGGATTGTGGAGGATCTTTTGACTTCGGATTGTGGAAGATTGACCTAAAGACACTTTCCAAGAGTTAGTTTGGATGGCGGTGGAGGTTATGTTCGGTGGAGGTTATGTAACACTCGATCTCTCGAGTAAGACTCCACAGATCGGGGAGGACACTTGACTGATATAAAGGCACTCTCCAAGCATTTGACCAGATAATAGGGGTGGTTTGATACACGTCTTGAGACTTATAACTCGAGACACGACCAATGAACCTTTTATACTCGTTCTATCTAGTAGGGTTCTCCCAGTCATAGAGGATCTCTTGAATGGCCTAAAAGCAGTCTTTCTTATACGTGTGACCCGAGCCTTTTAGTAAATTCTCATTATGGTCCAATGACACACGCCTTCTTATGTTCCTCTAACGACTTGTCCCGTGAACTTCTCATTCGACCATGTGCAAGTATCCTTTGGAGAAATCTTGTCCCTTCGGTTCTTTGGTGCTCATCGATGTGACCCTCCTTTGGTGTAAGGTCGCTGCCGATGACCTTTTGAGTCGTCTAATGGCACTTTTCAAGAGTTCAACCGATGGCGGTGGAGGTTTAATACACGCCTCGAGACTTGTGACTCGGAATATGTCCAAAGAACCCGTTGTATATGATCTCCCGTTGTATCCGATCTCTGAGGAGGATTCTTGGGTCGTGAAGGATTTCTTGATTCGCCCAAGGGCATTCTTTAAGAGTTCGGCTGGATAATGGGGGTGGTTAGATACACGCCTCGAGACTTATGACTCGGGACACGACCGAGGAATCCTTTATACTCGATCTCTCGAGAGGGATTCTTCGGATTGTGGAGGATCTTTTGACTTCAGATTGTGGAGGATCTTTTGACTGACCTAAAGACATCTTCCAAGAGTTCGTTTGGATGGCAGTGGAGGTTATATGCTCACGAGGCGGAAGTACTCCAGAGATGAGAAGATGGAAAAATGAGGTTTGAATGGAATGGACAACACAAGAGGTATAAAAGCCTCTTGACATAGTCGAAAATGACTTCAATTGTTCTCGGAACAAGTTGAAAACACACATTCTTGAAGAGTGATTTGAAGAAGACATCAGTTCACCTCTATGGTTTTCCGCAGCCGATGGTTTAAGATCGTGGCAGGGTTTTATTTAGCAGACTTCGGTGAGAACTCTTCAAACTTGCTAGAACAGGCCTCTGGTTCTGCACGGGATATCACCCACAGTTCAACAGTCAAACCAAGGTACTAAATCGGAGCTTGAGATGTATTTATGTAGCATCTGCAATGAGCAACCCCAATTTTGGGCAAGGGAAGAATTTTATGTAGTATCCGCAATGAGCAACCACAATTGTTAAGTGTTTACAACCTCTAAACTCTTAACACCGTCATGTAATAAACCTATCTAAAACCCAGATTGAGCTAGTAACAAAAAAATCAAACGTTCTCTACCAATAATGCAGTTATGGTTATACTTCAAACGAATCCAGAAGAAAACATACCAACTTAGCAACAATATTGCCTGAAGTGAGCTTGCCCGATCCATAGATAACTCCGGGATACAACAGAATTATAGGCACGCCTTCTGAAGCAGCCTGTAATGCAATCTTATCAGCTACAACCTTTGATCTCTCATACTCCGTGCAGAAGAATTTCTCACTGTGAACCTATTCTCAAGACCAAAGCAACCCACACAGATACCATCAACGATGCAAACCGGAGACAACACAGGAATCAAATATCAAAACATCATACATGACTCTCATCAGTACCAAGTCATCAAAGATTTAAACGGAACAGAGCAATGAAATCTAGAATCTGATTTACTTTACTTGATTCTCGTCAGCAACATATCCATCAGTAGACCCAAGCGCGAAGAACGAAGACGTATAAACGATCTTTTGAATACTTTTAGTCTCCTTAACAGCTTTTAAAACATTCTTCAATCCTCCAACGTTGACCTAGCGAAATCACCATAAACAATATTCTCAAACTCTTTAATTCAACTAAATCCAACGCAAATCACAGAGCATACGAAGCTTACCGAGAAGAATCTGGTAGGATCAGGGAGCCAGGGCTCAACAAGAGCAGCGGCGTGGAAGACAACATCACAGTCGCTGCAGGCGTCAAGGAGGGAACGGTAATCGGTCACGTCTCCGTAGACGAGGTCGAGAGGCTCCCCGGCAGCAGCGGCGGAGGTGGAAGTCGGAGGAAGGCCGGACAGGTCGCTGGTGCGACGGACGAGGACGCGTACGGCGTGTCCACGGCGTAGGAGGGCGTGGCAGATTCGTCCACCAAGGAAACCGGAAGCTCCGGTCACCAGAATCTTCATTGGAATTTTTTTCCCCTCGAATGCGTTGACTTAACCTACTTCTGGGTTATTTACCGTTTGAGGCTACAAATAAATAGAAAATTATTACTGTGTTGAAAATTGATATATATCTAATTATATTAAAATATAAAACATGTGTATATTATGTATAATATTAGTATAATATATATATAATACAATATATATATATGCATATATTACGTATTATATATATATTGATAGAGTAATATGTATAGATTATATATTATTACGTATTATATATATATTGATAGAGTAATATGTATATGATAAGATTATATATATGTATAATATATACATATAATTTTACGTAACCATATATATAGTATATATACATAACTTTATATATATATATAAAAGAGAAATGAAATTAGAGATAAGGGGGAGAGAGAGTAAAGTAAGAGATAGAGGAAGGATGAAAATGTGACTTTTTATAATGTTGTCATAGTTTTACAAATGAGGTGTCTATTTATAGGCAAATACCCTTTAATATTTAATGTTAAATATAGTAAATGGGTTTTAGTCCATTAGATATTTATATTTTAACACTCCTCCTTAAATGTCTATTGACTATCTCGTTAAAAAACCTTATCATGGAAAAGCTCATTGGGATAAAAACCATAATGAGGGAAAAAGAGTACAGTCATAAAAACTCATCCTCGAATTGTCAACTCTTTGTTTAATCATAAGCTTCGGAGGTGACGCATCCCGATATTTTGAATGTGTTTTCTCAATGTTGAAGTAGGGAGCGCTTTTGTGAATAAATCGGCTACATTTTCGCATGATCGGATGTATTGAACATCAACTTCTTTCTTCTTCTCGAGCTCTTGTGTATACGTGAAAAATTTTGGAGGTATATGCTTTGTTCTGTCACTTTTGATATATCCTTCCTTTGTTTGAGCAACGCAAGCGGCATTATCTTCATATAGTATTGTTGGGTTGATATTAGTTGATAATCCGCATGTCTCCTGTATGTGTTGAGTTAAAGCTCTGAGCCACACACATTCTCTACTCGCTTCATGAAGTGATATGACTTCAGCATAATTTGAAGATGTTGCAACTAGTGTTTGTTTATGTGAACGCCATGATATCGCTGTCCCTCCAATTGTGAAAACATATAATGTTTGTGATCTAGCTTTATGAGGGTCTGATAAGTAACCTGCATCTACAAAACCGATCAACTCACGTTTGAGATAAAATAATCTTAAATTAATCGTTCCTTGTAAATATCGAAAGATATGTTTAATCCCTGTCCAATGACGACGTGTAGGGGATGAGCTATATCGTGACAAGAGATTAGTAGCAAATGCTATATCAAGACGAGTGCAATTTGCTAGATACAAGAGAGCCCCTATTGCACTCACATATGGTACTTCTGGTCCAAGTATATCTTCATTTTCTTCACAAGGACGAAATGGATCTTTTCCAATATTTAAAGATCTACATACCATTGGAGTGCGTAATGGATTTGCTTTATCTTATATCAGGATGAGTGCAATTTGCTAGATACAAGAGAGCCCCTATTGCACTCATATATGGTACTTCTGGTCCAAGTATATCTTCATTTTCTTCACAAGGACGAAATGGATCTTTTTCAACATTTAAAGATCTACATACCATTGGAGTGCTTAATGGGTTTGCTTTATCCATGTTAAAGCGTTTTAATACTCTCTTTGTATAATTCGATTGATGTACAAATATACCAGTCTTTAGATGCTCTATCTGTAAACCAAGACAAAACTTTGTTTGTCCAAGGTCTTTCATTTCAAATTCCTTTTTCAGATAATTACGAGCATTTTCAATCTCTTTTGAGGTCCCAATTATATTCAGATCATCAACGTAAACAGCTATAATCACAAATCCACTTGTTGTTTTCTGAATAAAAACTCAAGGACAAATAGGGTTATTCACAAATCCCCTTTTTAATAGATATTCACTTAGACGATTATACCACATACGTCCAGATTGTTTCAATCCATATAAAGATCGTTGCAATTTGATTGCACACATTTCTTTAGGTTTTGAGTTTGATGTTTTCGGCATTCTTAATCCTTCAGGGATTTTCATGTATATATCATTTATCCAAAGATCCATATAGATATGCCGCAACCACATCCATAAGGTACATATCTAAGTTGTTGGATGCTGTTAAACTCATCAAATATCTAAATGTGATTGCATTCATAACAGGGGAATATGTTTCCTCATAATCAATTCTAGGTCTCTGGGAAAACCCTTGTGCGACAAGTCGTGCCTTATATCTCGTGACCTCATTATTTTCATTTCTTTTTCGTACAAAAACCCATTTGCATCCAACTGGTTTGACACTATTTGGAGTTTGAACGATGGGTCCAAATACTTTTCTTTTATTCAATGAGTCTAATTCTATTTGCATAGCTTCTTTCCATTTGATCCAATCATGTCTCTTTTGACATTCTAACACTGACATTGGTTCTAGATCTTCACTATCATTTTCAATTTCTTTGGATACAGAGAAAGAGAACATTCTATCATTGTCATTTATTTCATCTCTTCTTATAATCTTTTCATCATAGATATAATTGATGGAAATTTCATTGTTTTCTGTATGTTCATGATTATTTTCATGATTTTCATTTTGAAGATCATCTTCCTCATTTGTTTCTTTTTGAATGTTCTCTATTATTTGAGAATCATCATTATTATCAAACTTCTTTCTCTTTTGAGGATTTTTATCTTTAGAACCAAGTGGTCGTCCGCGCTTTAAGCGTGTTGTAGACTCATTTGAAATTCTTTCACCCATATGCCCTTTTGGTATTTCTATACGAGCAGGTGCATTTGCAGCTGGTATATATGATTTTGTAACCCGAGCTGTATCATTGAACCCATCTGGAAGTCTATTCGCAATATTTTGCAAATGTATTATCTTTTGTACTTCCATATTACATTGTTTTGTAGGAGGATCAAGATATAACAATGATTGTGTTTTCCATGTTAACTCTCGTGAGGCTTGTTTTATTCCTCCTCCTAACGGTGGGAATTCATTCTCATTAAAATGACAATCAGCAAAACGAGCTGTGAATACATCACCCGTTTCTGGTTCAAGATATCTAATGATAGATGGTGAATTATATCCAACATAAATTCCCAATCTGCGTTGTGGGCCCATTTTTGTTCGTTGCGGTGGAGCAATTGGAACATATACAGCACAACCAAATACTCGAAGATGAGATATATTTGGTTCTTGGCCATTTGATAATTGCAATGGAGAATATTTATGATAAGCACTTGGCCTTATTTGAATTAATGCAGCAGCATGTAAAATGGCATGCCCCCAAGCAGAAACTGGAAGTTTCGTTTTCATTAGCAATGGTCGAGCAATAAGTTGGAGACGTTTAATCAATGACTCTGCCATTCCATTTTGTGTATGAACATGTGGTACGGGATGTTCAATCTCAATACCAATCGATGCACAATAGTCATTGAATGCTTGAGAAGTGAATTCACCAGCGTTATCAAGCCTCGCCTTCTTAATAGGATGATCGGGGAATTGAGCTCGTAATTTTGTTATTTGAGCAATAAACCTCGCAAATGCAACATTGCGGGTTGATAATAAGCAAACGTGTGACCATCTGCTAGAAGCATCAATCAATACCATAAAGTATCGAAATGGTCCACTTGGTGGATGTATAGGTCCACATATATCCCCATGTAATCGTTCTAAAAACGATGGTGATTCATGTCCAACTTTGACAGATGATGGTCTTATTATTAATTTTCCTTGAGAACAAGCACTGCATGCAATTTCATGAGATTGAAATATCTTCTCATGTTTTAATGGATGGCCATTGGAATTTTGGATAATTTTTCGCATCATTATTGAACCAGGGTGACCCAATCGATCATGCCAAATCTTAAACATGTCTTCATATCTTGGGTTTAATATGGCATATGTTTCCACAATTCTTATCTTTGTGAAATATAGCCCAGAGGATAAAGCTGGTAAAATTTCCACTATATGTTTCTTTTTAGAAACCATCGTCGTGATATAAAGATATTCACGATTTTCATCATTCATAGTCTCAACATGATAGCCATTTTGGCGAATATCTTTGAAACTTAATAAGTTTCTTTGGGATTGTGGAGAGAATAATGCATCTTGTATGATAAATTTTGTCCCTCCGGACATTATAAAATTTGCTTCTCCACATCCCTTAATTATTTTTGCATTTCCAGATATTGTATTGACACTGGATTCATGTATTCTCAACTTGGAGAAATATTTTCTATCTTTCAATATTGTATGTGTCGTAGCACAATCGGCTAGACATATGTCTCCATCATTGATGTTTGATCGTGACATATTTTGTATTAATTTGATCCGATAAAGATATAGATGAACCTAAAAATATGAAGCAAACTTCGCATATGATATATAACAATGTAACAAAAATATTACAACAAAAGATAATCTAATAAAAATTTTAAAAACTAAAAAGCGAAAGGAAAAATACATTCAAAAATAACAAGCTAAGTCTTAAAAACGAGATAATGATAACAAAGAAATCCATGTCGAAATCTCATTCTCTTTTCTCATCTTCATTATCAGGTTGATACATAAAGCCTGCAATGTCAAGGTGCATCCCACCCTTGTCGTTATCCAGGAGATCATCGAGATCATCTGAGACAAAATTCGTTTGAACATTTTTGTCTTTATCTGTCAGTGACTTCTGGTATAAATCAACAAAACGTCTTGGTGTTCGGCACACTTGGGACCAATGTCCATTCATACCACATCGATGACATATTGTATCTTTTCGCCTTTTAGTCACGTTTTCATTTTCATTCACTCGATAATCTTTCCTTTTATTTTCTCCATGACGGAAATTATTTGGTGGATTACTCCGACCTCTTCCTCTACCATAGCCATTTCCACGACCGCGACCACGTCCACGGCCTCGACCACGACCACATACATATCCACGCCCACGGCCATGCCAGTGGTTATAATTTGATGAGGTCGCATTTGTTTCATAAAATGGTGCAGAACCAGAGGGACGAGCATGATGATTTTTCATTAATAGCTCGTTTTGTTGTTCTGCAACGAGGAGAAGCTGTAACAATTCGCGATAGGTCTTAAAATCCTTCGCGCGATATTGTTGTTGTAAAATTACATTATCAGCATGAAACGTCGATAATGTTTTTTCCAGCTTATCATAATCACTTATTTTTTCTCCACATAATTCCATCCTGGAGATTATTTCAAACATTGCGGAATGATATTCATCGACGGATTTATAATCCTGGAATCTTAGATTCAACCAATCATTCTTTGCCTTTGGGAGTATCACATATTTTTGGTGATCAAATCGATCTTTAAGAGATTCCCACAAATCTGCGGGATCTTCTTTTGTTCGATACTCATTTTTTAATCCATCGGCAATATGATGACGTAAAAATATCATAGCTTTTGCCTTTTCCTCTTCTGAGGAATTATTATCTTTATCGATCGTGGCAATAAGCTTTTTGCCTTTTAGATGCATTTTAGCATCAAATGCCCACGTCATATAATTTTTTCCAGAGGCATCTAGTGCTGTGATTTTGAGATTCACCAAATTCGACATGAAGATCTCTTATCATTGAAGAGAAAAAATAAACAAATATAAAGTTATGACATTGAAAACAAAATTAAATAAATTATTATATAACAATTAATGTGTTAGGTCCGTTTATATTTATAGATAATTTATTTTTAGATTTATTTAACCAATTAACAATTAAATAGTGAAAAACATAATTTAAATAAATTATGGGGTGAAATTTTTTTTCATCCTCCACATAAATAAATAAAAAAATTAACAAAAATAAAATAAGATAAAAAAATTGGTGGCTCGGCCATCCGAATAACAACAATAAAATAAATTAAATAAATTATGGGGTTTCATCCTCCACATAAAATAAAATATGACGTAAAAAAAATTGGTGGCATAGCCATCCTTATAACAAAAAAAAATAACAGATAAATATTCATAAATTATTAATATTATTGATTGGTGGCTGAGCCCGCAGAATCATATTGTATAATATATATTATGACCGGGATATATATTCCACGTGGTCTATATATAATTTTTTTTACTTGAAAATCGAAACCAAAATCGATTGGAAATCGATATCGTAAAAAATTAAAATTAAAAATAATACATGTAACATATAATATTTTTCTTAGCTAATTAGAACGCTTGTGCTGATAACGTGTTGAAAATTAATTATTAATGTGATATATATCTAATTATATTAAAATATAAAACATATGTATATTATGTATAATATTAGTATAACATATATATAATACAATATATATATATTATAATATATATATGCATATATTACGTATTATATATATATTGATAGAGTAATATGCATATGATAAGATTATATATATGTATAATATATACATATAACTTTACGTAACCACATATATATATAGTATATATACGTAACTTTATATATATATAAATAATACTATAATATATATATATATATAAACATTACCTTGAGAAATGAAATTAGAGATAGGGGAGAGAGAGAGAGTAAAGTAAGAGAGATAGAGGGGAATAATGAAAATGTGACTTTTTTTTAATGTTGCCATAGTTTTACAAATGGGTTGCCTATTTATAGGCAAATACCCTTTAATATTTAATGTTAAATATAGTAAATGGGTTTTAGCCCATTAGACATTTATATTTTAACATACTGAAGTATGTTAATGTGAAATTAAAAAAATTAATGTTATAAATAAAATAAATTTTTATACGGGAGAATATAAAAAATGCTCTCTTAGGCTAAAACATTTCAAAACTATCTCCTAAATCTGATGAAAAAAATTGGAGAAAAGACATATATGTCCTCAATAAAAAAAACATATACAAATGAGGGAAAGACAAATATGAGAAGAGGAAAAACGAAAATTGAGAGGAGGGAAACAAAGTAGAGAGCTATTTCCTTTCATTTTCGAGTGTTTTCCTTCTATTTTCGAACGATTTTCTTCAATTTTTGAGTGATTTCTTTCCATTCTCGAGTGATTTCCTTCTATTTTGAGCGGTTTGCAGCAATTTTCGAGCGATTTCCAACAATGTTTCAGTCATTTTCAGTGATTTCCAGCATTTTTAGTGATTTTCCTGTGATTTTTTTTCGGCGATTTCCAACAATGTTTCAGTCATTTTCAGTGATTTCCAGCATTTTTAGTGATTTTCCTGTGATTTTTGGCGATTTTCGGCGATTTGTAGGTGAGTTTCAGCGATTTCGACCGTTTTCCGACGATTTCTGGCCTTTTCCGGTGATTTCTGGCAGTTTCCGGCGATTTCTGTTAGTTTCCGGCGATTTCTGGCAGTTTCCGACGGTCGCACTGGGTCATAGGGTCGAACTGGGTCGGACTGGGTCGCACAGGGTCGTCTGGGTCAGACTGGGTCGCAGGGTCGGACAGGGTCACTGGGTCGCAAGGTCGGCTGGGTTGGACAGGGTCGCTGGATCGCAGGGTCGGTTGGGTCGGACTGGGTCGTAGGTCGGACAAGTTCACTGGGTCGCAGGGTCAGACTGGATCGGTGAGTTGGACTGGGTCGCTGGGTCGCAGGATCGTATTAGATCACTAGATCGCAGGGTCAAATTGGGTCAAATTGGGTAAAAGGATCGTAAGGGTATTTTGGGAATTTTAGTATTTGTAAGAGTATATTTGAAACGATTTTTTTTTTCGGAAATGGTATTTTTGAAGTCTTAGTATTTTTGAAGTTACCTTTTTATACCTACATTGTTTTATTGTCACGTATATACTCACTCATTAATTTAAAACTAATAATTATAATTTATATATATTATGAAATCTAAATATTAACGGTAACAAATATCTCGTGTAAAAATATTTTTGTTTTTTATTTTAAAGAAAAATTTTAGTTATGAATATCAGAAACAAAATATTTAATGTTAATAAGAAATAAAATAAATCGTTTGAAAATCTCATTTCTTACTTTTGAAACTCTCAAATTTTAATAAAATGTATAATTTTTTTTAATCAACAAATATTATCTTAAAACATTCTAATTTCATACTAAATTTTTCAAGTCTTTCTACAATATCAATTTGACGCAAAAATTAAACTTTGCTTTATTTTTATATATCATTATAATTACAAATATAATAATTTAATTAAAAATCCATTCTTTTTTAACTTTTTCTACGAAAACAATTTATTCTTCCTTGGAGAATTTGGATTTCCCTCGATTTTGGTTTTCATCTTTTCCTCTCAATTTTTAGCTTTAATTTTATTCATCTCTCAAATAATAAAAACCTATTTAAAATCCCATTTCTTAACTAATGTTAAAAATTTTCGTTAAATTTACTATTCTATATCGAAACCCTAAAACTCATCCAATTTTGATCTGAGTCAATCCGCAGTTGATATAATTTTGACTCGATTTTGACTTGGTTTTAATCCAATTTTAATCCGGTTTGACTCGATAACATTTTAAAATATAAATTTTTAGACAATTAGATGTGAATTTATTACAAACATAAACCATTTATGTTAATTTTTGTATAATTGTGCGTCAAAATCAAATTAATCTGATAAATTTAATTGATTTCAAGTCAAAATTAGATTCAGATTAGTTAATTGCATCAATATTGAATCAAAATCGATTTAATCAGATTGGTTTAATGTTCTCAAAGAGTTATGAGAGAGAGTCTATTTGTGGTTTATGCCTTCCTTTTTGTAAATTCTTTGGCGACTAGATGTGTTTTATACATTTCCATATTATCATGCGAATCTCGTTTAGTTTTGAATATTCCTTTGCATCCAACGGGTTTCGCACCTTAAGGCAAAGAGACAGATCTGAAAAAATGACATTGTCCTTCATAGACTTAATATCTTCTTTTATGGCATCACTCCGCTCTTAGAGTGAACACTTTGAATAGCTTGACGGACATTAACTGGATCATCTTGCGTCAATCCAATGTCATCCTCATGTTCTTGAAGAAATATTATATAGTGATTAGAAATTACACTTCACATCTCTCGAGTAGACCTATATGGCACAATTTTCTGATATAATTGTTTTTTATGTTCATGAACTTATTCCTCTCATGGATTTCAGGAACGAAATTTGGAGTATATTGATTTGTAACTCGAGCAATATTCCAAATCATTGTCAACTACAATAATAGAAACAAGAATCATTATCTTTTGTGAAACAAAAGTTTCGTCCTTATCCTCTCCAAAATTAAATTTGTCATCCATTTTCCCAAGTTTGATGTCTTCAAGAACATTGCTACTCTCGTCTTAAAGATCGTATTTTTCATGAGATCATAATTTATACCATTTAGATATTTTCGAGTATCCAACAAATTAACAACTCATAGTTTTGGAATCCAGCTTTTTCATCAAGTCGATAAGATCGAGCCTCGGATGGACATCCCCAAATGTGAAAATGCCCTAAACTAGGATGTGTACTCGTCCATAACTCATAAGGAATCTTAATTTTTGCTTTGGTTGGTACTTTGTTCAAGATATAAACAGTTGTCTTCAATGTCTCAGCTCACAAGGATTTTGGGATAGTAAAGAACGATATCATACTTCTCACCATTTTTTGAAGTTTATTAGGGAACAATTCTACATTTCTCGAGGTATTTGGCAAATGGCTCTAGACGTTGTACATATGCTTCGTCATATTTACTCTAGTATTCACCACCACAATCGAATTTAACAACCTTAACTCGCTTATTATGTTGAAGTTTAACCTCAACTTTAAAAGCTTTGAAAACATAAAAAACCTTTGACTTCTCATCAATTATATAAAGGTAACCAATCAACATTAATCATCTATGAAAGATACGAAATAATTTTGACCATCCCAAGAAGTCATAGAAAATGGTCTACATATATCTAGTATATCAATTCCAATGTCTCTAAAGTTGGATATGTACATTTGCCTCTTTATTTTGTATGTTTTCCATTGATGCATTTGACAACATAGTCCAAATCTGAAAAAATCAAAAGTCTATAATTTCGTCTGATACTAAATGGTTCATTCTTGGTTTTGGGATATGACCTAATCATTTATGTCATAAGATAACGAAATGTTGATTCATTAATTTTTTCTTTACACCACGTGAAATGAAAGGGTAAATTTAAAATCTCAAAATGAATAAGAAAATCATAATTTGTCCAATGCAGAAACTAAAATCAAATTTCGTCTAAGAGATGGTACAGTGAAAATACCCTTCAAATCTAAAAATTGATATGTGTTTATTTAGAACCCTGAATTGCTTTATCGTTTCCACTTTCACCCTTTTACCATCACAACCATAGATGCATCTTTCACCATCAATCGACTTTTGGTAGTGGAGGCAACCCTGCATAAAACTACTTACGTTAGTTGTAGCACTAGAATCAACCCACCAAGTATGACTTAATGTAGAAGCTATCTCAGAAACACACCAAAATAAGAGTCAAACCCATTATTTGCATGCCAAGCATGATACTTGGTGGAAGATTTCTTCATATGACTAATCTTATAATAAAGAAACATTTTTAAACCTTAACATGATGTGTAGTATGTTTCTTTACTCATGAGTTGATACTGAACAAACAGTTTCATTATCTTTTTTCATTTTCTCGATCTTGCCCCTTAAGGTGGTAGCTACGAAATCACTATGTGTCTTTTTCTACCTCAACCTATGTTTCTCTTGCACACATTGGGAAAAAAGCTCACCAAGAGTCTATGTTTTCCTCTGACAGTTGTAGCTAACCTTTAAATGACCGTATTATGCAGGGAGAGAGATTAAAATCAAGCATACGAGGATGTCTTCCGACAACTGAAGTCCAAATGTTGTGCAGAAACAAGCAAGACATGTTGGTGCAGAAACAACTCAGAGAGAGAGAGATTAAAACAGAGGTACATAAACAAGCAAGACATGTTGGTAGCTTCGTAACAAGCTGAGGCCTTGGCGATGGTCAAAGGCAAATCAACGGAAGATTGTTCAAGTGGGAGTCAATATGTTGACAAATCAAAGTAAGAATGTAAGAAGATTATTAACTGCTATCACTATAGAAATAAAGGTCATACAAAGAAGCAGTGTTGAAATTATAATAAAAATGGAGAGGAACCAACAAAGTCTCAAGGCAATTTTGCAATTGCCCCTAATGTAGAAGTGTTGTACAATGAGCTAACAAAAACTACTAAAAATATATTAAAATTCTCCGATGTATGGCTTCTAGATTAAGGAATATCATGGCATATGATCTCTAAAAAAGAATGGTTCCATGATTATGAACTTATCTTAGGAGGATCTCTGTTTATAGAAATCATCATGTTGAATATCGTTGGCATTGGAACCATTCAAGGGATACGATAAGTGGAAGGTTTGAAAAAGAATCTATTTTATATTGGACAATTAGATGGCATAGGGTGTGAAACCTATATGGAGGATGAGATCATGACAATTGTCAAGGATACGCCTATAGTGCTGAAATTAGAGAAGATAACGTCAAATTTGTACATGTTTAAAGGACGCTACGGGAAAGAGAAGCAAATGTCGTGGAATCAAGTTCAATAGTATACAACGATGTTATGGCACAAAAAGTTGATCACATGTCAGAATGAGGTTTGAAGATTCTTATAGATCGAGGTCTTTTCTTGGGATTCAAAAAGGTTACATTACCTTTTTCTATGCATTGGAAATCCAGCATGTCAACTGCTAAGACTATCTCGGATCTGGTTCATTCTAAGTTTGGCAGGCACCAGAGATGACCCTAGGAGGTGCGAGATACATTGTTTCTTTTATGACTATTCTAGGAGATGTTGGGTGTACCCTATTAAGAAGAAATAATATGTGTTTGAAGCTTCTAAAATCTTCAAAGCGCGGACCGAGTTTGAATCCAAGACGATGATCAAATGCTTGAGGGTAGACAATTAAAAAAAATATGTTAACGACGAGTTTAATTGTTTCTATCAACAAGAAGAAATCAAAATTTAGTCCATGGTGGCATACACCTTAGCAAAATGGTACAATAGTGCGGATAAATATAATCTTATTTGGAAGGAACAAAGGTTTTGTTGAGAACTGCCGGCTTGATAAACACGCTTTAGGTCGAAGCAGTTATGACCGTCTATTATGTGATCAATCGGTCATCATCAACCACAATTGATCTAAAGACACCAATAAAGATGCGGATGAGAAAGCCAACTGAAAAGCAAAGAAAATAACGTTAACAAAAATATTGAAAATCAACTAAATTAAGAAACTAAGGTTTTCTTAATAATGTGATCAATTAGTAACATTTTAAATTAAATAATATATATAAATATATAATTCATTAAATTTTGATTTTTAACGTTGAGAAAACTATATATTAAAAGATAATTTTATTCCTTTTTCTTGTGACGCCTTATCATTAGATTTTTTTTTATTAAAAAAAAATAAAATATCAACGATGAATATTGAAAAGCAAAGAAATTAATGTTAATAAAGAATATTGAAAACCAAAGAAATTATGAAATTAAGGTTTTGTAACGTTAAGAAGTTAATGTTTTGTAACGTTGAGAAGTTAAGATTTTGTGACGGTCAAAGTTAAAGAGATAGGAAGTATAATTCATTAAAATTTGTTTTGTTAAGGTTCAGAAAATCAAATACTCCCCTTCCATGCTGCCACGTCATCGAGGAGGAAAAATCCTCCTTCCCTTCCTTTCACACACCTGTTCTCCGGTTTATTTCCAGACCTCTTCGCGTTTACCCTTCTTCCTAATTGACTCTTCAGCTTCATCTCACTTCGTTAATGTTCTTCCGCTTCATCACTTGCTTCGCATTCCCGTCGGACTCCCGACCAAACAATTTTTCATGGAGAAGAAAAGGATGGCGTGTCTGCTCATGGAGAAGAAGAGCAATTTTCGTGCGTCTGCGGATGGGTTTAGGGTTCTCTTTCTCATAAAATAAAATGAGTTTGAGGATATAGGTCGTTTCCTCTTTCTCTTTCTCATTCTCAGACCATAAGAGGGCGATTACAAGGTGACGGTTGGGTTTAGGGTTTGCGATCGACGAGGTCATCGGGCTGAGACCATAAGAGGGCGATTACAAGGTGACGGCTGGGTTTAGGGTTTGCGAGCGACGAGGTCATTGGGCTGAGACCATAAGAGGGCGATTACAATGTGGCGGTTGGGTTTAGGGTTTGCGATCGATGAGGTCATCGGGATGAGGTTGGGTTTAGGGTTTACGATCGACGAGGAAAGAGCAGAGAAGCACGGGTGAGGCAATGACGACAGACAGACGGTGAGCTCATCTCTTTCTTCGTTAATGCTCTCCCGCTTCATCACTTGCTTAGCATTCCCGTTCGATTCCCGACCAAACAATTGTTGTGTCATCGCCGTCGAGAGGGATCTCCGCCTTATCTATAGCTATTGATAGCTTCACCGATAGTTCTGGTTACCTGTTTCGACTCAGCAGTACGAGAGACAAGCGATTAGGGTTGGAGCGTTCTGATCTCGCGGATGACATTCTCGAGCGCTCATAAGATGTTCAAGGTATTTGTTGTTCATGACTTTTCTTTCTCATATTATTATCTTCATCAACTCGAATTTCCCTTATCATTTATGTTGGATGTTACACTTATCAGTGGTCTCAACTTCAACTTGTCGTCTTTGTTCGAATCCATGAACTGTGTAGCATCCTTTTTTTTTCTCTTTCCCCAGGTACGCTCCTCGCAGCTAAGGAGATTTCTATCCGAACTTGGTCCAGTATGGTTTCCCTCTTTCTTTGAGTAGCTTCTATTGTGATTTCTTTGAACTCTGCTTCTCATTCAGTGTTAGGTGTTAATGGTTTACCATGTTTTTACTGCTTCTAGGCGTACATAAAAATCGCTCAGGCTATTTCATCTCGTCCTGTAAGTTGCCCCGTCTATGTTCTTCTCGCTCTCTTTCTGCTACATGGACCTTCCATGGAAGCCGAGAAATTTCAGGCGAGCCGATTGTTTGGTGTCGAGGCTCTCACGAGTCGAGGGAACCGAGCTAAACGCCTCTTCGAACCTCTCACCTCCAGACCGAACCACCGATTGGCGTCGAGGATTCTCTAGACCTAAACACCTCTTTGGACCTCTCAGCAATAGATGGAAGCTAAGAAGAAGAAGAAGAAGAAGAAGAAGGGGATACGGGAGACAAGTGATTAGGTTGGAAGATGGGTTGGCAGATAGTCGACCACACCGGCATCGGTGGAGAGGGCGGTGGCATCCATGGAGGGAAGCAGAGAAGAAGGGGAGACGAGATGCAAAGAATAGTGGTCTGGAAAACGATGCAACAATGATGGCGTTGTGGTAGTTTAGCATCTGAAAAGGAATCGTTCTTTTATTTGGTTTGTTTTCTGGTTCATGCTTTGATACTTTCTGTTTGTATGGGACCAAACTCTGTTGCAGTTCTTTTTAGATCGAATGCTGTGTAATTCATTAAAAACAGTTGTCTAATTCAATAAAAGCATTTCTCATAGTTGGGCGGCTTTCAGAATTCAAGCTCAAGCACCTTCTTGCACGATTGGCTACTGCGAAGATCTCATGTTGATTACATTCTTCGTTGATTCGAACATCCAGAATCTGTACAGGTCTTCCGTGTTGGATGGATTCAAGGAAATATGTAGCTAACCGTCTTCCTTCTTGTGGTCTTTGCAGCGACATGGGCTTTTCTCCAGTTAAGAGCTCAATGAGCACGACCCCTAAACTGTAGACTTCAATCTTCTCTGTGAAGTGGCTTCACTGAAGGTACTGTGGCTCTACATATCCAATTGTTCCTTGAACTATTGTAGGCAAGTGAGTCTGATCTATGGGAACAGATTTCGAAATTCCAAAATCTGACACTTTTGCATAATACTTTTCATCCAGCAAGATGTTTGTAGATTTGATATCTCTGTGATAAATTGGGATAGAGGCAACTGAATGCAGATAGGCAAAGGGCATGAGTGGCTTTAGAGGCAATGCGCAAACAGACATCCCAAGTCATTGGGAACGCCTCTGATGGATTGTGAAGATTATGAAAGAGGCTGCACTTGGGAATAAACTCAGACCCAAGCAGGTACTTCTCTCTCAAGACAACATCCTTTGGCTACTGCGGATATCTCATGTTGATTACATTCTTTGTTGATTTGAACATCCATAATCTCAATAGGTTGGTTCACCCACTTGCTAAAGCTTTATGATTCCAAAATTAACCTATTTGGAAGCTTCAATTATCATTTTGTTCCTTGCTTTCTATTCACTTTCCTGTATAGTTTTCCTTAACCCAATGTTGAGATATTTTCTCCATATTGCCTTGAATTGAAGTCCCGTTCTTCAGGAGCTTCATCCTTGGATCCTGATGGCTTGCCTGTGTTTCTCAGTCAAATCAAAGAGTGGATGATTTAGTTCGGCTCTTCGATGATCTCCATATCAATGCAGACAGATATGGTCTGGTATGTCAACTTTCTGATGTATCTGACAATTTTTTCTTGACTTTTTTTTTGTTTTTTTCTTCTTGTGGATAAGGTTTTCTCTGTTCAGGTATCGACTTGGGAAACCTTCAAAGCAGTATGCTCTATGGTACAAACCTGTAATGAAAACATCAAGGCACGCGGTTAGCATTATTACTTTGCTGAAGGAGCAAAGTAGAATTACGATGCTCTCATTTTAAGATGTCATATAGAAAATGGCAGAACGCAAGAAGGATGATGAAGCTTACTGCAGTGATCTTCCAGATGAAAAGGTTTTTCTTATACTTTTTGCTATACTTCCAAATTCTCTACGCCTTAGTAAAACGGTTTTCTTATACTTTTTGCTTTACTTTTTGTTTCTGTTTTTTAGTCATCATAGTCTTGGTTAGTCTTCGCTTACACCATACATACGCATAGTTTTCAATACAGATACTTTATTTCAATTGCATTTGGGATGCTTCTGCATCTTTTTATAATCTCCAACATCTTCGCATTGTTATTTTTTCGGCACATGATTTTCCAAGTTCTTGAACATGGGTATAATGTATGTGGCATGTCAATGCTAGAGAGAGCCAACTTTTAATCTTTGGGGTTATTTCCTTCTTAAGGAATTAATTTCAAGATTTTGATCAGTTAGCATTTGGAATATGAGATCCTTGCATATGTTTGGCATCAGTTTCTTATTGAAGTTCGCTATTGGATAAAACCAGAATCCACTTAATCTTGATATGTTCTTGCTGATGTTCGATTTCGGCTTATATTGCCTTATGGAATGCAGGAGTGGAGGCATTCTTGGTTTTGATATGGCATGCTCAAACACTTTTGGTTTTGTTACAGACTCTTTTCTTCTTGGTTTTGGGTTAAGTGAAATTCCAAGGGGAGTCTGGAAAAATTCAAATTGGATTGCCCAGCAAAAAGTGCTTTCCCACAAGGTTGCGAAGATGGCTTTGAAACTTGATGATGCTCACCAAGACTTTTCTAATGCAATAGTTGTAAGTAATCCTTTCAAGACCATCTATTTGCCTCCCCATGGTCCAGAGAACATGCATTATGCGCATTCAAGTCAGTCTTTGCATTTTAGTATATATAAATTAACGGTGTATACCCAAGACATTTGATGTCCTACATGTGTTTTAATTTATTTTAATTTAACGGACCTCTAGATACTTTGTAGAGAACGTTCTATTAGTGAACCTTCACACCGAAACATAAATCATTGAAACCAGAAGGTGTGACATGGCTTTTAAACTTATTTTGTCAACCTACAAATTGCTAAGCAACTTTTAATTATCATGTATTCATGTTTTTGTTTTGGTTAAAATATTGTTTTACTTAGTTGGTTCGTGGATAAACACTTCATATGAAATATATGCAAAAGAAAAGACACGACACACACTTATGCCTCTTCATATTCATATTTTATTAAACCCAACTGTCACCGAATGGATTTGATGTATGCTTTGTTTTCTTTGAATCTGGTGCTTTAGATAATTCTCAAATAGAGAGAGGATAACTCATTAACATTTCAAAAGGTTCCAATTGATTTTTAGAGACTAATGCCTAAACTGTCCTGCTTGAAACTTTCACATGGATCCCCTTGCTTATCTGAATTGGTTTTGCACAATTGTGTTTCCTATCATAAAAAAATAAACAAGTGTAGATCTTAATACATCGATCTGTTTGCTCAATGTTTTAACAATACAAACTATTTTTATATCTTTTGAAGGTTGCTCAGGCAACATCGAACCAAATGTCAAAGCATGCTCCTTTGCAACCATTCATGGGCGTCATCAACAATATGTTGCAAGAAATGGTATTGGTTACTCATTTCTGCAGATTTTTTGGTTTTCTCCATCATTGTTGTGCATATCCGGTTTTTTACTTTATCTTTTGCCCTGCTTACATTTTAGTTGAAAATTGATCCGTCTTTCAAACCACAAGGTGGGAGAATAGGAGAAAATGATATGGATTTTGACACTGATGAGAAATCGATGGCAGCGCTTAGGCGCCATATACGGAAAGCGAGAGAGACATACTATCGGTACAAAAGGTACAAGATCTTATTTAGTAGTAGCTACCTTTTTGTGCTGCATCTTTCCATATGAAAAGCTTTCGCTTCTAGCTTATATTCTGTTCTAAACTAACAATGTATATGCGAAACCGGTTTGTCTAAATTTATAGTTTCTGTCTACAAGGTTACATGACAAAGGCCACGCGCCTCCTTAGATCACTCACCTCCAAAGCACGCGATTGATTGTTGTCGATGCTCCCAGGAGATGAGGGAACTGAGCTGCACTCCTCGATTGTCGTCGACGATCTCAGAACCCCAGAGCAAGCCATCGACAATCTCAGTACAAGGAAGGAGATGAGGGATCCGATGGCTCCAAAACTTCCATGTATCTCTCGATGCTTCGCAGACGTATCTCGAAGCTCCTCCTCCACCTCCATTCCATGTATCTCTCCATTTCTCCAAGGTCTTCCAAAATCGGATATTTGTAGATTGTTTATAGCTTTATGAGTCATATTTTGCTGAAGTCTCAACGGACGTTCTCCTGCAGGTGGTACTTCCTTTGAGTTTGCAGAGAAGGATCAAGGGGCTCCTCCAGGAACACCTTAATACGCAGCAGCTAAACTCAGGGAAGGCTGGTGAAGGTTCAGCTGAGCCTCAGCCAAATAAGATACCGAAGAACTTCCTGACGAAATCCGAGATCCCTTTCTTGATGGGTCTGTAATGGAAAAGGTACTTCAAAGGAGGAGCTTGCGCATGCACAATATGCAGAGAGCGTGATAGGTATTCCTGAATTATCCATGCTTGTCACCAAATAACTTGGTTTGCTACAACCTCGCCAAATAAGATTTTTGTTAAACGGTCTTTGTTTTGGTGAAATAATAGGATTCTGCTAATGGACAGAAGATGTTGGAGTTTTGGAAGTCGTTACCTTCATTCAAGGGAAAAGAAAGACTTCTTCAAGCAATTGCTCGGCACCAGGTTTACTTTAGAAATGATGATATCTTTGCTATGCTCTCCGTTGTGCATGAAAACTAAATGACCGTAGGTCTCCTACTGTTGTTTGACCGACGACTTTTAAAATTTTAGGTAATAGTGATATCTGGGGAGACTGGATGTAGTAAGACAACTCAACTTCCGCAGTATATTTTGGAATCAGAGATAGAGTCTGGTCGAGGAGCATTCTGCAACATCATATGTACACAACCTAGGAGAACTTCTCGGTGAAACATTGAGTTTTGATGCCTAGAATTTATACTCACGTTCATTTGAAAGTATTCTTCCTATCAAAATATCCTTTATCTTGATTTCATACCCAACAGAGAATGTTTTGTAGGTTGGTTTCAAAGTTCGACTGGAAGGAATGAAAGGAAAAAATACCCATCTGCTTTTCTGTACAAGTAGTATTCTTCTCAGAGGACTACTCAGTGATCACAACTTGAGTGGCATAATGTATGAGTTTGTCGACGGAATTCATGAGCGAGGCATGAATGAAGGTACTGATTCTACAAATCCATTTGGTGTTTGTAAAATATAATAATAATTTTCGAAATATTGAATGTAGAATATCGAAGCATTTCATCAAATTTTCAGGTTTCAGTCCCTACTCCATGCCCTTTGTCCCTCCTTTTTTTCGCTAATGCTCGGATGCTCGAGATGTTACTGATTCCATCCAGCCAACACAAAACACTAGAAGGGTTTTACCCTTTCATTCGCAAAGCACACATCTATGTAGCAAATGAAACGAAATACATGTGTTAGTAGCTACTCAGTTTGAAGTTGCTAAATTGACTATCCTATTAATTTCGAGGTCATTCAGGAAACATTCAGCCAAAATGTATGTTCTAAAAATTGGATTTTGTTGGCATCTATGTTGTTTCTCACAATTGGTTTCTTTGTTTATGAATATAGATATTTATTATGATGTGTTTCTTCTTTTTTATGTGCCCACAAAGTTTTGAAATGTACTAATCAAATTTAACATATTGATGTTTGAAGGATAAATTTCCTTGAAACTACTGTTGCTCAATAGATTATATATTTTCCCTTTTTGTTTTGTTTTTTTTTTCTGAAGTAAATAATATTAATTTGGGGTATGGTCTGATTTATGACAGAGCGAATTTTTTGTAGGCATCATCCTCGGTGGCCAATATAGATGAGTGGAAGTGGAAGCTGAGCATGTTGTTGTGCAATGAAAATGAACAAGAAATTCTATCTAGAGATAAAAGAGATCAAAGTGATTATTAACAAGCTCGATTATGGCCAAGAGGATGGGAATGTACATGTATGTAAACCTTAACTTTCTTTTGATTCCTCACATCAATACTGTTGAACTTACTTTGTAAATGGTGTTAACCCCTTTATATTGTTTCTTGGCATTTTTAGTTCTAAATCAAAAGTGAGATATATGGGAAAGTGGTGGTTGCAAGCATAATTCCTATTCCTAACTATCGTCCAGACTTGGATGATTAGAGCCCACAACGGGAGGTAAAAGTGGCTCTAAGGTCTTCCAAAACCGGATATTTGTTGATTGTTTATAGCTTTAAAAGTGGCTCCAATATCATCCTTTCATGGTAATTTACGATTTTAAGAGATTTAAAATCTTCTTTTCCATTTAAATGTCAAGTTAGGTATATAAGAATTAATTAGAATATTCGCATATTAAAGTTTGTTTGTGAGGAGTCTTGGTTTTTTTATAAGTTAAACTATGGTTGTAGTGTTGGAATTTCACATATATGTTTTTAAAGTGTTTTATTAGACCTTTTATTCCCTTATTCGATATTGCTATGTGTAATTTGACATTAGTTTTCATGCATTACTATGTTTTGTGCATTTTTCCATCTATTGTGGACGTATCTCATATTCATTGTATTTTCTTGGCAGTGGCTTTGTTTCTTTGGAAAATAATGTCGTATGTTCCCCTGATTGATCCAACTCAATACTGCTTTTGGACATCAACCTGCGTGGTTTGAAACTATAAGTCAGATGTCTTTGGTAGATATTGTGAAGATGGTAGATATTGTTGTTGGATAATTAGTTGGATAATACAAACTAAATCGAACAAATTCAAACTAATTATTATTGGTTAATTTATAACATGGCTGTCCTGTATTGAAACTCTACCGTTGTTGTTGGTTTCTTTCGGTTACGGAGCACCTGTTTGCTGTACCCGTTTTTTCTTTTATTTTGCATTGTAATCGATTTTGGTTTATATACATTTGTTGTAACTGAACACATTGTTACAATATATATATTTGTAATCTTGGAACCAAATTTTTGTATTCTCATTTCTGTATAATGTAACCAAATATATACAAATAACTAACATGTCACGTGCTATAGAATAAACTGTCCACTTCTTCACAAATTACCCTCTCTATTGTCTACTCTGCACAAAATATCCTCCTTTTGATCAGATTTGAGCTCTAACACTATACATCAAAATTTTACAGCACAATTTGACTTTAATTCAAATATAATAGATTGAGCTAAACAATATCCAACACGAATCATCGAAAAGAATTACCGTTTTGTTTAACCTTAGCTTGATCCTGATATGCAAGAGAGCTCAAAACTTATAGGAATCCTTTGTGGGATTAAAGGGCGTACCATGGTTTGAATTACCTAAATGACGACTCAATGATGGAGTTACACGCTTCCATTTGCTGCAACGCCTAAACTCACAACATATACATCGCCTAAACCATTTACAGTCCATGTTCTCCGTTTCCAGCAACAACATATACACTCTAGATTACCATTCCAACAACAACATATATACATCTAATGCCAGCGACAACATATACACTTACATACTAATGATATTACCTTTATGCCTCATATTCCGCATTAAACTTGGACTTTTTATTCTGCCACATCTAATTCCAACAACAATATATACACTCTAGACTATCATTGAAGCCAATATCAAGTTATCACCATTTACAATCCATGTTCTCCATTTGCAACAATAAAATATCCACTCTAGACTACCATTTCAGATCATTTTCGTATTACACAAATCAAAATCTAAACACAATCAATAAATTAAAACATAAGTAAGTTTAACATATTCTTGAATTATGTCATATCTCAATAATTATTTTTAGTCATATTATAAATTAAATTTAGCCCTCAATATTTATGCAGTTAGTAAAAAAATAATGCAAAAATCTCATGTCTAAATCATGCAATCACTTTTTCCAAAAAATTACGTTATAAAATTCAAAGATATTATGAACAAATTCTAGTGTTAGTTCACATTATCTTATAAATCTATGATTAAAACTGTTACATTGAAAATTAGCATTCGTGCATTTTTATTGACCATTAATTATATTAAATATCATGACAATATTTGAATTAACCAATTATGTATAATATTTAAGAAATATGTAATTTAATTATCACAAAACCGCGCAACGCGCGGGTTCATCTCTTCACCAGGGTCTGGCCGAGGCATATGAGTTTCTCTGATTCTGGATATGTTCCATCTTATTGGATGACACATGTGAGATCAGACCTGATTTTTTAGCACCCAACCTTCCACCACTTTTATTCTCGAGAACCTCCTTTCTCTGTCTCTCTAGGTTCTAATTCTGTCTTTCCCCACCGATATCCATTTTTTTGCATCCGATTACATCTTTTACCCTAGATTATTTGTGTTGGATTCGTAGTTTGTTAGAGAAAAAACCATCATAGTCCATCATTTTTGTGGACTGGTGAATGAAAAGGAAGGTTATTATTGGGTTACTCATGGTAATATCTTTCAAGTTTCAAATGAGGTTACTCCTATCCATAGAATAACATGTTGACTCATAGCTCAAACACAATTATAAAACAAAATAAATATTTTTATTTCAAATTGTGAATGGTTTGAACCATGTAGCAGAAGAAAATGATAAAATCATAATCAAACCAAATACAAAATGAATAATAAAGTTTATTAAGACCTCATGAACGCCTCTCCTTTCAGTCCGTGCATTAGATAGACATGAATAATCATATCGAGAGGTATGTTAATCATGTAGATCATTGTGTTGTGGTATAGATATTGGATAGGAACTTGCACTGTGAGAGTATGTAGGTTCATAATAATGTTTGATGTATAGGTCTGATAAGAATTGCCCCTTTTGTATTTCACCAAAGCAAGAATTACAGTGTGGAGTCTTCCAAGAGAATGCCTAGATCTGTCCCCTACATTTTTCCCAAGTTTTTAATAATTAGATAACTATCTATTTTCCATCTTATACACTTCAAATGAGGGTTTACAAACCATAGTTAACTAATCAAGGCTAAACAGAAAATAAATTTGCAACAACACATAACAAACCAAAATAAACTACAACAATCACATATTATAATAAACGTAAAGTAATTCTTCTTCTTCATGTAAGCTTGGTTTTCTCAGCTTCATGACTTCTTTCATTTCCTCATTGTGTAGACTTGGAATGCCATATCAATACCATCCCCATAAAAATGTAACTTTTCCTCAAGTTGAGACGATGGAAAATGGCACACCAACCCTTGTGCCTTCTCCCATGATGCTTCATGAAAAGGTAAGGAATCCCATTGAATTAATACCTCCAACAAACCTATGCAGAATAACGAGTATGCGATATTTCTTCTGGATTGATAGTGAGCTGCAAGTGCGCTTGTAACTAGTCCAGAATCAACGTAGGTAAAAAGTCATTGTCCATTGCTTGTTCAAGCTGAGACACATGAAACACCGGATGCACTTTCTAACCAAGAGGAAGAGTCAACTGATATGCTACAGAACCAATACAAGCTTTAACATGGAAAGGCCCATTATAACATGCTGCCCGCTTCTAAAAACATCGGACATCCTTTGATTTTTGTCTGTAGGGTCGTAGTTTCAAAAATACATAGTCTCCCACTTCAAACGATATGTCTCTCCAAGAACAGTCTGCTGTAACTTTCATCTTTTGTTGCACAGGTAATACGTTATTACGAATCTCCTGTAACATGGCGTCTCTTTCATTCAATTCCATTATCAAAATCAAAATTAGTTTTTTACCCTTCTTTAGAACATAACAACAAAGGTGCCTCACGTCCAAAACCACGTGAAAAGGAGCATTGTTTAATGAAGTGTGGAAATAAGTGTTGTAAGATTACTCTGCCCACACAAAGTATTTGGACCATGATTTTGGAACAGCATTAACATAAAAACTTAAATACGTTTCCAAGCATCTATTAAGAATCTCGCTTTGGTCATCCGTTTAAGGATGGAAAGTCGTGTTAAATTTTAATTATGTGCTTGAAAGACGAAATAATTCCTTCCAAAAAAATTGACTCATTAAGATCTTATCTAATCCGATTCAATGGATTTTGGAAAACCATGTAGTCACACTATCTTCACAATAAAACGACGAGCTACATCATATGAGGAAACTTACTAAGTCGGTTGACTACCACCAAAATCACGTTCACTCCTTGTGACTTGGGTAAACTTAGGGGTGGGGATTTCGGGTTACCCGGACCGATCCAACCCGAGGAACCCAACCCGCGAGATAAACGGATTCTGTCAAAAACCCATATGGGTTCTGAATCTGGAACCCGAACGGGTTCGGGTCGGTCCGGGTTGGGTTCGGGAGAACCTCAGGAACCCGAAACAAAAAAAAAACCCTAAGTTCCCTCTCTCTCTCTCATTCACTCTGCCACAGACCCTAAGTTCCCTACCTAAGCTCTCTCGTTCTCTCAAACGCCCCTCGCCCCTATTCTCTGTCTGCCGATCGCCGTCGCCCCTATTCTTCGTCCGTCGGTCGCCGTCGTCCCTATTCTCCATCCACCGGTCGCCGTTGCCCCTCCTCCTTCCGTCTGTCGCTTCGCTCGCCCGAGGAATCCGTAGCTTCGCTCGCCCGAGGAACACGTAGCTTCGCTCGCCCGAGGCACCCATCATTTCGCTCGCCCATTCGTCCGTCGCTTCGCTTGCCCTCATCCAACGTCCATCGCTCGCCCATCCTTCCGTCCGACGCTCGCCCCTCAACTCATCCTCCGTAAGCCTTTCGTCGCTCACTGTATTGTTTACGGTTTGGTTTCTGGATTCTCGATTTCTATATTGTATATTGTTTACGGTTTGGTTTCTGGATTGTTAAGATTTCTGTATTGTGTTGTTTGATTTCTGTATTGTATATTGTTTACGGTTTGGTTTAGGGATTGTTTACGATTTCTGTATTGTATTGTTCGATTTCTGTTTGGTCTTTGTATTGTATTGTATATTGATGTTCGGTCTCTGGATTGTTTACGGGTTTGGTTTCTGGTTTATGTCTCAGATGGAAATGACTGCTTTTGATTCCGGTGACAATGAAGTTCAATCGAACAAAAGGGTTGGGACATCGGCAACAAGTGATATGCGTCCCAAATCCAAAAAACAGTATATTCAACGGTCTGATATATGGGGACATTTTTCCAGAGAAAGTGACGAATACCGTAAGTGTAATTACTGTAGTATAAGACTGAAATGTGGGAGTACTAAAAATGGGACTAGTAGTATGAATAAACATCTTCGCATCTGCAAAAGTTATAAGAATGTTATTGAAAGAGATAGTCAGAAGGTCTTAACTAGAGCTGATAATGAAAGTCAAAGTGATGGTAATATGCTTATTGCTCGTGGATTTAGTCAAGAAGCATGTAGGCAAGCAACGGTTAAGATGATTATTATGGATGAAATGCCACTTTCTATAGTTGAGAATGCTGGGTTTAGACATCTCTGCAATGTCTTGTGTCCTAAGATTGTTGTCCCCTCGAGAAGAACTATTACGAAGGATGTGCTTCAAATGTATGCTACTGAAAAAGTTACTTTGAAAAGTATGATTAATGGGGGAAGGGTGTCTTTGACGACGGATTTATGGACTTCTATCACATTTGTGAGTTATATGGCCGTCACTGCTAATTTTATTGATAGTAATTGGCAATTACATCGTAAGATTATTAGTTTTAGTCCAGATTCCAATCATAAAGGGGAAACAATTGCAAAGCAACTTGAGAAATGTTTCCTTGATTGGGATATAAAAAAGTGTTCACAATTATTGTTGACAATGCTAGTTCGAATGATCGTGCGATTAAGATATTGAGAAGTAAATTGAAGACTTGGGGAGATGATGCACTAGTACTTGATGGTGAATTTATGCATGTATGATGTTCTGCTCATATTTTGAATTTGATTGTAAATGAAGGGTTGAGGGAGATTGGTGATAGGGTGATTTATTATAGGAATGCAGTGAAATATGTTTCGATCATCTGATTCAAGGTTTCAAGCATTTCAAGTTCGAGTGTTACAGGAAAAAATTGGTCGAGGGAGTTTGCTTTTGGATTGTAGCACAAGATGGAATTCAACTTACCTTATGTTGAGTGCAGCGTTAAAATTTAGAACGACATTTGATAGAATGGCAGATGAGGACAAGCATTATGATGCTTATTTTCATGAAGAAGACACAATAAGTGGAAGGAGAAGGGATGGACCGCCATCAAGTAGTGATTGGGAAAATGCTCGTCGAATGGTAAGATTCTTGAAAATCTTTTATGATTCAACGTTGGCATTTTCTGCTTCTACAAAAGTGATATCTAGTGGATGTTTTAACGAAATATGCAAGATTGAAATGACTTTGAGGTCGATGGGTAGTAGTGATGATCCCGTGATGAGTAGTATGACATCTTGCATGAAAAGGACAAATTTGATAAGTATTGGGACGGTATGGATCAAAGTAACAAGTTTTGCTAGTCGCTACTATCCTTAATCCGCAGAGTAAAATGAATTTTGCAATTCATTGTTTTGAAAAGATGTTTGAGAATGATGTGGTAAAATGTGGTGAGATGAAAGAATTACTCTTGGAATTTATTCGGAAGCTTTATGGAGTTTATAGTGCAAAGTTTAAGAAGCAAAATATTTTGGAAAGTGGAAGTTGTAGTGAAAGCCAAGAGAAAGAATATATTGTTGATGAGTGTGACGAGGAAGAAGATGATCCATGGAGAGAATTTAAGAAATTGGTTGTTGATAAAGGAAAGATGAAAGATGTTTCAAATGAATTGGATATTTATTTGATGGAAGACCTTGAAGTTGAATCTCGTAACAGATTGGGTCTGAAATTTGATATTTTGTTGTGGTGGAAAGTGAATAGTACTAAGTTTCCAATTTTAGCGCAAATGGCTAGAGATGTTTTTGCGATTCGGTTTCAACGGTTGCATCCGAATCAGCATTTAGTATCGGTGGACGTATTCTAGACCAATATAGGAGTTCATTGACTCCTAACATGGTTGAGGCTTTGGTTTTGACACAAAATTGGTTACGATCATCGTATCGGGTAGATACAACAAAAAGTCTTCAACAATTA
>CM071868.1:15197917-15219526 GCA_036759665.1 Gynandropsis gynandra | reverse complement strand
GTGATTTCTTTTTCATACAACTTGATTAGGTATTTATTTTCTACACTCTTTATTTATTTATTTATTTATGTATTCTAATCTAAACACATAAAAAGTGTTTAAGTTTCAGGTTGAAGAAGTTTATTTTGGCGCTTTTCGGAGTAGAAGTCTTCTTCAAGAACAAGAACGAATGAATTGAATTTACAGATTTTTTACTTGGAACTATTTTTAAATGTTTACTTGGTATTGTTGTTTATGGAGTTTTAGCATTGTATTTTTTTTAATTTGTTGTATGTTAAATTTGGAACCCGAAATACCCGTTTAAAATCCGAATTAACCATTGAAAACTAGAAAAACCCGAAGAACCCGAATGAACCCGAACGAACCCGAATACAATTCGGGTTTTTCTGGGTTCAATATTTCAGAACCCGAACAACCCAAATCCAACCCGAAACCCGAGGAACCTGTCCCGAAAACCAAATAGGTTTTTATGGGTTCAATTTTTTAGAACCCGAGCAACCCGAACCTAACCCGAACCCGAGAAACCCGTCGCGAAACCCGAAACGCTCACCCCTAGGTAAACTTACTAAGTCGGTCGACTACCACCAAAATCATGTTCAGTCCTTGTGACTTGGGTAACTCCTTAATAAAATCCATCAATAAATCCTCCCAAATCTTCACCGGAGGTAACGGTTGAAGCAAACCTGCAGAAAACAAAGTTGAGTATTTTTGTGTTTGACATATCACACATATCGACATATCACTGGATATCTGCCCTCTTTCCACACCAAAAAAATACAGCTTGGATCCTCTTAAGTATCTTGCATGACCCCCCATCGGACTATCCTGAAACTCATGAAGAATTAATAGAATGAAGATCGATGACTTGGGAATAACCAAGCAATCATTTAACAACATTCGTCCTTGAACCAATCTATACCCCAATGGAGCCTCCAATTTCTTTTTGCATTTTTGGTTTTATTGGTCCAAGAAACGAATCCCCGTTAATCGTAGCTGCTACGTCTTCCAATAGATTGTGGAATTGTGATCGATGTGCATAAAAAATCAAGTAAAGGCTAGGTTGTTTTGGTATCCTTGACAGCCTATCCGCCACTTGGTTCTCCTTCTGGGGTTCGTAGCCTATGTCAAAATCGAAGCCCAACAATTTGATTAACCACTTTTGATACTCCTCGTTGACATTTTAAGCTTTGTTGATCTGTACAAACCAAAACTTTTCTGCCCATCAAATAGTGCCGTTTAGAATGAAACACATACCATCAACTCCCTCTCATAAACTGACTTCAAATGATCCAATTTGCATATACTCCTATTGTAATACACATGAGGACGTTGTTATTGGCAAAGCACAGTGCCCAATCCCCCTCCCGATGCATCGGCTTCAACAAGAAAACTTCTTCAAAATTACGTAAACCCAATACCAGAGCAGTCACCATAGCATTCTTAAGAGAATTAAATGCGACTTCTGCATCCTCCAACCACCCAAAATCATCTTTTTTAGCAACTTCGTTAATTATTCATAGAAGAAGCAACCCGCGCCACAGAAGAAACGACCCGAACCAAACGGAGGTGGACGTGACCCGAAGGAAGGACGTTGGTCCTGTGACCCGTGCTAGGGCTAGAGAGGAGGAGGCCTTGACCTTACCAGCAGGTCTCGTGACCCGAGCTAAATCTATGAAGCTCAAGAGGCGATCATCGGTATTCTCACGGCCATCTAAGTTCAAAACGATTATTCGAGTCTTCATGATATCTCTAACATCCGTATCATTCTTCAAGCCGAAGCACAACTCGCAACGGTAGATAATTAGGGTAAGCTCCTGTGTACTCTTTTCCCTTCATTGGTTTTATCCCACAGAGTTTTCCAACGACGGATTTTTAACGAGGCTGCGACTCACTTCCGCGATCTAACTATTGACTCGAGGCTTCAAGACAAGTCCGCATAACGAAGACACATTTTACGACTTTGTCTTATTTATGACTTTGGCTATTTTCTAGGTCATTTAAGTATAGCCTTGTATGGCTACCTAACATTTATGTTTCATTTATGGTCTGGCATGGCCACTTTGATTACATATGGTCGGTCATGCTCTTCTTGTTGAACAACTTCGGATATTTTTTTTTATTTTAATCTTAATTTTATTTTAAAGAAAAAAAACTTGACGCGATCCCCGTTGGAATGACGCTCTAAACGAAGGTTGAACGGATAGGCCTTGTTGCAGCCGAGTAGCACGACTCTTCGCACAAGGTAGGTGGAGCGAATGGTCACACGAGAATCGCGGAAAAAGCTCTCTTACCGGCTCGTCTTCGAAGGATATTTACACATGTACGAAGAACAAACGTACGTTTCATATTACTTACCAACGGGTTTTACTGGATATGACACAACAACAAGATAATTTCTTCAAAAGAAAATCAAGATTAAAATAAAAAATCCAAAGTTGTTCAACAAGAAGATCATGGCCGGCCATATGTAATCAAAGTGGCCATGCAAGACCATAAATGCAACATAAATGCTAGGTAACCATGCAAGGCTATACTTAAATGATCTAGAAAATAACCAAAGTCATAAATAAGACAAAATCATAAAATGTGTCTTCGTTATGCGGACTTGTCTTGAAGTCTCGGGTCGATAGTTAGTTCGCGGAAGTGAGTCGTGGCCTCGTTAAAAACCCATCGTTGGAAAATCCCATGGAACAAAACCAACGAAGAAAAAAGAGTACACACGAAACACTTACCCTAATTATCGACCGTTGCGAGTTGTGCTTCGGCTTGAAGAATGACACGGATGTTAGAGATCTCATGAAGACTCGAATACTCGTCTTGAACTTAGACGACTGTGAGAATCCCGATGATCGCCTCCTTGAGCTTCGTAGCTTTAGCTCGGGTCACGGGATCTGCTGGTAAGGTCAAGGCCTCCTCCTCCCTAACTCTAACAGGGGTCACAGGACCAACATCCTTCCTTCGGATCGCGTCCACCTACCGTTTTGCTCGGGTCATTTATTCCGTGGCACGGGTCGCTTCTTCTACGGCGCGGGTCACATCTCGTGTAGTGTGGGTCGCGTCTCGTGCAGTGTAGGTCGCGTCCTCCTCAGCCATGCGGGTCGTGTCATCCTCATCATTGCAGGTCGCATCCTCGACGTCGTCCGAGATCATATCACTATGAATTTCTCGTTATCATGGAGGAAAGAAGGTATGTAGATGCCTTGAAAACGCCGTTGAGAGAATCCAAAAAGTGTAGATATTTGTAGAGGAATAGCCGCTGAATGCTCATTTAAAACGGTCAAGGAACTCAAGTCGACTACATACCGTGATGTCTTTCGTCTACAGATTTCCATAAGGCTTTAAGGGAGACCAAAGAATTGTGGAGCAAAGGATCTCCCCACAACGTATACCATGCATTATCCTTATGAAATTTCAACTCTAGTCTTTCAAAATCGATTGAATCTTGCCCAAGGATCGTAACCATTGATTTCCCAAGATAATATCAACATTACCAAGCCCCAAACGAAGTAAATCCACCTTAAACTTCAGATTTGGTAATTTAAGAAGAACCTTTTTTTGCAAATGCCTTCTCATTTAATCACAAACCTGGTGCTTAAAAACACCTCATACCCAATTGTACCTTCCCTTTTCAAATTGAAACATTGTATGACCTTAATGGATATGAAATTGTATGTGCTCCCCCTATGCCACCATCACAACTACATCTTGAACCCTAATTCTACCCTTAATCTTCAACATTTGTGGAGATAATAACCCAATGATTGAGTTCATAGAAAATTCTGCTAGGTCGCCCATAGTAATAGGCTCCACTTGCTCGATTTCAGTAGTGTGATCCACGACTTCAATGTCTACAGCGTTATTAGTATCCCTTTTATGAATAATAATGACATGCAAATCCTTATTCTTGCAACAATGACCTAGAAAATATTGCTCATTGCATCGAAAACATAGACCTTTCCTTATACGTTCACTTGCTTCCTCATATGTTATATGTTTAATTGATAGTCTCTTATTTCTCGTTACACCCGGTGAATCCGAAAAAAGGTAATGATGAGTTGCCTCTATTATGGAATGGACGAACAATAGCCATTTCCTTCGTATAATCTGGGTTTTCACCCTCATAGTAAAACGAGAGTGTATAGAAGGTCCACTACCCATCGGAAGTTGTAACCTAGAGGTTAGAGATGTTGAGAACCTTAAATTAGACTTGCCACCAACCAAATAGAAAGAATTATAACACCCTCAAGGCCTGTTAGCAAAAACAATATGTATTAACTCCTGTAATTATGGTTTAAATCCATGTTTGCACGTACTTTCCAGAAGCTATCTAGAATCCCTTGCAATTGAGACATCAAATCCTCAAATTTCAACAAGTAATATGCCCAAAAAAAAAACTTTTTCCCGTAGAGAAATCAATTTGCCACAAGCATCATTATACGATCCATGACGAAATTGGTCCTATTATTTCTCTAAAATATACCCATGACAAGAACGATTGTTGAGTTTTCTGCCATTGGAACCAGTTCAATCCCCTTCCATTGATATCCATAACCGACAATCATAGTTTCTCGGCATCAGAGCACTACTCAAAACAGAAGTAGCATTTCACTGGGACAAAACAACCAAAGACGTTTGATAACATTGAAAGTGTATAAATATTAGGATATATTTTAGCACCATTTTTCGCATATATCTTGTATAGAGACTTACATTTCCGATATGATTATGCGGTTCACACACCCGTTTTGTTGGTTTTCAGGTTTTTAGGCGACAAGGCCTAAATGAGCTTAAAATGACGGATTCCTGATCAAAACCCCTAAATGAGCTTAAAATGACGGATTCCTGATCAAAACCACATGAATTGAAGACATATCTACTCAGGGCCAAGATCGAGCTTCAGAACCCAAAGGAACACCCGAGTAACGAGCGGAAAGGAGAAATTTCAAGGAGACAAGGGTGCCCGGTCGGGCACCATACGTACACCCGCTCGGGTAAAACCTACGGGGTTTTATCCGCACACCTTGCACGACCCGGGCACAAAGGCAACGAGATCGGGTAGCCTTACCCGATCGGGCGCAAGAAGTATACCCGCTCGGGCATTGATCCATCCAATTTGCCCCGAGAGTTTGCACGACTCGGGCCACGACCGGGCGAGCCTCTGCACGATCGGGCAACAGTGGTGCCCGAGCGGGCTGTGTAATTCGCAACAACCTAGATCTAACTTTCAAACGAGCGGATTTAAGGAACATAATAGATCTAGGGAAAAGGGGGCGACGGACAAGGCAAGAAAAGGCTGGAAAAACATCTGGGAAGGCTCGGGAGGCATCGGAGAAGAAGAGAAGCATCAATCCTTGCACCGGTAACACGATAGGGAAGGTCGAGGCATCGAATTCCTTAGAGTATATCATGTATAGGATTATGTTATCTTCATCTTTATTTTCTCCATGAGTGAGTAGAGTCCCTACTGCGGGTAGGGATACCAGATTTGTATTGTATGAACGATGATTTGCGTTAATGCTTAGTTCTATTAATTTATTCTTGATTTACGGTTCTACGCTTAGCATTATTATTCCTACACTAGTGCTGACCGCTCAGCGACATAGGATTTCAGACTTTGCTGGAAGGTTAAAGGATGAATCCAGACCCGTTAAGTTGTAGATTAAAATTGGCTAATAAGAATCTGACCGGTCGGTTAGTCATCTTAGGGATAATGATTGCGCACGTAATGCTGCCATGGTACGGGTTAATCACTGCTGGAAGTTAGGGTTGCACGTATCCATGGTTAGGAGGTTTAGGCTCGGAAGAATCACTCCTCACCTTAGGGCATGAATTTCCCGTTGTCAAGAATAGTTGATAGATCTATGATTCTTAGTTGTTTCATCTATGCAATTCCCGGTATCTCGTACACCCGTAGTGTTTACCATATTTGACTTTATCCCCAACCTAGTTTTGTTGTCACCACTTAGGTTAGTTTAGAAATTTAGGATCACATCCCTCTCTATCTCTTTTCCATCTTAGTTTAGTTTTATTCTTAGTTTAGCTGCTTTAGTCCCTAGAGATCGACCCTGGTACTACACGATCCGTATACTTGCGGTGAAGTGGTCTAGGAATATTTATAACTCGTGTTTACACCACACCAACGTTGAAGCCATTGAATGCCAACATCTCTATATTTTGTAATTGAACCGACACATTCCCCACAAATCGATCTCCTCTGGCAATTGTCGGTAGTCCATCTAAGGTGAACTGCATATCGCCCACCTTGAACCGTATCTTATTCTTTTGAACGACAACAGGTTCGATGAAGGATGATAAGCCAACGACAGGTATAAGTATATCTCGAGGATCACATGGATTGAATGACGGAATACTAGAACTAGATATGTTTGTTTCGCCAGTAATGAAAGGATACTTACCCCGATCTAGTCGAGCCATCGAAGTCTCGCGATATGTATCACTACAAAAAAATAGTGCATTATCAACGGACGATAAGAAATTTCTAATGGATTGCAATGGATGCCCATTAATGATCAACGGTCATAGATCCATTGCAATCTGTTGCCATTGTCAATGGACATAATCTGTTGCACGGATCTGTTGAAACACCATTGGAAACCCCAAAATATTGTCCAACGGATATTCGTTGCTCAGTGCAATGGATTTCCGTTGTCATTGTCAACGGATGCCTGTTAAAATTTTGAATTTTGAGGTTATTGTTGGAATGTTTTAATGTGACGTTTCATCAGGCATCCGTTGAGGGTTCCAACGGATGACCTTTGAAAACATCACTATTTATTGATCGAAATCAAAGATTCTACCACCAAGCCATCAACACCAAATCTATTTTCAAAAAATATTGTATTCTTTGAATAGAGATATATAGATCGAGAGAGTGGATGTATAGAAGAAAAGATCTCGTAACCGAGGAAGTTACTCAAGAACTCTTACACGGATTGGAACAGTTCATGAGTTTTGCATCGATGCAACCTTTATGTCAAGAACGCTAACGATGTTATGTCCCTGTAAAAGATGCAAAAACATGAAGTATCAAAGCCAAGAAATTTTTTGCAAACATCTTTACAAGGTGGATTTCGAGAGAATTACAAAATTTGGTTATTTCACGACGAAAATTGTGGCGTTAGAGATATTTTGCAAGAAGCACAAGAGATAGAAAGAAATGAAGAAGTTGTTTATGAAGCATTGACGACCAATCCATATGTGGAAATGGTGTCAGATGCTTTTATTAGATTTGTTAAGCAACCGCATTAAGAGATGTCGAACAATGAGGCATGCCGATTTTTAACCTATATATGAAGGTTGTCATGAAGATCAGTCTCGTTTATCTTTATTCTCAAGATTGATGAGTATAAAAACGAACTACAATGTTGCTGAAAATTGCATGGATTCATTTTGCAAAGCCATGCGTGAATATTTACCAGAAAATAATCAAGCTCTCAAGACATATTACGAAACAAAGAATCTTTTAAAATATTTAAGAACTCCACATGAGAAAATTGATGTTTGTAGAAACAGTTGCATGTTGTTTCGGAGAAATATATCGCCCGTCGAAACAGTCTCCGACGATGGACCTTGAAGATGTAGCTATTGTAAGGCACACAAATCCTTTAGGTATTTATCAATGTTTTGAAGCCTATTCAGCTGATTTTCAATGCCCAGGGTCTTGGTATCCAGCAATCCTAGCATAGAAAAATGATGTTGAATATCTTTTAACTTTGAAATGATATCATTATTCATGGTTTCAAGATCATATTGAGTTTGATTCATCCATAGCTCATTTTACTGTAGTTCCATGATAAACAAGATGATGAAGAGACCTGCTCTAATACCAAATTGGTAAGAATTGTAACTTTTGTATTTCACAAAATCAGGAATTACGATTTGGAACCTTTGAAGAGGATATCCAACTTATTCCCATACATATTCCCCAAATTTTCTGATATCTAGTATAACTATCCCTTTTCCGTCTTATACCCTTAATATGAGGGTTTACAGACCGTAGTTAACTAACCAAGGCTAAATAGAAATGAACCTACAACAACACACAAACAAACCTACAACAACACATAACAAACCAAAATAAACTGCAACATTCACATATTATATTAAACGTAAAGTAATTCTTCTTCTTCATGCTGGCTTGATTTTCTCAGCTTCATGACTTCTTTGTTTTCCTCCTTGCTTATACTTGGAATGCCATATCAAGGTCATTAGACAGAGACGCCAGTTATTAGTTTAAGTCTCATTTAGTCTTTGTGTTCGACCCAAGTATTACACAGTCTGTGTCCTTACCAAATGTCTAGTCTAGGTATAAATAGTAAAATTTTATTAGTACTACATCACACCTCGACGAGGCATGACCGTTGCTGTGATTACTACATATACTACATAACCAAATACTCAAAAATGGGATATATTCGGTTCTTCATTGCCAATTTTATTGGGAATATTATGGTAAACACTTGATCTTATTTGAATCAATCTTGTACCATGTAAACTAGCATGTCTTCAATTAGTAACTGAGAATTTTGTTCTTAAATAGAAATAGTCGGGTAATAAGTTGAGGACATTTAGTTAACAACTTTGGCAAACCATTTTTGTATAAACATATGGTACAAGATGTTCAACCCTAATCTAGAGCTATATTTGTACAATAATCATTGAGAAAGTTTGAGAAGTGAATTCACTAATGATATAAAGCCTAATTTTTTAATAGACTAATCGATTGATGAAGCTCGTAATGTTGTTATTTGAGTAAAAACCCTCACAAATACAACATTGTGAGATCATAATAAAAAAATGTGTGACCATATGCTTAAATCATTAATTATACAAAAAGTATCGAAATGATCCACATGATGAATGAATTTGTCCATACATACTCGATCGAAAAACGATGATAATTGATTCTTAACCTTGACTGGTGATGATTTTATTATTAATTTTCCTTAAAACAAGCAATAAATATAATTTCATGATATTGAAATATTTTTTAATTTTTAGTAGATGATATTAGAAGCTTCAACAATATCCACATCATTGTTGAACCAAGGTGAACCAATCAATCATGATACGTCTTTAATACATTAATATATTTTAGGTTCAAGGTGGTATATGATATAACTATGCTTAATTTTTAAAAGTATAATCCAAATGATAAAATTGATAATTTTTTCATCATATATTCCTTTTCCAAAATAATTGACATTCACAATTTTCATAGTTGATAATCTCTATACTAAGGTTTATATAATATGATATAAATTATTATGACTAAAGATTTATAGTTCGCGATGTCTATATAACTTTTATTTAAAAATGAAACCAAAATCAATTTGAAATCGAAATCATACAAATTTCAATTAAAGATTATATATATATATATATTTATATATATATATATAACCTTCGAATATTTTTGTTATAAAAACATATATATATATATATTTCCTTCGAAGATTTTTGTTATAAAAACATAGTGTTACTAATAATGTGTTTAAAATTTTATACACATATATACAAATATTATATATGACTATATATATATATATACTCTTGAATGGAGAAGAGGGAGATATAATGTAAATATTGTAGGGTTGATTTCAATTGCGGAAACGTGTTTTAATCAACCCGAATAACGATCTAGTCATGTTTACGAGAAGTTTTACAGATTTCAACGATGAACAAACTTAGAAACAGTTTCTGTGATACCTTTTGCGTTGAAATTAATGATCGGATGTGAAGCTTGATGGTACAAGCCCTCTACGCGTATCCACGCCGAGATCGGGATTGCTTTGATGTGGAAATCGGAAAAACGAAAACTGTTTTTTGTTCTTCGAAAATGTTTTTGTTATTGATGGTTTGATGCACTCTTTGGTAAGATCTAAATAGTTTATATTCCAACGGGCATCCGTTGCAACTTTTAACGGATCGCCGTTGCAGGTTCACGTGAAATTATTTAAACCGGTGCCCTCAAAATTCACAAAATCAACGGTTATCCGTTGCGATTTCTAACGGCCATCCGTTAAAACTTGCAACGGACGACCGTTAGAACGATTTCTAACGGAACTTCCAACGGACACTGCCGACATATCGTTTCCGTTGCCATCCGTTCAAATTTCCGACGGACTGCCAACGGACGTTCTAACGGAGCGTATCCGTTACAAATCCGTTGCAAATTGTAACGGAATTGTAACGGATTTTTGCCCGTTGCAATATCCCGTCATTCGTTGCAATCCGTTGGTTTTTCTTTCCAACGGACGGATCCGTTGCCCCGTCCGTTGGAAAGCCCGTGTTTTTTTTGTAGTGTAATATCTAAACACAAAGGCTTTCTAATGCTAACAATCAGAAGAAAAATTGATGATTTGATTGGAGTATCTACGTTAACATTTGTAGCTTAGCTAATTTTCTCATTCTCTGATAAACACAAGATTCACACTTGTATCATCACCACATCTCTTTCAAGTTCTTCATCGTTCGATTCATGGTAGCATAACTGGAAAAATTATCCGAAAAACCCGTTCCGATCCAAAAACCGTCCCGAATCCTTTTAAAAATTACTCAAATCTGTGGGTTGGAGTTCGGGTTTGAGTTCAGCTAATATAATCTCATTACCCGTGAGTTCGGGTTTGGGACGAGTTTTCAATTCTCACTTACGGATACCCGAATAAAAATATAAAATTACAAAATACCCTCATTTTTACATATATTGTGTAAATTCCACTAGGGTTACATGATTAAATCTCCTTCCCCACTTTAGCTTCTCGACAGACTCTCTCCCTCTCCCTATGCATTTACGGTTGTCTCTACCTCTCTGCTTCTCACACACGCCCCTATCGGCGTCCTATGTTTGCCAGTAGCCGACCGTGTTTACTTTTGTTGGATATGCCTGTATCTATCTAAGACATTAAACTTGGACCCATGCCATCGAAACCTAACATCCATCGAATTGCAGCTAATTTAAGAATTTTATACTCTTGCACAATCTTTCGAAAGAAAAAACTAGAAACCACAAATAATTGACAAAAAAGAATTATATCTCACATAATCAGGTAGAAATCTAGAGTTCAAAGTCCCACAAAGAACGAAAAGCTAAATCAGAAATTAAAATCGTGACACCTTAGTCCATGAAAAAGAATCGAAAATAAATAGATGAAAATCACATATACCAGAAAACCTAGATTCATATACAATGAATCCATCCTTGGTCATCTTCTTCTACCTTCTTTATTACTAAATATCTTGCATTTCTTCCCTAAGTCGATATCTCTGGCGGAGATCCGATGCATGATAAACATGTCTAATATTAGAAATTACGAAACAAAACTAAAGATATCAAAGATTACGACAGAAAAATAAAACAAAATCATCAATTCTCTTCGTTGGTTGAGCTTGCAAGGGGAAACGAAAGAGGTGTCGGAGATTTGCTCGACGTAAAGATCATACAAACAAACTAGAGGACTGTTCTGGCCACGTGGTGAGCACCGATGATCACTTCAGATGAGAAGTCATTCCTAAATAACAATTGATACTTCAAATCTTGTACTTTCTCTCCCATGGTTTGGTTACGTTGGATTAGTTAGAAGAGGAAGAAGTTCATTGCCTTGAGCGAAAGGGAAGAAGCTCGTCATACATATTTCGCATAATTGGGTTTGAATCGAGATCACCGATTTGAAAATTATGTGAAGGAAGAGAACGAGGATAGGGTTTGAAAACAAGAGTTCGTTTGAGCTTTCAGATGTAGTGTGGGAACGCGAACGTGGGGTTAGAATCGAAAGCCACCTAAATCAAAACATTAGTTAATTTTTTAATAATAATTAAAATTGAAAAAATCGTTCCTATTAAGTTGTAAAAATTGTGGATCGTGGGATAAAAACGTGGAGCAAAAATTGAGAGGCATTTATTTTTAATTAATATTTACAATCAAAACATTAAAATTTGTGAAACTTTTAATTATTATAATTAAAAATATATTTTTCAAAAATTTAATTGATAATATGGTTTCACCATATCTTTTCATTTTATACAATTTATATATATATATATATGATGATTTTTAAATTCTTTATTAATTAAAAAATTTTTAAAAAAATAATACAAAAAGTTTATACTTTTATTATTAATATAAACTTTTAATTATATAATGTATGGAAATATTAGAAGATGACCAACATTTTAAAAGAAAATTTTTTCATAGTTTTAGAACATAAAAAGATAGTGAAGAGAGAAAACATATTATTTTATATATATCATAATTTTTTAATTTTGCATCAATTAAATATCGTTAAAAAATTAAACTAAACAATAACACAAAACTATATATTTTATTATTAATATAAATTTTTAGTTACATAAACGGAAATATTAGAAGATAATCAACATTTTCAAAGAAACTTTTAATATAACTTTAAAATATAAAAAATAATTAATAATATGAATGATTAGATTATTTTAATTAAGAGAAGACATAAAACTATCCTATTTTTATAATAATACTATGAATTGAAATATTATTTTCTAAATAAAAAATATTATCTATACTGTTTGAAATGTATTATTTAATATATTGATATATGATATTATTTGTTAATTCTATTTATATAATAACTAAATACTAATATATCTTAAGAACAAAAATTATATTTTTTAGATTTATTTAAATCAATATATTATATAATAATACTAAAACACTTCAAAAATATCCTCGTAAATCCGTAGAAAAAAATTGGAGAAAAGACATATGTGCCCTTATATTTTGTTAGTGAAAACATATACGGAGGAGGGAAAAGAAAATTTGAGAGGAGGGAAACAAAGTTGAGAGCTATTTCCTTCCATTTTCGAGCGATTTCCTTCCATTTTCGAGCGATTTATTTCCATTTTCGAGCGATTTCCTTCCATTTTGAACGTTTTGCAGCAATTTTCAAGCGATTTCCAATGATATTTTAGCCATTTTCAGTGATTTCCAGCGTTTTCGGTGATTTCGAGCAATTTCCAGTTATTTTTTGTGATTTCCGGTGATTTTTAGCGATTGTAGGCGATTTCGACCGTTTTCCGACGATTTCTGGCGATTTCCAACGATTTCTGGCGATTTTGGGTCGTAGTGGATCACAGGGTCGAACTGGATTATAGGGTCACAGGGCCACAAGGTCGAACTGGATCGCAGGGTTGCAGAACCACAAGATCGAATTGGGTCGCAGGGTTGCAGAACCACAAGATCGAATTGGGTCGCAGGGTCGCATTGAGTCATTAGGTCATAGGGTCGTAGGGCAGAATGTGTTATAGGGTCGCATGGTCGAACGAGCTTGCTGGGTCACAAGGTCGATCTTTAAATTATCATGTTCAATATTTCTTTATAAACTTTTGATATATTGCAAAATTATTGCAGAAGACATTAAACACAAAGACTTGGAGCGCTATTATTTCCTTTGCAATGACATTTATTAAAAGAGAAGAGAAACACTCATACACTGAATGACCTTATGGAAGGGTTCAAATGTTACAGTCTCGATCTACGTATACACCTCATTGGATTAAACGTCGCCGGCTTTCGTTTTGGATGGCCGTAATCCGACAACCTCACATCCCAATCCTCTACGTTCTTTGGAATATAGACGTCAAAAAGGATCCGACCAAGAACACCATGAGGATTGATAAGGTTTGTTTGAGGGTTCGGCAAACGAATCAAACCTTCCTTGTGTTCATCATGCACAGACCCGCCATCTCTTCCCACATAGTATCCTACCGAGCTGGGGACAAAAAAATGGTCAGTTGTGATAAGAGGAGTTCCGTTGAAGCTCGGATGAAGACCAGAGGTTGCTTTCCTCAGGCTTTGAATTGGCTCTGAAATCTCGTCATAATGAGTCCCTTCTATTCCCGCTGCTTCCTTATCAAGACGACGTATTTTCTGCGAATATATCGCGGTTGCTTTTGAAAGGAGCTCAGATACAGCAACCTTATAGTCGACCTGATGATGCCGATAGTGACCTATAGAAACATCATATCCAAAGTTAAGACTAAGGAGTTTGGATTTTCAGAAAATGGAACATAAAAGAACCTTTAGTAGACAATTACTCTATCCGAGTTGAGATCACAGGTTTAGAATGCTAACCTACATGAGGGGAGTCATTCCATTTTACTAGTTTTACACTTCCCCCGAGTTCTTTGAGACGTGTGAAAAAATTGTGTATAGTGCGATAAGGAGCAAGGTCATCCTTTTCCGAGCACAGAATTAGATATGGAACTCCCATTGTCTGCATAACGTGTCAAGGAAATGGACAAATAGAGATGAGGTGTAAATCAAAAAGATAATTCATTGAGATTTAACCGCCATCTGTGATACTTACGATAGTAGAGTAGAGAGTTTGCCAGTATTTGGCTCGCTGCGATTCAAACCGGTTGAGGAAAACAAAATCAAGACTAGAAGCAATACCATTTGCCGCCCATTCAAATAGTTTTGGAGGATTTGACATTTTGAGAATGGTTGGATGAACTGCAAATCGAGATCCCAAGTCACTAGTGAAATCCACTGGACTTGAATCATAGATAAATCCTGAGATGCAGTCCTTAACCAAACGACAATCGTCCTACACCAAAGGAGAAACTTCATTAGACTTATCCATCAAGGATCAAGCATAAATGCAACGAAAACTCTTTCTTAATAGAAACCACGATAAAGTCCCTCTGTAATGAAAAATATAAAGCAAAGCATGACACAACAACAGAAACAGTGGAGAAACAGAGCTTTAAACAAGACAAGGAGATATCCATACCAGGTTTAATCCAGTTTTGCATGTTCCGTCAAGTATCTGCAAGAGAAACAATATTCTGCATTACTCAAGTGGCTTTAGAGAGAAAAGTTCAGCAAAAGAACAAACACAGACACAAAATTCAGTTGACTTACTTGTAGAACCTTATACATACATGCAATTGGACCCCCCGAGAAGGATGCGAATACAACAGGAACTTTCCTTGTGTTTAGCTCCTGCACATCACAACACAATTTACGAAGAAACACATTAACAAAGAGAAACAAGGGCCCCTGAGATCATTACACAACAAAGTTCACTGCATCCTACCCACGCTGCATAATCGCAATTCCAAACCAAATCTGCAGACACGTATGGTGCAAAGACGAGTGAAAATTAAACTCACCTTCACAAGTTCAGACACAATATCAGAAGCTAAAACTGCAGCTTTGTCCGGAAAAAACCTGAGAGATCATACGTCAAGTAAGAGGAACATTCTTAGTCACATAATACAGATGCTTCTCGTGCTCAACAAGGAATTCAATTCAATGATTTTGGGGATAAAATTGGGATTCTGAATAAACATCCAATTCAACAAAATTACACATCAACATTATAATACAGCAAAAGATAACAAAATCAAGATATCCTTTGGAGAATCGAAAGACGGAGAAAACAAGAAAGAGAGAGAAGAGAGAACCAAACATGTTGAGAATCTGAGAGTGGCAAACGAGCGAATCCCATCCAATCGAAGAATATAGATCGACATAGCTCTTTAGATTACGTTCTTCGCTCGACATCCATGCGAACACCACCACGAGCCCTTCGCTTCCTCCGCCACTTTTCCTTCTCCAGTAGTATTGTCCTCCAAATCCCCACATCGTTTCCGCTCAGAAAGCCACCCAAATTCTCTAAGGTTTTTCCTTACAGTAAGCAGAGAAGTCGAGGGAAGACAAGAGAGATGAATCTGAAAGCACGAGCATAGCGAAGGAGACGAAGAACAATCATTGGGACTTATAAGGTCATGGATATGGCGTTGGTGTAGACATATCCACAGAGGATTTTTTTTTTATGGTTGGACACGTCTCTTTTTCATCTGGTATAGTGTTTGGTTTAAACTGTTAAATAAATAAATGTATTTTTAAAATAAATATCAATAAATTTTAAAATAAAATATAAATCATAACCGTTATTTTTCTACATTACATTTTTTTATCCACTCAATACAATTTTCTGTAATCAATTGTAAAAAAATGTTAGATGCTTTCCAAATAAACTTTTCGATCAACATCTAGACAAACTATTTGATGATCAGTTAAACTCTAAACGTTTCTAATTCTTTTTTAAATACTTACAAAAAATAAAGTTTATACCTCATCCATTTTATTATTGTTCACATATAAATACAAATGCATTTATTTTTTAATTTTATATTATTGATCTATGGTTTTATATCTATTAATGTGTTCAATGGGTCATATTTCTAAAACAATTTCCACAAAACTCAAATTGGTTGAGAAGTTTTTTTGTTGCTCTTAAACGTCATTTTCTTCTTATTTTCCCATTTCCCGTTAAAAAACATAAAGAAAGAAAGGAGGGACGGAAAATCAGAAATACCCTCGTAGGGCTAAAAGATTTCAAAAATACCCTTTCCCAAAATAATTATTAAATCCGAAAAAAAAAATTGAAGAAAAGATAAATTTGCCTTTAATGTTCGAACGTGGAAAAATGGAAATTCGGCAGTTTTTCGACGTGAAAAACTGCCGAAAACGAGAAAGTCGAACAGTTTTTCGCCGTGAAACCTGTTTAAAAGTTGATAGCAAGAAAAAAATAAGTGATGTCGAACTTGAGAGTGAACGATTTGAAGTTGGCGAGAAGGAAAATGGCTAGAATCAGCAGCATCACTGGCGAAGAGAGCACGAGTCAATCTTCAATGGCGTCAATAAGTGTAAGTAGTTCGATTTCTAGGGTTTTGCAAGCTTTCGAGTCACAAGGGTCAGTGTCAGTGAGTCGGTTAGGTCGCAAGGGTTGCAGGGTCGCACGGGTCGGTTGTGTCGCATGGGTCGGTTGAGTCGCATGGGTCGCTTAGGTCGGTAGAAGTATAATGTATTCGGAATTGGTCATTTTGCAGGTGGTGCCAAAGCCGAAATTTGTGTATGAATTCAAACACATGGACAGAATGCCAAAGATCACCACCAAGTGTAATCCTCACGAGACAATAAGGACGCTGAGAGGAATCTTAAATGAACACGAGTTGTATTACTTCGAGAAGGAGTCACAATTTAGGCATTTATTCCACTTACAATGTGACTCCACATTGACGAAGGTTCAAATGTCTGTACCACTAAATCACTCCGTGATTATACGGGACAATACAAAGTTGTGGTTCATCATAAACGACATTCTCATCCGGTACTCTATAGTGGAGCACGCACTAATTTCCGGATTGAAATGCGGACCATATCCCATAGGATGGGAGTCCATGATGAGTGTCACATTCAGGCTGAAGAATTTCGGCCGTGGAAAGGTGACCCCCGAACAAGTCAGTGAAAAGCTTGTGAAGGCGAAGGATTCCGACGACCGGAAGAGGTTCGCAACTTTGATATTGTTGGCGCAAGTTATGGCTCACAAGCCTTCAGCAGAAAACTCTATCAGCCATGATCTCATTGACATGGTTGATGACTTGGAATTTTGTGAAGGCTTTCCATGGGGTCGTTACACATTCGAGATGATTGTGGATACTTGCCGCAAGCACGTTAGCGGGGAATCACCGAAACCAAAATGGTATTGTGGCGGTTTCATGATCCCACTAATGGTAAGTTGTATATATTATTCGAATAACTTGAATGTTTTCGTACTTTTTGCATTCTTATCATTTTGTTTTAATGTTTCAGTTACTTCCATTTGAAACCATCCTTAGTTTGGACGGAAAGGGATGGTATGTTGAGGTTGTGATGCGCATCGATCATGCCCAAGAATGTGCAAGAAGATGGTTAAATCCAATTTTAACCCGAAATATGTAGATGTGAGAAGGCAGATTGGAGATTCTAAGGTAACAATTACACAAGGTTCACAAGGGAAACAAGGGTCACAGAGGGTAATAATGGTTATGTTTTGTTTTTCAGGATATTCTAAGTATTCTTCGTGCTGAACACGAAGAGGAAGCTTTACTTTCTGGTCTGGAGGATTACGAGGGATGCGACGATCCCGATGTTCAGATATGGATGAAACATCTTCGTAGAAATCCGAAGGGTATTTGTTGGGAGGATATCCGTGAGCAAGAACTGCTGACACGAAAAGCAGCTCTTGGTGATCAAAAAAAGGAGAAGGAAAAAGGGACTAAGAGGAAGGAGTGCATGAGTGATGCATTTTGCAGGAAAAAGGGACTAAGAGGAAGGAGTGCGTGAGTGATGCTGATGCTGATTCTGATGCTGCAGTCCCTCTGACACTGGAGAATAAATTAATAGGGGAAATAAGGAAGTCGGAGAAGAGAATCATCAACGCCGTAAGAGACCTTCTAAAATCAAAGGCTGCCGAGAAAGTTGCGATCACCGAAACCCAATCTTTCGACACTGTTGGTGATTTTGCTTTTGAATTCCTTCGATGTCCAAATCCAGTGTCAAGAAACCTTGCTCCTGATGGAGTTCCACCAAGTAAGTAATATTTAGTGAAAAGGTCATTTGAGTGTCAATTTCCATCGAGACATATAAGTCGTAGGGTCGCATAAGCCGTAGGGTCGTTAGAGTCGTAGGGTCGCATAAGCCGCAGGGTCGTTAGAGTCATATGGGTTTCATATGTCGCATGTGTCACTGGGTTGCTAAAGTCGAATGGGTCGCATGGGTCGCATTGGTCCCATTGGTCGCATGGGGATAATAGGTCGCATGGGTCGCATTGGTCGCCATATGTTTAATGAGGTAAATTTTATGCAGGTGCTGGACCTTTATCGAAGGAGCCGGCGAAAAGAGCAAGAACAACGGTGGTTCAAGAACCTGAGGAGTTTGTGTGGAATCCTAGTGGATTTGTAAAGGACTTGATAAGCCGATTTCTTTCCTTCATTGAGGCTAGCGGTGAAAAGTTGACTAATCTATATTGGTTCCTGAAGACAACTCGACATGAGCAATGGTGAATATCTGAGATAGATATTCCCCGGGGGCCAAAGTTTTGGGAGATTATATTAAAGGCCAACGCATGGCTTGAAGATGAAGTAAGTTTTTTTAAACACTTAGTCTCACAGAGTTTTGTGTCATATGTATTCCTGTGAGTAAATTTTTTTTTGCAGCAATTGGATGAGGCGTTGATGGAGCTGTCTTCTCGCTTGGCATCGGATCCCAGCGCGTATCAGAATTATTACGTTTGTCATGTTGCTTTCATGCAGACGCTCTCGATGTGGACGTACGAGGATATGGAAACTTTTCCGGAAAAGCTTAGTCAGTTTTTGAACGCCAAGCCACCAATTAGTGATTATGAAGGTTTTGTCTCGGTTCTAAACATTCCATCGGACGAAAATAGATGGGTATGATGTCATTGGGTAGCCATCAAAGCGGATTTCAAAACCCGATGCATCACGGTATATGACTGTAAGATGAGTCTTAAGGAACCGCATATCGATCCGGTGATTGAGAAGATAAGAAAAGCTGTCCCCAAGATGCTCATTCTCGGAGGGTTTCCTTCTTTGGCTTCTGGAGAAGATGAATGGAGGTATGTGTATTATGATGGTCTGCCACAGAACCAAAGCGGGAATGACTGTGGTGTTTTCTCCTACAAATTCGTAGAAGCCTCGTTATAAAATGATATGAATCTGTTTCGCTTAATTTGCGAAGACAAGGTTACTTCCATGCGTGAGAAGATGGTGGCTGATATATATAGTAATGGAGAACGTACCATTGAACCCGAAGACTAACTTGATATTTGGTAAATTGTTTTTTTTGGACTGGTAGATGTGAACATTTGGTACATTGTTTTTTTTAATATTTGGTACATTGTTTTTTTTCTAATATTTGGTACCATTGTCTTTTTTTTCTAATATTTCGTACAAGGGTCACAGAGCCTCATACGTATAATATCGCGTAATATTATACAATCTTCGAAAATATTCCAGATTTAAATAAGATATCAGAAAATATCCAGAATATCTCATAGAATATCATCAGAATAACTTTTGTGACCTTTGTAACCCATGGACGACTCATGCGACCACATAATACCCTTGTTCGACTCATGCGACCTATGCGACTCGGTGCGACTTGTCGTTTTGTTGTCAGACTCCTGTCTTGCCACCAATGTGACCCATGTGACCCATGTGACCCTTCCTACCCATGGACTTGTCGTTTTGCAGTCCGAATCTTTTCTTCCGACCCATGTGACTTGTCCTTTTGCTGTCAGACTCCTGTCTGCCGACCCATGTGACCCTTCCGACCCATGTATATAAGTTAACGTCTACGTTTCTTCTCTTAGTATGCGTATCTAACCCATATTTCTATGAAAAATCTTTTTTACCTTTGTGACCTGCGTGGCGCAGTCACCATTGTCGACGCAGGGCATCGTGCTGTCTATGTGTTACTCAAGGTCTTGGTAATCGGCGGACTCAGGGTCTATGCAGTCACTGACGAGTTGCGGGGGTGAGTTAGGTGACGGTGTTGGGTCACTCTTCAAATGTTCACTGGAAAACGAAATACATGGCATGAGATGGCTTAGGTGACGGTGTTTGGTCACTCTCTGCTAATGTAATATTTCTCCAGTGAACTCATGCGACCCATGCGACCCCTGCGACCCTCAGTGAACTATTTCTCCAGTGGAAATAGAATGCGTGCAGAATCTTTGATTGACTTTGTAAATGTATTGTTTGTTACCAGTGAACTCATGCGACCCATGCAACCCTCAATGAACTATTTCTCCAGTGGAAATAGAATGCCCGCAGAGTCTTTGATTGACTTTGTAAATGTATTGTTTGTTAGGAAAAATAATTAAGCACCCATGCGACCCTCAATGAACTATTTCTCCAGTGGAAATAGAATGCGTGCAGAATCTTTGATTGACTTTGTAAATGTATTGTTTGTTAGGAAAAATAATTAAGCACCCATGCGACCCTCAATGAACTATTTCTCCAGTGGAAATAGAATGCGTGCAGAATCTTTGATTTTGTAAATGTATTTTTTTGATTGGTTTTTGTCATTTTATCATCCTAAACCCGTAAATTCGTCGAGTTCGCATCTATTCATCAATATATGCGATCATGCGACCCATGCGACCCTAATTTGGCATTTATGCGACCAAGCGGCCCATGCCATTATCAATATGCCATTAACAATATATTTGGGTTGTATATGTCTAATTTAGAATCAATATAGATAATAATATAAATAATATCGACATTTGAAGAAAATGTTAAATGTATTGTTTAATCATCCGCCGAGTTCTTAAAACACTACTATCACTTTTGAAACACGGGCATTGGTTATACACAACTCAACTAGGTACACATGGGTCACAATCTATTTTAACCGTTTATTGACGTTGTAAATGTATTGTTTTGATTGGTTTTTGTCATTTTATCATCCCAAACACGTAAATTCATCGAGTTCGCATCTATTCATCAATATATGCGACCATGCGACCCATGCGACCCTAATTTGAAATTCATTAGTTTGACGTTGTAAATGTATTGTTTGATTTGTTTTTGTCATTTTATCATCTTAAACCCGTAAATTCGCCGAGTTCGCATCTATTCATCAATACATGCGACCATGCGATCCATGCCACCCATGTGACCCTTATTTGGAATTAATTCATTTTCACCAGAATTCCCGCAAAACTTTTCACCAAAATTTGAAAAAAAATTTCGAATTCC
>CM071868.1:15155782-15166959 GCA_036759665.1 Gynandropsis gynandra | reverse complement strand
AGGGACCGATTGGGGACTACTTTTCCGGTCCCTAATTAGGGACGGATTGGGGACTAAAATTTCCGTCCCTAATTAGGCACGGATTGGAGACTGGAAAAAATTGGAGCCGCGCGATTGGATACTACCATTGGTCGTCTCTAATCCGTCCCTAAACTAGTTTAGGGACGGATTGGGAACCGATTTTTCGGTTCCTAAAACCTGTTTTTCTTGTAGTGTATTTGTTCGTTTCAGATTAATTGGTTGTTCGTAATGCTTTTATTCTTGTTGGTAGCTTGAATGAATGTTTACAAAAATCTAATTGCATTGGGAGATGAATTGGATTTTGGAACATAGCCATGATATGAAGTCTCAATTGAGTTAGAACCTTGGTCGGTCGGTTAATTGAACTTAGGAATTTGGATAGCGATCTTAATGCATCTAGTAGGTGAGATGACATAATTGAGAGATTAGTAGTATGCATGTTAGATAGTGGGTTTAGGCATCGAGAGAGTCATTTCCTAGGAAAGAGCTTGAATTACCCGAATACGTAACGATATCTATAACCATGATCTTGTTAGAACTTTGTTGCATCATCGTGCATCTCTCGAAACATGTGATGTTTAGTTCATTGAGTTTAATCTGGTAGTTAGTTAGTTAGTTTATCTTTATTCATATTCCAACCACATATTGATTTTACACGTTCTATTAATTAGTTACTAGCTTTTGAGGTGCACCGATTCCTCGTGTTCGACCCTGGTACTACACGATCCTATTCTGGCGGCAGCGTTAGTCTAGGTATTTTATTACTTTAGATTAACCACATCATTTTTGGCACCGCTGCCGGGGAATTCGGGCGGTGTGTTGAACAGCAACATCTATTGAGATTTTTCAGCCACGAGCGTTGCAATAAAATCAAAACTTCCAGCCAAGAATGCAGCCTCAAAATCAAGGGTATCAATCATGTGCGCCACAACCAAACCAATCCGAAGCTGCTCCCGACATCAACACCATGTTCACCCGTCTCCTCCAATTCCAAGAAAATCAATGCAACTTGTTGATGGAAGTGCAACAAAATCAGAATAAATTGATGAGGGATGAAGAGAACACCAAGAAGCAGATAGAAAGATTTCAAACTCATCTTAGACACGTGGGGACGCAAATCAAACAATTAGCACAAGAAGCAGCACGTCCGCAAGGAATTCTACCGGGAGACCGGAAGCGAATCCCCATAAGCACGTCAACGAAATTTATCTAAGGAGTGATGAGAGGTAGATCTCTCGTTCCTTCAATATTTGAAAAGGATGAAACGTCTATTGCAACAATGGAAAAGGGCAGTAACGTTAAAGAACACAAAAAGAAAACCGAGGAGAAAGAGGAGCAAAAATACGTAAAACCAGATTCGAGGCAACCTCCATTGCCATTCCTACAACGTCAATGCATGAAAACGGTGGATCAGCCAACTCCCTCGATATTTGAAAAGGGCGAATAATCTAACACAGCAGCGGATAAGGCTATAGACATTGATGAGCATAAGAAGAAACCCGAGGAGGAAGTGTAGTTCAACTCAAACGACACACTTGAGCAGCCGTGCGTTATCGATTTCGTGTTCCATGACGACATCTTGGAGAAATTAATCGAGGAAGTTCTTGAAGAAGTCGGGAGCATGGATTTTCTAGTAACGACTTTTCTAACAGCTAGAGAAGGATTATATAAGGACCCAAACGAGCTGCTGAACAACGAAAAGAAGGAACACCCCCCCCCGGACCGAGACTTTCGTACAACTCGAGCTAAATACGACGTAAATCAATACATAAACAATCCCGAGACGCTGAAAAGCTACGCCAAACGTCCAACACACAATTGGAGTATCGATAAGGCACCCAAGGTGATGATGAAGCCTTCACCACAAGGACTCAGGCATCAACAAATTCCGGAGACGTTGAAGGAAACGAGATGTGAATGCCTAACCGGTTTCATGGAGTGCATAACCGGACTTATGGATTGCTCAACCAAATTCTTTGGACAGCACGATTTAGCCCCCAACATAGGGAACAACACGACCGAGCTTAGGGAGTACGTGACCGATCGTGTAAGGAATCCAACTGATCCGCGTGCTACACCCTATCGAGCACACTATGCACGCGAGACGTTACGCACACGATTACGTCGAGGACATCCATTTGATGAGTAACATCTTGGTCAGGCTCGTGACCTTAAACAAGCGCTTCTCAGGAGGCAACTCTAGCCCCATATCCTTTTAGTTATTTCATTTTAAATTTTTTTAGAATTTGAATCTTATTATTTTCACAAGCATGCACCTTACCAACAACCTCGATGTATCGTACTGTCTCCTTTAGAATGTGTAACTTTTGTTACAGTTTCCCACTTCGACATCATCCACAATATAAGGATAGACGCATACACCCGGCTGCATCAACTCGGGACAGCAAGCACACATAAGGTGCACAATTTCCTATCTCCTTTAGATTTCCCCGAGTTTTTGTATGTTAGTCCTTGTCTTAGGTTTTTGAACACCGGGGTAGTGTTTCGTTCACGTTTGAGGGGTACTCTTTGAATGTCATGGTTGTGATTAGGATTTAGATGTTGAGTTCTTCATATTGTTTTAGCTTTTACGTTAGTTTTGTTAGGATTAGACGGACAGATATCTAGTACGAAAATTTTCAAACTTTAGTCACTTCTATGCAACTTTGTCGAATCAGGAACAAAATTCTAGGTTTGCTAAAACATACCTTTAGGTATCTACTAGTTAGTGGTCGTGCATGAATCCATAGCCTATAGTTGTATTCCACCCCTAGGTTTCAATCCCAAGCACTTATATCTCCGAGCATACCGTTCATTCCTTGTTTTATTTCGATCGTTATATTTCCACGCACTTACACTCCGTTGTCAATAGAATAAATTCTTTAACTATTCCAGCCTTACATTGACATGAGTGCGTCGATATTGATGGTTTGGGTCAAGTGTTGGGTTGAGGCTATTTTTCTACGTTCTAAAGGTTAGAGTCGATGCGTATTCACAATAGTTTAATCAAAAGAAAAAAATCAGCAATGACGCAACCTCTTCACTACGCTAAGGTTACAAGACCTTATGAGTGTGCCAATTGGCAACTTGGGTCTAAGTAGAAGGCTTTCCTCTTCAACTAAGAAATCCTAGAAACTGAGTGCGAATTTTTAAAAAATGTGTGGAAACCGAAAAGAAGAAAAAGAGAACCGAAAAACAAAAAGAATTGTTTTAAAGAATGATATCGAACTGTTTGCGCATTAGATTGTGTATGGAGATCGCTCGGATGTTGTCTAGGGGTTAGTGACGTGAATTTAGGATATGTGTAGGATTACACTGCTTGTGGTTCTTGGTAGATAGGGGTCTAAATTCGGTGCGTTTAGATCTATGTTCGTGTGACGAGTTGTTGTGTAGGGTGGCTGACTATTTGAGTTGATTGTACTAGTTTTCGGTTGTTGTCTAACTCTTCTCATGTTTAGTTCTAGACTTCCTCGGAGACGAGCAAAGGTTAAGTCTGGGGGAGTTTGATAACTTCTATTTTGTTATAGTATTTTAATCTCTTTTTATAGTTAGTTTCATCATTCATTTGAACTTCACCAAGCATTAAAGCATAATTTAGTCCTCTTTTAGTGTTTCCTCGTGTTATTGCAGGAAATAAAATATCGGGATACAAAAACGAGTAAATGAAGCAAAACTAAGTAAACCCACTCTCCTATGAGCTATGCACGGTCAGCATTCAAAGAATTATAAACCGAAGAAGATAAATGGAAGCAATGGCTGCTTACAAAAATGGAAACAATAGCCGCTTACAAAAATGGAAACTTTCGGTGGCTGGAACAAAAATGGAAACTTTCGGTTGCTGAAACAAAAATAAGAAAAAAACGGTTGGAAAAAGAAAAGGAAACATGGTTTACATAAAATAGAAGCAAGTTTCTGGAACAAAAATGTAAACTTCCAACCGCCTACACAAAAATGGAAAGATAGCCGCCTACACGAGAATTGGAAACTACGACCGTCGGAGATAAAAAATGGAAATAGTTGTTGGAAGAATTAATGGAAATGCAAGAAAAAAAAGAAGGCAGCCAAGCGAAGAGGAAAAAAAGGAAAAAAGAAAAGGGATCCATTGCTGCACAAGAGAAGAACGAAAAAACAAGCTGTTGAAGAAAATGGAAACCTAGAAAAAGGAAATTAGCCAAAGAGGAAAGGAGAATGAAAAGGAATGGCCTGGAGAGTTTAGATTCGGCCAAAGAGGAAAAGAAGGAGAAAAGGAAAGAGGAAAGAGGATGTAGGGGTCAAGAGGGCAGAAGATTTCAGACACAACACACACCACACAACACAGACGACACAGAGCAGACGCAGAGAGAGGAGAGAGAACGGGTAGAATGCACATGAAGACAAGGACGGAGCGAGGAAGCCGGAGCACGGAGAAGTTGTTGAAGACATCGGTAATAGAGTAGGGAGGGATCTCATTCGTTATCCATGTTGAATATAGCTATCATTCATAGTTCATGTCCGAGTAGGTCCATAGCCATGGGTTAGAGAGCTTTGTCGATATGTAATGAAGTTTTGTTCTTAATGCTTGGTTATAATATTTGTTCGTTTTGGATTGATTGGTTGTTCGTAATGCTTTTATTCTTGTTGGTAACTTTAGTGAATGTTTATAAAAATTTCATTGCATTGGGAGATGAATTGAATGTAGCCATGATATGAAGTCTCAATTGATTTAGAACCTTGGCCGATCGGTTAATTGAACTTAGGAATTAGGATAGCGATTTTAATACATATATTAGGTAAGATTACACAATTGTAAGATTGGTAGTACGCATGCTAGATAGATGGTTTAGGCATCGAGAGAGTCATTCTCTAGGAAAGAGCTTGAATATTCCCCGAATATGTAACGATATCTATAACCATGATCTTGTTAGGACTTTGTTGCATCATCGTGCATCTCTCGAAATCTGTGGTGTTTAGTTCATTGAGTTTAATCTGATAGTTAGTTAGTTAGTTTATCTTTATTTGTATTCCAGCCACTTATTGATTTTACACATTCTATTCATTAGTTACTAGCTTTAGAGTTGCATCAATTCCTCATGTTTGAGCCTGGTACTACACGATCTGTATTCTTGCGGAAGCGTCAATCTAGGTATTTTATTACTTGAGATTAACCACATCACATTGGTTTCAGCACCTATCATTCAACCACCGGATTGGAACTTACCATTCGAGATTATGTGTGATGCTAATGACTACGCTGTTGGGGCTGTTTTAGGACAACGGAGAGACAAGGCTTCTCATGTCATCTCCTACGCTAGCAAGACACTAGACGACGCTGAAATCAACTATGCCACAATCGAGAAGGAGCTCCTTGTTGTCATATTTGCCTTTGACAAGTTCAAATCCTATCTAGTTGGGTCAAAGGTAATCTTCTATACTGATCACGCAGCACTCAAGTATCTTCTAGGGAAGAAAGATGCGAAACCACGCCTCATCCGATGGATCCTTATTTTACAAGAGTTTGATCTCAAAATTAGAGAAAGGAAGGGGTCAGAGAACGTCGTTGCAGATCATCTCTCTTGCATCATTTTGGAGGACAAGAGACCTATCGATGATTCCTTGAGAGACGAAATCATATGCACACTTACTTCAGGTAACCCCGCTCTTTGGCATGCTGATTTTATTAATTTCCTTGTGAGCGGTATACTACGCCCCGACCTTTCTTTTCATACGTTCAGGAAATTTTTTGCGGACGTCAAACATTACGATTTGGACGATCCAATTCTCTACAAAAGATGCGCGGACGGGGTCTTTAGGAGATCATCCCCGAGGAAGAGGTAGAGAGCATTCTTTTCCATTGTCATGGATTGAATTATGGAGGCCACTTCAGCAAGTTCAAAATCGCTTTAAAGGTGCAACAAGCGAGTTTTTATTGGCCAAACATCTTCAAGGATTCCCATAGGTACCTTTCCTCTTGTGATAGATGTCAAAGAACGTGAAATATAGGTAAGAGGGACGAGATGCCACAGAACTACATCCTTGAGGTAGAATTGTTTGATGTTTGGGGTGTAAATTTCATGGGACCTTTTCTCTTGTCATGTGGCAACCAATATATTTTGGTAGGTGTACATTATGTGTCTAAGTGGGTAGAAGCCATAGCTACGCCGACTAATGACTCTAGGGTAGTGATGAAATTCTTTAAGAAAATAATATTCCCTCGTTTTGGTGTTCCCAGAGTAGTCATTAGTGACGGAGGCTCACACTTTATTGTTAGACAATTTGAGGCCCTCCTTAAGTAGTATGGCATGAAACATAAGGTAGCTACACAGTACCACCCAGAAACTAGTAGACAAGTGGAGTTTTCGAATAGGGAAATTAAGGGTATAGTAGAGAAAACCGTGTCTAGGTCCCGTAGAGATTGGTCGATGAAATTAGATGATGTGCTATGGGCCTTTAGGACTGCGTTTAAGACTCCCATTGGCATGACTCCTTTTCAGCTTGTCTATGGCAAGTCTTGCCACCTCGCCATATCGAGCTAGAGCACCGTGCCTATTGGGCGACAAAGCTCCTTAACTTTGATCTTACGAGTACAGGTGAGAAACGACTTTTGTAGGTGAACGAGCTAGACGAGCTTCGCATTGATGAATACGAGAACTCTATAATCTACAATGAGCGTGCTAAGAAATTGCATGACAAGAAGATCCTACCTCATGACTTTCAGCCAGGTGACTTAGTTCTACTTTTTAACTCTCGTCTTAAGCTTTTCCCGAGCAAACAACGGTCCCGCTGGTTTGGTCCTTCATGTACAAGAGGTATTCCCTCATGGAACAGTAGAACTTTGGAGTGAGATCAGTGGAATGTTCAAAGCTAATGGGCAGCGACTAAAGCTCTACGAAGCCACTCAACCGATCGAAAGCGGAAACTCAATTCCCTTTTCGATCCACCCATTGCGCACACATGAGGCATGGTGACATCAAGCTTAAAGACGTTAAATAAGCATTTTTTGGGAGGTAACCCAACACCTTTTTTTCTATTTTTCATAGTTGTTCAGTTTCAAACTCGGTTTATTAAAAAAACAAAAAAAATACAAACGTGACTTAACTTTCCTTACCCTCCATCGGAGATTAACGTCGAGGACAGCATTCAATTCAAGTATGGGAGAGCAGCTCACGTTTGTCAGGTGACTTTGTTTCATGTTATTTTATGTTTCTGTATGATTTCATAGTTCTTAGTTTAGTTTTTAGTTTTTTTTTTCATGAGTTAGATTCGTCCCATGCACTTGTCCGGTGCCATGTTTTGAGATGAACCCTGAACCTAGAATACTTAAGAAGCTGGCATTTTCCGTGATATTGTGCATGCTTGAGCTAGGTTTTTCATAAGCGTTAGAGCTTATTAGTCGGTTGAAAAACAAATAGGTCGTAATTCTTTGGGAATCCTCGTGTTGCTTGTGGGAGGTTTAGACGAGATTGCTAGGCTAGTTTCTCGTTTATTCTCTCCATCCAGATGGTTATACTTCGTTTAGATGATGCTCTACTTCTTTTGATGAGGATTATTAGATCATATGAAAATGAACTTGTTTTGCATAATAAGAGCGCACACTAACACTCCGCTGTCGATAGAAATAATACCTAAAAGCATGATCTAAAATCGATATGAGTGCATCGACCTTGATACTCTTTCGATGGTTCGGGTCTAAGTGGTGGGTTGGCGGTCATCTTTCTACGTCCTAAGGGCATGACACAATAAAACCGCCACCTACTCCGCTGCACTCTTGAACGAGATGCATGAGTATATCATAATCGATAGTCAAGGTCTAAGTAGAGGCTGGATCCCTTCAAATCCGATGTCCTAGGAACCTAGTGTGTCTGCACAACATAAAGCAAAAAAAATGAGAGAAAAATAAAAAAGAAAGAAGAAATGAAAAAATAAAATAAAGAAAGAAAGAAGCTCGTAAATGAAACAAGTATCCTCGTTTGTTCTACGTTTAGCATTTGTTTGAAGTTTTGTTTGGTGGAGAGAGTTGTGATTGCTTATTTAGTTTGCCTTCGATTTGCTTTCTCATAGGTAGCCATGCCGAACCAAGGATGAAGCTTGAAAAATTATTAGGCCGAATTTGCTCTCGACTTGCTAGTTGATCGATTAGGTTTGCTTTAGCGGTGTTTCTAGGAGAAAGGGGAATTCTCGGTTTTTGTATACCCCATATGTTCCACATTTACATTTGCTTAGGGAGAAGCAAACATTCAAGTCTGGGGATTTTCATCGTCTCGTTTTCATACGTGTTTCTCAAATGATTTTAAAGATGTTTATGATGATAGATGTGATGTTTACATGTGATTTTGTATCCGTTTTACTCTTTTTCGTGTTCTTACAGATTTCAATGCTAATTTGATTCATTTCAAAGCTAAAGAATGTACACGGGACAAAGTACTAGCATCAAGGATCGTAACGGAGCAAATAGGACGAGAAACAGCGAGGACCAACTCAACCCACGCGGGGTGGATCCCTTAGCCCGCATGTGCTACAAACTCCGAAACTTTCAGCACGCCTCGGGCTGATGTTGAGCCCGCACGGATCTTCAACTGCAACACAGCCCGCGCGGGGCACTCACCCTTAGTCTGCGGGGGGCATAACCTCTAGCAACTCTTGGATGGCTTCGGCTGATGATCAGCCCGAGCAAATTCATCCTAACCAAGGGATCCCATGCGGTGCACTCACCAACCCGCACGGGTCACGTCTGCCACCTGCAAAGAAGAGAAAGGAAAGTTGTGCAAGAAAAAGAAGTGGTTAGTTGCCGACAGAAAAAGGAAACATGTTTTGAGAAGAGGAATCGAAACCATATGGATGGAAAATGGGAAACGTTACAACTTATTAAAGAATGTAAACTAATGCAAATAAGAATGGAAAACACACAAAACTGCAGGATGCAACAAAGACGAAAGAAGAGAAAAGGAAGTGAGCGGCCAAAGAGGAAAAGAAAGAGAAAAGGAAAGAAAGAAAAGAAGAAAGGGCAAAGAGGAGAGCTCTGAGTCGAGTTCAGTTTTGGAGTTTGGAGATCACACAAGAGAGAGTTGCAGAGAGTGAGAGTAGAGAGAGAAGGCAGGTTCATAAGCACTCTTGGCAAATTCAAGGAGCGTTAAAGATCAAACCAGGACTTCGGTTTCGTTTGGTTTTTTATGTTCTTTAAATTGTCTATTTCAATTGTGTTGTTTGTTTTCGAACTCAAGAACGAGTATTCGTTTTGTTCTAGGAGAAGGGATTAGCCCATGGCTATCTCAAAACCTCTTTGATTTAACTTTGAATGTAATTTCACGATTTTGCTTATCTATTCTTTGTATGAGTGTTTGATTGACTTGTATTTATGAAGGCCAAGTAGATGCATGTTTAAGGATTTAGGAGAAGGACCGAAAGGAGAATTCTAATCCCGGATGATCAGGTTTAGAACAATCAAGACAACATCATGAAAGTAGAGTAGTAGCGGTTGCGGGTTAATCGGATGAATCATAGAACTTATGGATTTAGCTTAAGGTGTCAGCTACGAAAGTAGGGGATAACTTGACTAGATCATGTATCTACGCCTTGAGACAGGGTAGATATCATATTAGGATCTCCTCCTTGGGTAACTTGACTAGGAGTGCATGATTAGATAGGTTGATTGTTGGTTTCGGAAGTCTTGTGGTGAAATCGTATCCTAGAATGTTTGTCTCATTGTTAAGAACACGTAAATTTATTGTTTTCAGTTTTTTCATTCTTAAAACAAATATCTCGTTGTTTGCAAGTTTGATTCTTAGTTTGAGTTTAGTTTGTGTTGTGTAGTCCTTATGGGATCGACACCTAGAGTACTACACACATGTCGTGAACTTGCATGTAGTTTAGGTTAATATTGTTTAACTTGGAAAGCATCAACTTGATTCGCATGGGTCACAAGGGTCGCAAGGGGTCGCAGGGGTCAAATGGGTCGTGTATGTTGGGTCGCATATGTAGAAAGGGTGGCAAGAGTCGTAGGGGTCACTGGAGTCAAATGGGTAGCAAGGGTCGCGTATGTTAGTGTTTGTTTGTTCGTATATGTTGAAAGGGTCACAAGGGGTCGCATAGGTCAAATGGGTCACGTATGTTGGATCGCATGGGTCATAGGGGTCAAATGGGTCGCAAGGGGTCGTAGGGGTCAAATGGGACGCAAGGGGTCGTAGGGATCACAAGCGTTGTGTATGTTGGCGTATATTGGTTCGCATATTTTGAAAAGGAACAAATGGTCGCATCTGAAAAATGAGTCACGTATGGTTGGTCGTATATGTTGAATGGGTGGAATGGGTCTTAGGGGTCAAATGGGTCGCATGGGTCGCGTATGTTGGCATATGTTGGTTTGCGTATGTTGGGCACATATGCCGAAAGGGTGGCAAGGGTCGCAGGGGTAGCAGCAGTCAAATGGGTCGCAGGTTGCGTATGTTGGCGTATGTGGGTTTTCATATGTTGAAAGGGTCGCAAGGGGTCGCATGGGTCAAATGGGTCACGTATGTTAGGTCGCATGGGTCGCAGGAGTCAAATGGGTATGTATGTTGGGTTGCATTTGTCAAAATGGTGGCAAGGGTCGTAGGGGTCCCAGGAGTTAAATTGGTCCTAGGGGTCGCATGGGTCAAATGGGTCGCATGTGTTGGGTAGCATATGTTGAAAGGGTGGCAAGGATCACAGAGGTTGCAGGAGTTAAATGGGTCGTAGGGGTCGCAAGGGTCGCATATGTTGGCATATGTTGGTTCGCGTATCTTGGGTCGTATCTGCGAAAGGGTAGCAAGGGTCGCAGGGGTTGCAAAGGTGGCGTATGTTGGTGTAGGTTGGTTCGCATATGTTGAAAGGGTTGCAAGGGGTCCCATGGGTCAAATGGATCGCGTATGTTGGGTCGCATATGTCTAAAGAGTGGTCGGGGTCGTGATGCGTTATCAGAGTTAAATAAAATAACCTAAACTACCCGCAAGTGCACGGCACGTGGCTAGTATTTTAGGGGTCGATCCCACAGAGACTACGCAACACAATCTAAACTCGAACAATGAATCAAACTTGCTAACGAAAGAATATGGATGAAGAATGAAATACTGAAAGTAAATAAATGAGTTGGTTCTTAACGATAGGACAAACATTCTAGGAATCCAGTTTCACCACAAGACTACCGAAACCGACAATCGATCTATCTA
>CM071868.1:15112790-15150424 GCA_036759665.1 Gynandropsis gynandra | reverse complement strand
TGAGTAGACTAGAAGTGCCTTGCGACCTGGTTATAAACCAACAAAGAATGAACGAAAGGAATCAGGTAGAAAGAATCGAAAGTAAAAAGCAAAAATAAAAACAAAGCAAGAAGGACTCTAGGTTCGAATCTAAGACGCGTTGACAATAGTCCCCGGCAACGGCGCCAAAAACTTGATGCGTTATCAGAGTTAAATAAAATAACCTAAACTACCCGCAAGTGCATGGCACGTGTCTAGTATTTTAGGTGTCGATCCCACAGAGACTACGCAACACAATCTAAATTCGAACAATGAATCAAACTTGCTAACGAAAGAATATGGATGAAGAATGAAATACTGAAAATAAATAAATGAGTTGGTTCTTAACGATAGGACAAACGTTCTAGGAATCCAGTTTCACCACAAGACTACCGAAACCGACAATCGATCTATCTATCATGCAATCCCAGTTAAAGCTATCTAGAATAGATAAACTAAAACGGGAAGATGCATTCAAAGATAAATAGAAAGTGGTTCCGGGATAGCCAAGGGCTAATCCCTTCTCCTAGAACAAACAAACTACTCGCTCATGCGTCTGTAAACAAACATAAACAAAGTAGAAAGTCTAAGGAACATGAAAACCAAGCGAAACCGAAGTGTCGGGTTGATCTCCAATGCTCCTCGCTTGCCTCCTCGCAAGAGTGTCTTCTCCAATCACGAACTGAATGAATTCTCCAATGTAAGCTTGCTCCAATGACGTCTTCTGCCTCCTTTTATGCACTTTAAGTCGGTCTAGATGTTGCCTAAATTTCCTTACCGACTTCCCATTTTTTTAAGTTAATTTTACTTAACTTAATGAGCAGTTACGGGCAGCGACCCACTCGGGAGATCATTGTGCCCGCTCGGGTGCGGCTAGGGCAAGTCGCGCGAATGCATGGGGCGTGAGTGATGCCCGATCGGGCATGGTGTGTGCCCGGTTGGGTGCAAGGCATATGGTCGGGCATATTCATGCCCGAGTTGTGCATGAATTGTGCATAAAATCAGCCGTAGCTTTTGCCCGATCGTGCAAGAGTTATGCCCGACCGGGTGGAGGCTCTTCATGTCGAATCTCGTCTCGTTTGTCCCGTGATGATCCCCGAAGTTTCTCCTTAGCTCCGTGCATGTTCCTTTAGCTCCAAAATGATCCAAATACGCGTAAAAACCTGTAAGAACATCAAAACACGAAAATAAGTAAAACGGATACGGAATCATATGTAAAACAACACATATATATCGAAAACGTCTCTTAATTCGTGCAAGAAATACGTATGAAAACGAGATGATCAGGTCGCAGGGGTCAAATGGGTCGCGTATGTTGGGTCGCACATGTCTAAAGAGTGGCCAGGGTCGTAGGGGTCAAATGGGTTGCAAGGGGCTACATATGTTGAAAAGGGTGGCCAGGGGTCACAACGGAATAAAATACCGATAATAACAATAATAATAAATCCACAATAATATTATATCCACAATCAAAATACAAACATGAAGTTCAAGTTCAAGGGAATGAACCCCGAACAATAATTACTGAAATCAAACAATGTTGTCCATTTTCATGGCAAAACTTTCTCCAACCCCCTCTAATACTAGCCCCACCATGACTCACGGGCCTCAAATCTATCGCCCACACTCTTCCTTGATCGTTCATCTGCATTTTCTTACATCGTCTATTGATAAGACCGTTTGACCTTGCAAACCCTATCGAAAGGGTCTCCACCATCACCAAAGTTACATAAGTAGAAATAATTAAAAATACATTCTCTTCATGTAACATACGACAGAGAGACATATGAAAGAGATTACAAGGTAGTGTTCTAGATTGCTCAGAAAGTGAGTTGGACGAAATGAGAAAAATTTGGCATTTTCGAAGTCAAGAGATTATGAGTGTTAGAGCGAAAGATAAGTAGATGATGATGAGACTTAAAAAGAGAGTGTATCGTTATTCGAAAAAAGGGAAAGGCTGGAATTCAGAAAACAGGACCCTGACATCGAATCGACGGAAGAGAAAGGATGTGACCAACATTGACCACACTATTATTTTTTTGAAACTTTAATGAAAAGTTCGGCGGAAACTCGATGAATTTATGGGTTTATGAGGATGAAAGGACAAAAACTAATAAAATAATACATTTTCAACGTTAAACTAATTTATGCTAATTGAGGGTCGCTTGGTTCAATATATGGATCAATAGATGCGAACTCGATGAATTTATAGATTTATAAGGATGAAAGTACAAAAATCAATCAAAATAATACATTTACAATGTCAAACTAATTTATACCAATTGAGTTTCGCTCGCTTGGTCACATATATGGATTAATAGATGCCAACTCGACAAATTTATGGATTTATAAAGATGAAAGGACAAAAATCAATCAAATAATAAGTTTACAAGTATCATCTGGAAGAGGTTTACAAGGAACAAAAGCATGAAGCAAAGACTCTGGTATTGTAGTCTAGAGTTATCTCCTGCCATGTACTTCAAATCACATTTCAAGAGTGACCTAACACCGTCACCTAGGTCATCTTGCAACTCGTGAGTGATTGGATAGAGACTATGTCCACCGATTACCAAGACCTTGAGTAACACAAAGACAACACGATGACCTGCGTCCATCATGTCACCTTGGTGATGAACCTCACAAATGTCATAAAGCTTTTTCATAGAATTTGGGGTTAGAGACTTACGCGAACCCGCTGGAACGATGCTCTAGACTAAAGGTTGGATTGGATAGGCCTTGCTGCAATGGATTGCACAAGGGTTGTGGAACAAATGGTCACACGAGAGTTGTAGAATAGCTCTCGATTCACCGGTCCGTCTTCGAAGGATGTTACGCACCAACGAAGATCGAATGAACGTTGGATATGACTCATCAACGGGGGTAACTTTACCTAATTACTAACCGTTGCGAGGTGGGCTTCGGCTTGAATAATGTTACGTAGGTTCGTGACTTCACGTGGACTTGAATAATCATCTTGAACGTGAACGGCCGCGAGGATCCCGATGATTGCGACCTTAAGCTTCGTAGCCTTGGCTCGGGTCATGGGACCAGCTAGTAGGATCAAGGCCTCTTCCTCCTTAGCCCTAGCTCAAGTCACTGGACCAACGTCCTTTCGTCCGGTCGCGTCCGCCTTTCGTTTAGCTCGGGACGGCTCTTCCTTCTCGCAGGTCGCGTCTAGGGTCGCGCTGGTGGCGTCTCGGGTCGCACTGGTGGCGTCTCGGGTCGCGCTGATGGCGTCTCGGGTGAGCTAATGGGGACTCGGTTCGTGCGAGTGGTGTCTCGGGTCGTGCTGATGGCGTCTCGGTTCGTACAGGTGGCGTCTCAGGTTGCACTGGAGGCGTCTCGGGTCGCGCAGGCATATTCTTCTTCAACATTGTAGGTCGCATCCTCCTCTGCATCATTGGTCGCGTCCTAGACGTCGTCCGGGATCATATCATGCTCCCCTAGTTGAATTGGATTTTCCCTCAAATCCGCTTGATATGCGACAAAAGGAACCCAGTCAGTAACATTAAAGCTAGAACTCACGTTGTACTTACCTTGCAAGTCGAGTTGGTTGGCGTTGTTGTTGATTCTCTTGGTCACTTTGAATGGGCTGTCAATCCGGGGCATTAACTTGGACTTCTGCTCGTTCGGGAATCGTCCTTTTCGTAGGTGAACCCAAACTTGGTCACCGGGTTTGAAATCATTCGCTTCCGAGCTCGAAAACGCCATAGGTGATGCTGCCACGTTTGCAACACTCTCACAAGCGTCTAAAGCTCATTATCGTATGTGGCATAGTTAAGGGTTGCGCCTCCAAGCTTTTTGGCTAAATAAACAAATGGTTCCCATTCTTGCATCAAGATTAAACCGATTCCTACACCAGATGCATTAGTATAAAATGTTTTAAGGAAGTCCGATAAAATTAATGGAGGGGTATGAGTAAGTTTCTCGTTTAGCGTTTGGAACGCTTCTTTTTGTGCTTCCTCTCACTTTAATCCCACGTTTTTCTTAATCACTTCGGTAAGAGGGGCGGCTAAGGTGTTGAAGTCCTTCACAAATCGACGGTAAAACCCCGCGAGTCATTGGAAGCTTCGGACTTCCCCGACGGTCTTTGGGCTAAGCCATTTCCGAATGGCTTTGACCTTCTCTTCGTCCACCTTCACGCCATCTGAACTAACTACAAAACCTAGAAATACGATGTTATCCGTGAAAAAGGTACATTTCTTCAAGTTGGCGTACAAGTCTTCCTTTCTAAGTACCTTTAAAACTAATTCTAGGTGGCCTAAGTGCTCCTCCAAATTCTTACTATAAATCAAGATATCGTCAAAGTAGACTACACCGAATCGTCCTATATACTCTCCAAGTACATGGTTCATTAAGTGCATGAAGGTAATGGGTGCATTCGACATTCCAAAGGGCATAACTAACCACTCATACAATTCATGCTTAGTTTTAAATGTCGTTTTTCATTCGTCACCTTCCTTCATCCTAATTTGATGATACCCACTTTTAAGATCAATCTTTGAAAATATCCTACTTCCATGCAATTCATCTGACATGTCATCTAGCCTAGAAATAGGATGTCGATACTTCACCGTAATGTTGTTGATTATGCGGCAATCAACACACATGTGCCAGCTGCCATCTATCTTTAGCACGAGTAGCATGGGCACAGCGCACGGACTCATACTTTCACGAATATGTCCTTTGGCCATGAGCTCCTCCACTTGCCTTTGTAGATTTTTGGTCTCCACGAGATTAGTTTTAGTTTGGCAGGCTGGCCGATTTGGTAACGTGGCTCCGGGAATGAAATTGATTTGATGTTCGATACCACGTATCGGTGGCAATCCGGTGGGGTTCTCTTTTGGAAAGACATCTCCGTATTCCTGCAATAATGTGAAAATCTCACTCGGCAGTACCAGTGCAAGGTTAGCTAAGCTCAACAGAGCTTCTTTATAAACAAACAATAATACGGACTGATTCGAATGAAGAGATTTCTTGATCTCACCCGATCTCACGTAAAAATTTGACGATTTAAGCTCGAGTGCGCTTTGCTTCTTCAAGTGCAATTGGTCTTGCAGCGCTTCGTTAGACGTCAACGGAACAAGGACGGTTTTCCTGTCATTATACTCAAAGTAATGTTTATTAGTAAAACCGTCGTGTTTTACCTTGCAATCCGATTGCCATGGTCTACCGAGTAGAATGTGGCTCGATTCCATTGGCAGCACGTTGCACAAAATTTTATCTTCGTATTTGCCTATGGCAATGGACACGGTCACTTGGCTAGTCACCTTCATCTCGCCATTTTTATTTAGCCATTGAAGCTTATAAGGCCTCGGATGTTTTTGGATTTTTAATCCAAGCTTTCGGACCATAGTAGCGCTTGCAACATTTGTACAACTTCCTCCGTCGAAGATAACGCTACAAACCTTTCCATGAACAAGGCAGCGGGTGTAGAATAGGTTTTCTCGCTGTTCTTGTTCGTCACCCTTATGCTGGACGTTCAAAGAACGTCGTGTTACCAGAAACTCGCCCGTGGCCGGTTCCTCCTCATGCATCTCTCCGAAGGTTCAGCCGCTTCATCTTCAGACTCAAATTCGTCGTCGTCATGAAGGATCATGACTTTCTTGTTCGTGCACTCGTTGGCGTAGTGTTCTCTCCCGTGACACTTGAAACACATCACGTCCCGAGCCCTCGAAGTCGTTGCCTCGGCCTTCCCTTTGCCCGCGGCGCTGCTGGACCGAACTTCGTCGCGTCTCGGCTTGCTGGGTTTACCTTGGGTGCGTTGTGGTTCACTGGAACAATGCTATCCTTCCTTGGATAGCTCGGATTCTCATCCAGTTGTTGGCCATATTTTCCAGCCCTATAGCTTGAGCATGGATTCCTTCGCTGCTGGAGTTGTTGCTCGATGAGGATCGCCTTGTGGAGCATTTCCTCAACCTCCACGTAGTGTTGCATCTCGAGGTGGTCTTGGATCTCTATGTTGAGTCCTCCAAAGAACCGAGACATCAACGCCTCTATATCCTCCGAGACATCCGCCCTCAACATGAGCATCTCCATTTCCTGAAAGTATTCCTACACGAAACGGTTTCCTTGGGTGAGCTTCATTAACCGCCGATGCGCTTCTCGGTGGTGGTGACTTGGCACGAACCTCTTGCGCATAATGGTTTTCATTTCCACCCATGTTCCTCGGGTTCTTCACCGTTTTGCTGCCTAGAAATCGTGAGTTGATCCTACCAAGTCAATGCGTAGTCGTAGAACTCCGTGGCCGCCACACTAACCATCTCGACCTCGGGGTAATTTTGACAACCGAAAACGAGTTCCACCTTTTTCTCCCACTCTAGGTATGCGTCCAAGTCGGCTTTACCATGGAACGCCGGAATTTTCAGCTTGAGACCAGTGAGGTCGTCCCTCGGGTCATCTCGTCGTTCCCTTGGTGCACGCCACCTTCGGTGACTACTTCGGGACGAGGATGAACTGACTCGATCGTAGCAGTTGCTTTCCGTCTCATACTGGTTCCTTTCTTGTTGTTGGAATGCATGAGCGCCTCTCAGCCAGGTTGGATGTTTGGGTCGAAATTCTTGCCGAAACTCCTCCATCTTGTTGGTGATACTTTGCTCCAGATGAGCCGCGAGAGCCTTGATTAGTCTCTCGTTCACCCGGCTGTTCTCGACTCCTTTATCCCTCATGATACCCTACGGGTTAAACTAACTAACGGATTAAACTCAATGAATTAAACACCACAGGTTTTGAGAGATGCACGATGATGCAACGAAGTTCTAACAAGATCATGGTCTTAGATATTATCACGAGTTCAGGGAATTCAAGCTCTAATATAGGAACTGACTGGCATTGACTTGTCCTCTACCTAACGTGCGTACTACCAATCTTTCAATTGCATAATCTCACCCACTAGATGCATTAAGACCGCTATCCTAATCCCTAGATTCAGTCAACCGACCTGGCATTGATTCTAAATTGATTAAATCCTAAATCATGGCTAAGTTCCAAAGTCTAATCCCCTGGCGTAGATTCATTAGACTTCTACAATCATTCATTCAAGTGGCATGCAAGAACGAAAGCATTAAGAACAACCAATCATTCTAAAAACGATCAAATACCAAAACCGTTCATTCAAGTGGCATTCAAGAACGAAAGCATTAAGAATCACCAAGTATTAAGAACAAGACTTCGTTACATATCGGCAAAGCTCTCTAACCTATGGCTATGGACCTACTTGGACATGAACTTAGAATATGAAACACAAAAGATAACAATATTCAACATGTATAAAGAACGAGATTCCTCCTTATTCTATTACCAACATCTTCAATAGCTCCTCCGCAATCCGGCTTTGTCGCTCCGTCCTTCGCCCTCGTGTGTGTTCTGCTCTCTCTCTTTCTCTCTCTCTCTCTCTCTCTATGTGTGTGTGCTCTGTTTTTCTCTCTTCGTTTCTGTCCGAATTGGACTGCTGAAGCTCTCTCCTTTTAGCCCTCTTTCTCCTTGTTCCTTTCCTCTAATCTTTCCTCTTTGGTCGTCCTCTTTCTTTCTTCTCTAGTGGCTGGAATTTCTTGTTTCTTACAGCAACTGCAGTTTTCCTTTTCCGAGTTTTTCCATCTCTTATTTTTCCATTCTTGTGTAATTGTCAATTTTTCCTCTTTATTTTCCAGCCATTTAGCTCCACTTCCTCTTATCTAACCATATTTCCTTTTGGTTTAAGATGCCAGCATGTTCCTTTTCTTGTTTTGCTAAATTTCCTTTTTGGCTAGTTTCCATTTTCTCGGTTTCTATTTTCTTCAGCAGATTGTATTTCCTTTTCCTCTTGTGCAGCAACGATTTCCTTTTCCTTTTTCCACCTTTTCCTCTTTGATTTGATGCCTTCGTTCTTGTTCTTGCATTCCCATTTTTGTTCCAGCCACCGAAAGTTTCCATTTTTGTAAGCGGCCATTGCTTCCATTTCTCTTCTCCGATTTATGATTATTTAGATGCTGATCATGCATGGCTGATAGGAGAGTAGTTTTGCTTATTTTTGCTTCATTTACTCGTGTTTGTATCACGATATTTCACTTCCTGCAATAACACGAGAAAACGCTAAAAGATGACTAAATGATGCTTTAATGCTTGGTAAAGTTCAAATGAATGATGAAACTAACTATAAAAAGAGATTAACAAAATAGACAATATCAGATCACATGGGTCGGAAGACAGGAGTCTGACATCAAAATGACGAGTCACAAGAGTCACATGGGTCGGAAGGGTCACATGGATCGCATGGGTCGCATGAGTTGGATGGCATGAGTCGTTCAAATTTATTCCAATTTAGAGTCACACAAGGTTCATATTGGACCGCATGAGTTGGATTAATTCTCATTTGTGCATCATTTTAATTTATTACAATTGAGGGTCGCACAAGGGTCATATTGGTTCGCATGAGCCGGATGGTTTCCCGTTTAAACATGATTCCAACTTATTCCAATTAAGGGTCACACGAGGGTCATATTGGGTCGCATGAGTCAGATAGGTTCCCCTTTTATGCATCGTTTTATTTTATTCCAATTGAGGGTCGCACAAGGGTCATATTGGATCGCATAAGTCTGATGGGTTCTCGTTTAAACTTGATTCTAATTTATTCATTCTTCTTGATGCCAATTAAGGGTCGATGATTTTATGGATTTCATGTAATTACGAAAAATAGATGCTAAATAAGACATTTTCAACATTTACATATGGCTTTATTTATAATGATTGACAAAGGTCACAAAGGTCCCAAAGGTTACAAAAAGGGAAAGAAAAAGAAGGTTGTAAAAGGTCACAGAGGTTAAAAAAAGGGAAAGAAAAATGTTACAAAGGTCCCAAAGGTCACATTTGCAGAGTTTAGAGACACATTGAAGCCCTCTCCCGTAAATCATTAGAGAGAGAGTCGTGTGTTACTCTACACATTATCCGGGATCACCTGCAACACTAACCTTTAGTATGGCAGATACAACACGATGTTCGAGTCCGATGATGACGAAGGTCACAAAGATTTTTCAGAGAATTTGAGGTTAGAGACGTAGACAAAGCGGGGAGAGAAATGGGATTCTCTCCATTCAATCTCATCTCAAATGGGTGAGATGGTGAGACTTAGAGAACTAGATGAACCTTTTAATATATGGGTAACAAAGATGGATTGATAGAGAGTGTCAAAAAAACAGGAGTCTGACATCGAAACGACGAGTCGCAAGGGTCACATGGGTTTCAAGGGTTGGGTCGCAAGGGTCGCAGGGGTCGCATGGTCGCTTGAGTAACAAAGGTCACAATAGTGCTTACCCGTCAATGAGGAAAAATAGATACAAACTTGAAGAATTTATCGAATTATAATGATGAAAGTCTCCAAATAATATAAATAATATAATATTAGAAACTAATAATACAAATAATATAATATTATAAACTAACAAACCTTTATTTTTTTCTTTTGAAATTGGTATTGTCAGGGTTGTCACGTTCCAAACATTGTCACTGATGTTGGCATTTGAACCCGTTTGTCTCGACAAAGATAGGGTTTTTCTCTAAACCACACCAGGTCTAGGATAACGATTCTCTTTAGGCCTACCACTTAGCCTTTTCTCAGGAACCAGATACACGGTTTCTCGGTACACCAAACGCCATGTCTTTTGGAGGTAGTATGTTGAATATAGTTCTGGTATCTTGTGACCTTTACCAACCTTATGTGCAGTCGCAATTATGTGACTGCATGGATACTTATCCACATCAAACATTTTGCAGTCGCATATTCTTTTTTGGAGACTCACTACAAATCTTCTACTCTTCTCATTTCTCACCTCATACTCATCACTCAGGTTGTTCAATTCAATAACCTCATACTTGGATGCATGTCCAACCGTTCATGTAACGTTTTCTCAACGTAAATTGTTAACTTTTTAGAATCATCACCAGTAACTTCTTCCAACCTATACCTATTGAACCATTCAACTGTCTTTCCCAAACAAATATCTAAAAGCGCTAAGACTGAAAACATTTTTACGTTTTTAACGTTGAATTTAGTGACTCGACCCTATTAGTGATTAATAAGTTACTCTTTTTCCAAATACTTTACAAAATTAGGATACATGCGCAAAGATCACAAAGGTCAAAATGATCACAAAGATCACAACATTCACAAAAGACACAAAGATCATATTTTTACCTGGCCTTCAAATCATTAAATATTACTTCAAATTCGTTCGCTGTGTATGTTGCTGCACATTTGAAAACATTTCTACCACAGTATTACTCTTCGAATTCTTTCTACCTTGGCCTTTATTGACATAGTTCTTTATGTTTTGCAATATATGATGCACACAAAAACCATGATCAGCTTCTTTATACACTTCTTTGACTACTTTAATCACGCCTTTATAGTGATTAGATATCACAACGACATCACGTCTATCCGGTATCACCTCTTTCAACCTTGACACAAACCACGTCCATGATTCGTCCTTCTCTCTACCGACTATTCTCCAAGCAAGAGGATATTGGTGATGTTCACCATCTTGCGCGATTGTCACGATTAATGCTCCATTGTAGACTCCTGTCAGAAATGTTGCATCCACAACAACCACTTACACATGTATTTCCATCCTCTTATAGTCGCTCCGATAGCCATAAAAAGGTATTTGAAGCTTTTCCCATCACCATCCAGCTGAAGATTTGCGACAGATCCAGATTTCTTTCTGTAAACATGTGCAACCACCATGGAAGTCTCCTATAATGTTCAAAGTCATCACCACAAATCTTCTTTTAAACACTGCATTTACCTCTTAATACCATCAAATACAATACATATGCATCGTACTTTTCTTTTACACGAGCTATCAATTCTTTTGCTAGAATCAGAACTCTAAAACAAGCTTCAAGTGAACCCTTCCTTACAAATGTCTGTACATCCTTCTTGCTACCAAACTCTTGTCCAATTTTAAGTAGCAATCCATCTTCGAACTCAAATATATTATGTTGATTGTTTGCCTTTTCATAAACTACCATTTCCAAATTATTCTCACCATCACCATCCTTATACTCTGTTGGTACATTGGTATCAACTTTACTGCCACGAAAAACTTTATTAACTACCACATTCATAGCACAACCACCATATTCTCTTAACCCACTTGTATGTTCAATATCAGCATTATCCGAATCCAAAATATTTACTGTTTCCATTAGATTATTCACAACTCTACTTTTGTTATTTCAACCTACCATAACACATTCATCATAATCTACAACACCTCCATCCTCACCTTCTCTAGCAATGCTTCCAAATGCAGGAATTGGAGGTTCAACTTCCCTCTCAATTTCTATTTCATACTTCACACTTGTCGATTCTATCTCCACATATAGCAGTGGTCAGATTCCTCTTATGCGATCAAATAAATAACAAATAAGATGATTATCATTCATTATATATATCGACTTCCTATTTTCAGAAATATTGGGCAAATAGTTTAACTTTAACTTTTTTGTATTTTTTTCCACCATCATCTCTATGCATAATTCATCAATGAGTTGCTAGTATGTCAGACTAATCAGAGGACAATAGAAAAATACTCTCTAGTTTTTCTAAACTCTACCAACCCATTAAGATTCTCCATTTATGTTTCTTCCCATTTACCATCATACAAAAAATAAATCAGTGTGATTTTTTCATCCACCAAATCCTTTACACCTATAACAAAAACATAAAGAAGGTAAATTGTGTGACCCACAGCGACCATGTGTTTCATTGAGACTCTATGACCTAGTGCGACCGTATGACTCATTGAGACTCTATGACCTAGTGCGACCGTATGACTCATTGAGACTCTGTGACTCGGTGTGACCGTGCGACTCGATGAGACTCTGTGTCCCACTATGACCATGTGTTTCTCGATGAGAGTCTGTGACCCAGTGCGACCGTGCGACTCGATGAGACACTATGTCCCACTACGACCATGTGCTCGATGAGACTCTATGACTAGTGCCACCGTATGACTCGATGAGACTCTATGACCCAGTGCGACCTTGTGTTTCTGACCCAGTGCGACCGTGCGACTCAATGAGACTCTGTGACCCATTGCGACCGTGCGACTCAATGAGACTCTGTGACTCACTGCGATCGTACGGCTCAATAAGACTCCTTGACCCAATGCGACCGTGCGAATCGGTGAGAATTTTTTACCCAGTGCGACCATGTGTCTCAATATGACTATGTGACCTAATGTGACCATGCGACTCGATGAGGCTCTGTGACCTAGTGCAACTGTGCGACTCGATGAGACTTAGTGACCCACTGCGACTGTGTAACTCAATGAGACTCTGTGACCCGCTGCAACTGTGTGACTCGATGGGACTCTATGACCAAGTACGGCCGTGCGACTTGATGAGAATCGGTGAAACAATGCGACCATGTGTTTCAGTATGACTTTGTGATCTAGTGCGACCGTGCGACTCGATGAGACTTTGTGACCCACTTCGGACATATGTTTCAATATGACTTTGTGACCTAGTGCGACCGTGCAACTCAATGAGACTTTGTGATCCATTGCGACCATGTGTTTCAATAAGACTTTGTGACCCAATGCGATTTTGCAACTCGAAGAGACTGTCACTCATTACGATCATTTGAGATTTCAATAAATATGACTCTTTTTTACTAAACCAATATAAGACTTATTTTGAAAAAGGGAGAATCGAATCTATAGATATTACTGACTACTCATTCGGATTATCCAATTCACAAAAGAAACATTGAAAACACAAGAGAAACACGAAAAAACTCACTATACATACATGGTTTTTCTATAAAACTTAAATAATTGTAAGCTTCTTTGTTGACAACAAACGATTTTAAGCTACTTGCGTCGAATCTGATATAGTGTGGAAAAATAGTAATTTTCGCGCCATAAGCGATAGGAAAATCGACGTGCTTTGGAGGAGAAAGAAAAACTATCGATTAAAGGACAAATATAATATGAGGTTATCGATATTTTAAACGTATTTTTAAAATAAACTTTTTTCAAAAATAGTAAGATTAAAATCCTAATAACAGTTGAAGTGAATTTTTGAAGTTACCCCGTATAATTTGTATGTGTATACTTAATATTTACCTCGAAAGAGTTAATGCATTTTTTTCCTTTCCCCTAGAATATATGGGTTTGTTTATAAGGAAATATTAAGAAGAATCTAAATTTTATTTTTTTATTATCTAACGATGTGGACAATGATAAATCTGTTATTTTTTCTAAAGTTGTTGTTGGATCGTGTGGTCGTTTAAATATTCAATATAATTTATATAAGTTTTGTAATTTCCTAATAAATGTTGCGAGTTTTTTAATTATAAGAAAATATACAAATATAGAAAGAATAACCAAATTTATCTTTACTAAATAAAGTTATGATATGATAATATTTTGTACACTATGCACAAAATAATTAAAACCTTTGATGTTATAATATTATTACAAACTATTTTTTCAAATATATTATAAAAAATACATGATCAACAATAAAATATACTATGAAACTCAATAAAAAAAATGTCCACAATTTCTAAATAAATTTTTATCATTGTTTTACAAAAAAATATTATTGACAAATTATTGATATTATAATAAGTTGAATTAACTTTCTCAAACTATAACCAATAAAATCGAAATTTCATTCTAACCTGACCAAATTTCTTTGTAGTAGTACTTTTTAAGTTATGTAATCTATGTAATAGAATGAATAATTCTTAATTTTATTATTTAATGATTATTATATTTTTATATATTGGTTTGGTGATTCGGTTCTAATATGAACATCAAAAGGGCTAGATAAAACCTTTGTTTTGTTTTAATTTGATCGCTTCTCGTAGGAACTAAAACACTTCAAAAATACCTTTGTCGAAAAAAAAATTTTAATTTCAAAAATACCCTTATAAATGTTGCAATTCCCAAAATACTCCTGCGACCTTACGATCCAGCGATCCAGTTTGACCCTGCGATCCTTGTCCCTCTACGACCTTTGTTCCTCTCCGACCCTTGGACCCCTGCGACCATTGTCCAACTTCGACCCTTGTTCATCTGCGACCCTTGGACCCCTGCGACCATTGTCCCTCTACAACCCTTGTTCCTCTGCGACTCTTGGACCCCTACGACCTTGTCCTTCTGCAACCCTTGGACCTCTGCGACCCTTGTCCTTCTGCGACCCTTGGACCCCTGTGATACTAATTTATTATTTACAAATAATATGAATAAAATTTTGAAAGTACAGCTCAAATCAAAATATGTTGGACCCGTGCGACCCTTCCGACCATTGCGACCCTTCCGACCATTGCGACCCTTCCGACCATTTCGACCCTTTCGACTAGTCTTTTCAATGTCAGACTACTGCTTTTTCCAGGTTCTAGCTATGCTTTTTATTTTACCAATGCCACATTGAAGACTTATATTAAAGGTTCTTTAATGTGTCAGTACATGCACCTTGGTCATTCTTTCTTATTTATTGTCTTTCGTTATGAATAGAGGAGAAAAAACCGTAAACGTACAACAAGCACCAAATCATCTCTTTTTTCGAGTCTTTCATTCTCTCAAAAGGGCGATTTCTAACATCTAACCCTAAATTCTCTGAAAAATCCTTGTTACCTTTGTGACCGTTAAGGTCACATGGTCGACCCAGAGCATCGTGCTGTCTATTTGTTACTCAATGTCTTGGTAATCGTCGGACTCAGTATGTATGCAGATACACACAAGTACTTACAACTTGGATGGAGGACTTTGTGATGTATCTGCACTACATAAGGTCTTGGTAATCGGCGGACTCAGACATCAAGCTGTATCCGTGTTACCCAAGGTCACGGTTGGAGGTCATTTGCTACCGTGGAACTCACCATACATGACTCAAAGCCCGAAATGTCAATGGAGCATTTCGTGAAGCTTGGAGAAGTCACACACGACTCTTCTTACGGGGAAGGGCTCCGATGTGTCTTTAAACTTCGGCAAATTTGACCTTTTTTTCTTTCCTTTTTTTTCCCGTACTTTGCCTTCTTCTTTCTCGAACTTCCTTTTTCTTTTTCTTCAACTTTTTTCTTTCCTTGTTTTAACCGTTGTGACCTTTGAGACCTTATATAACCTTATGTAACTCTTGTGACCTTTGAGACCTTATGTAACCTTATGTAACTCTTGTGACCTTTGAGACCTTATGTAACCTTATGTAACTCTTGTGACCTTTGTAACCTTTGAGACCTTATGTAATCAATATTTAAACATTGACAATGTCTTATTTTGCATCTATTGTTCGTAAGATTATGAAAGAAGTCGAATCAATATACAATCTTAAATAAGATATCAGAAAATATCCAGAATATCTCATAGAATATCATCAGAATAACTTTTGTGACCTTTGTAACCCATGGAAGAAGATGACGACCACATAATACCCTTGTTCGACTCATGCGACCTATGCGACTCGGTGCGACTTGTCGTTTTGCTGTCAGACTCCTGTCTTGCCACCAATGTGACCCATGCGACCCATGTGACCCTTCCTACCCATGGACTTGTCGTTTTGCAGTCCGAATCTTTTCTTCCGACCCATGTGACTCCTGTCTGCCGACCCATGTGACCCTTCCGACCCATGTATATAAGTTAACGTCTACGTCTCTTCTCTTAGTATGCGTATCTAACCCATATTTCTATGAAAAATCTTTTTTCCAATATGATCACATATGACCCATGGACGACTCATGCGACCAAACATGACCCATGGACGTCTCATGTGCCCAACATAATACCCTTGTACGGCTCATGCGACCCAATATGATCACATATGACCCATGGACGACTCATGCGACCAAGTATGACCCTTGGACGTCTAATGCGAACAATCAGTGAATACTCAAAATCTTTCCAAGATTTTAGTAGCTAAAGCCCTGAAGTACTAGCAAAGAAAGAAACACTCTCAATAGATAAAACTTAGTTTAAAATTTCATACAATAAATATTTTACCTTTAATGAAAAAACCATAAAGGAAAAATAAATTAAACAAGAAACTACTCGGTTGAGCTATGTAAAGTATGATCGGTCGAGCAGCGCATTTTCTCGGTTGAGTTGAATAGTGTGCGGTCAACTTACGTGATGCTCGGGCTGAGTGACCATTGTCATCAGATGATTTTTTACCCTAAAAAGTTTGCTCAGGCCGAGCAAAACATCGCTTAGACCGAGTGACTAACATCTTCACGTGTAGATCCAAAAGGTTCGCTCGGGACGGTCGACTCCCTACTCTTGTCGAGCATCTTAGGCTCATTTAACTTCTTACTCCTCCAGCCTCTTCTACCTGTAGAAAATTTAGGTGTGCTTTTCTTTAACCTCTTGTTTTCTTTATGACGCAACTGCAAGCTCTTCCACAACCATTCAAGCGAACATGTTTTGCATCTTCTTAACCATAACCCTCGTAATCGGTCTATGTGTACTTGGTGTCTCATTCAGAGTCTCATCCTTATCAGCATAAGTAAGAGGTGTCTTATCTGGTGTGAGATGAGTTTTCTGAATTGTCTTTGCTTTCTAGGTCCGCTCGAGAACGTCCGAACTGGACCAATGCACTACCAGTGCCTCCCATATATATAGAGAAATGAAAATCCATTGGACACTTGTTCGAATACAGATCGATGCACCAATTTTTCTTTATCAAATACTTTTATAATTTCTTCACAAGATCCTTTCGTCAATCATTATGGTATTGGGATTTCCAATATCATTCTTGCTTAAAAATTTGAAAAAAATACAAAATTTTAGTAATATATATACTTTTAAATAAATATTATAAAATTTATAATCACATTTACCAATAAAAAACCTTCACCTATAGTCTTTGGTAGGTTATGGGATCGATGTCTAGCATGTATGAACTGAAATAATTGGTCTTGAGGCATCGATTGTGTTAGATCCCATTATGTATCTCTAAAAAACCTAAAGAAAAAAAACCATATTAGTATAAAAGAAAGTAAAATATTGCTTCTTATAATTTCAAAAAAATAAAAGAATAAACTTACCAATACAATGATTTACAGCTTTGAAACCTTTTTTCGGATATAACCAATGTGTCAAAGCTCGTTCCAAAACAGAAAACTAGATTGTCGACGTTTTACATTGCTAAAATGTTGAAACAATCATACTTTCCCATGTACTCACAATAGAATGGGTTAAGGAGATGATTTATTATGAATAATAGTATAACATATAATATATAAAATGTAGGAACAGGAAAAACTCTAGTTATATGTAAAATTACAATAATGTTCTCTTGTATACCACTTCAAGATGGATCACCGTGTGTGAGTTCAATCTTGATATATAAATAGTGAACTAACATTCAAGGTGATAACTTCGTAAGTATGTCTGTAAGTTGATAAGCTGAGCCAACATGGTTGACACAAAAATATCGATATAAACTTGAATTCAAGGAAAGTGAAGAGCAAGAGCAAGATGCTTCATTCGTAAGTGAAAGAAATGATTGGTAGTTATGTGGCCCCAATATTGTCACAATAGATCACAGGTGTAGATGGTTCTGGTTCTTTGAGTTTCAAAAGAAGATTGCAAACCCATTATACTTCTGCACACATGGAAACAAAGAACGATACTTAGCTTTTGTAAAGGAACATGCTACAAGACCCTTTTCTTCTTAGATGACAAGAAAATACGATGACATTGGAGATATACAATGTATGTGCCCGTGGATTAGAAATCCTCATGATCACCCCAATCAGCATCACTAAAGGCATGAAGGGTGACCTTATTAGAAGAAGAGAAAAAGATACCATTGTAAGGAGTCTCAACAAGATATCGCAGAACTCACTTCGCAGTAATCCAATGCTCAGATGTCAGTGCATGTATGAATTGAGAGAGACAGTTGACTACAAAACTAATGTAAGATCTAACAAGAAATATATATTGAAAACTCCCAATAATTATGCGATATTTTGTAAGATCACCAATAGACTCTCCCGAAGATAGCGTAAGTCAAGTGGATGAAGTCATAGGTGTGGATAATGGTTCGCAGGATGCCATGTTTACATAATGGAGAAGATAGTGAATGTACTTTCGCTATGTGAGACGGAGATCTTTAGGAATCCATGTTATCTGAATACCCAAAAAATAACGAAGATCACCAAGTTTATTTAGAGAGAACGTGATACAATTGTTGTAATTATTTTGTTCCTCACCAAACAAAACAAACTGAGATTTTTGAAATACACTTTTAAGATGCAAAGAAGACACAATGATATCGGTTCTAATAGAAGAAACTCGTTTTCTAGAATAGTTACACAAAATATTTTGTCATCAATTTCATGTGGTAAAAGCACAAAAACACACTTTTAATCACTTAAGACGAATAATTTTCTTTGTTTAAGCCTCCGAACGAGTCATTTTTATATATTTCAATATGTGATAAAAAATTCAATGATATGATTCCTAATTATTCATAGAATATCTATAAACTAAAGATTATGAATTTTTCACACCATTTAAGAAGAGTCTCTTCATACAAATTTTTGATAATTCAGTAGTGACATAACTCTTCATAAATATCTATATAAGAATATCTAATATTTAATACCATATTTTATATCATTATTTTTTGTATATATTAGTTGATTCATTGATATATTTTAAAATATTTAACTCCTCCATTGCAGTCGTATCTAAACAATACGATTTTTATGAGAAAGTTCTATTGAGTTGATTTCTTACTCAATAGAGGGAACTTCAAAAATACTCTCGTAGGGCTAAATTGCTTCAAAAATATCTTTCTTTGAAAAAAAGTTTCAAACTCAAATCTACCCTTAAAATATTGATAATCCCATATTACCGTTGTCTACAATTTTTCTCTCTCCTCCAGAGCATCTTGATTTCTCTCTCTACTGTGGTGTGAAAATAATTGTTCTCCCACACCATAACAGATTCAGCGAAAGTAGTTTGAAATCAGCATCAGATTCACTGCCGATAGGTTGAAATTGTTTGTTGTCAACAAAGAAGCTTGCAATTAAGCACGTTCCACAGAAAAACTGTTGCACGGGTCACACAGTGTTAGGGGTCCAAGGGTCGCAGGAATACAAGGGTTGCAGGGGTAAAGGAGTCGCAAAGGGGTCAATGGATCGCAGGGTACAAGGGTCGAGGGGTAAAAGGGTCGCAGGGTTTAGGATAGGGTCGCAGGGGTAAAAGGGTCGAAAGGGTAAAAGGGTCACAGGGGTCCAAGGGTCGAAGAGGTAAAAGGGTCGCAGGGGTCAAAGGGTTGCAGAGGTACAAGTGTCACAGAGGGACCTCTTCGACCCTTGGACCCCTGCGATCCTTGTACCTTTGACACTTGGTGACCCTTGTCCCTCTGTGACTCTTGTAACAATAATTATAAATCCACAAAAACAACGACACGAACAGTAATACTTAATATTGAATAATAGTAAAAATAATTTATTATTTACAAATAATATGAATAAAATTTTAAAAACAATAATTTATCAAGTTATTTACAAATAATTGACTCAAATATCTACGAGCCTTGTACATCTGCGACCCTTGTACCTGTGCGACCCTTGTCCCTTGCGACCCTTGGACCCTTGTCCCCTTTCGACCCTTGTCTATCTGCGACCCTTGTTACAATAATAGTAAATCCACAAAAACAACGATACTAACAATAACACTAGCAATTGAATAATAGTAAATCCACAAGATCAAAGGAAGTTAAAAAAAAGAGGTTCAAAGAAATCAAAATACAACTCAAATCAAATTATGTTGTTGAAAAATCAAAGCGCAGGTTCTGCTCCATTGGAGAACATTTCTACTATGAGGGAACAACCCACGTTTAATCCATTTTCTTGACAAAACTGTCTCCACCTCTCTCTGATGCAAGCGCCACCACGACTCACGGGCCTTAAAGCTGCTGACCAATAATAGAACCTTCCGCAATCGAGGTACATCATTATCTTACATCGTCTACGGCAAAGACCGTTTTCCCTTGCAAACCCTATCGGAAGTGTCTACGACATCACCAAGTTACATCAGTATAAATGAATAAAAGTCAAATAAATAACCAAATTATATATGATGAATCGATTTGAGGTCACTTACCAATGAATCTACGGCCAGATTTGAACACGTGACTGGTACAATAAAAACCTTCGTACCTCTGCGACCATTGGACCCCTGTGACCGTTTCTGCTTTATTATTAAAAAATATACAAATAATATGAATAATTTTTTAAAAATAAATACTGTACAAAGTTGAATTATCCATTCCCCAAAAAAAATAAAAATTATTTACAAAAAATATGAATAAACTATTAAAAAAGAACAATGTACCAAATTACATCTTCCATAATCAAAGAGTAATTTTTTTATAAATTTAGTTACAAACGAACCTTGGACCGTGCGACCCTTATCCCTCTCCGACCCTTGGACCTCTGCGACCCTTCTCCCTAAGCGACCCTTGGACCCCTCTGACCCTTGGACCCGTTCGACCTTGGACCTCTGCAACCCTTGTCTCCCTTCGACCCATGTACCTCTATGACCTTTTGTCCCTGCAACCTTTGCCGCTATTTGATTATAGAAGATGTAATTTGGTACATTGTTCTGCTCCATTAGAGAACAATTCTACTATGAGGGAACAACCCACGTTTAATCCATTTTCTTGACAAAACTGTCTCCACCTCTCTCTGATGCAAGCGCCACCACGACTCACGGGCCTTACAGCTGCTAGCCAATAATAGAACCTTCTGCAATCGAGGTACATCATTATCTTACATCGTTTATGGCAAAGATCGTTCTCCTTCACAAACCCTATCGGAAGTGTCTGCGACATCACCAAGTTACATCAGTATAAATGAATAAAAGTCAAATAAATAACCAAATTATATATTATGAATCGATTTGAGGTCTCTTACCAATGAATCTATGGCCAGATTTGAACACGTGACTGATACAATGAAAACCCTCTCATGAGGAGTTGCTCTTGTACATCTGCGACCATTGGATCCCTACGACCCTTTATGCTTTATTATTAAAAAATTATTTACAAATAATATGAATAATTTTTAAAAAATAAACAATGTACAAAGTTGAATTATCCATTCGCAAAACATAAAAATTATTTACAAATAATATGAATAAACTGTTAAAAAAGAACAATGTACCAAATTACATCTTCCATAATCAAAGAGTAAATATTTTTATATATTTATTACAAACGACCGTTGGACTGTTCGACCCTTGTCCCCCTCTGATCCTTGGACCTCTGCGACCCTTGTGCCTCAGTGACCCTTGGACCCCTCTCACCCTTAGACCCGTGCGACCTTAGACCTCTGCAACCCTTGTCTCCCTTCAACCCTCGTCACCATCGACCCTTCTACCTTGTGCGACTCTTACCTTTGCCCCTCTGTGATCCTTGGATCCTCTGCGACTCTTGTTACAATAATAGTACATCCACAAAAGAGTGATACTAATAATAATATGTTCTATTGAATAATAGTAAAAAAATCAACCAAATACGAACATGAATTTCAAGTTCAAAGGAATGTTGTTGTTCAAATGAGGTTCAAAACAATCAAAATACAATGAAATTCAAACTATTTTGTTTGTAGGCCTTGAAAGAGGGGAAAACCGTAGACAAGGTACATCATGAACAACGTGCAGTTCGACTTTGAGGGTACAACCCACGTTAAGTCCATGATCGTGACAAAACTTTGTCCAACCCCTGGTGATGTTAGTGCCACCGCGTTTTAAGGGCCTTAGATCTTCCTCCCAAATCCGTCTATAATTGATTTCAGATCAATCTTACTTCGTCTACCGCAAAGACCACTCGACCTCGCAAACTCTATCGGAAGTGTCTGCGATAACTGAATAAATTTACAATGATGCCAAACCAATGCATATACGGCCAGATTTGATGAATCAAATAAATATGTTTGAGTTCACTTACCATTGCATCTACGACCAAATTTGAACGCGTGACTGGTACCATGAAAATCCTCTGACCAAAAGAAGATGACTCTGCTTCTACGTATGATGATGATGATATAGATGATGCATATTGTAGATTACACATATCATATCCGAAACCAGTTACGTGAAAAACCATGTCACCTTCGTGATGGAAACTAAGAAATCCCAAATACAAAAAATCATTGTCCTTGGAGATATCTTTCCATCCATCAGTGAATCTTCAGCCATCCAACTTGACTTCCCACGTTTTATTAGACACATTCGATTTAAGCGTTGTCGTGTTGTCATCCCTCGTTTTCCCGTAAATATGCTCATCGAAGAATTTCGTCAGAATGTCCTATAACAAAAATCGAAAAAAGTCAAATCTGTACATTCTCTACATTAACATACTGAATGAGAGAGATGTAGGAGATTACGAGGTAGTTCTCCAGAAAACTCGAAAGAATGATTTAGACGAAAGTAGGGAAATATGGTATTTTTCGACAAAAAATGGATGGAAGATGATGAGAGTTAGAGAGAGTGTGTCGTTATTCGAAAAAGGATGGGTGGAAGATGATGAAAGTTAGAGAGAGAGTGTGTCGTTATTCGTAAAAAGGAAACGATTGCAATTCGATAAGACATGACCCTGACATCGAATCGTCGTCAGATGCAATTCAATAAGACACGATCACACAGTTATATTTTTTCAATTTTTGGTGAAACGGTTGGCGAGAATTTTGGTGAAAATGATAAAATGTCAAAAATCAATCAAAATTGAGGGTGGCATGGGTCGCATGGGTCGGGTCGCATATATGCGAAATCGACGAATTTACAGGTTTATAATGATAAAATGGCAAAAACCAATAAAAACAATAAATTTACAACGTCAAACTAATTAATACCAAATGAGGGTCACATGGGTCGCATGGATCGCTTGGTCGCATATATTGAATAATAGATGCGAAATCGACGAATTTACGCGTTTATAATGATAAAATGACAAAACCAATCAAAACAATACATTTACAACGTCAAACTAATTAATGCCAAATGAGGGTCGCATGAATCTCATGAGTCGCTTGGTCGCATTTATTGATTAATAGATGCGAAATCGAAGAATTTACGGGTTTATAATTATAAAATGACAAAAATCGATCAAAACAATACATTTACAATGTCAAACTAATTAATGCCAAATGAGGGTCGCATGGATCGTTTGGTCGCATATATTGATTAATAGATGCGAAATCGGCGAATTTACGGGTTTATAATGATAAAATGAAAAAAACCAATCAAAATAATACATTTACAACGTCAAACTAATTAATGCCAAATGAGGACCGCATGGGTCTCATGGGTCGCTTGGTCGCATATATTGATCAATAGATGCGAACTCGACAAATTTACGGATTTATAATGATAAAATGACAAAAATCGATCGAAACAATACATCTACAACGTCGATCAACGGTGAAAAAAGATTATAACCCATGTGTCCCTAGTTCAATTGTGTATAATCAATGCATGTGTTTCAAAAGTAATGGTAGTGTTTTAAAAACTCGTTTGATGAGTTTGAGAAAATTTCAAAAAATACATTTAACATTTTGTTCAAATGTCGATATTATTTATATTATTATCTATATTAATTCTAAATTAGACATATACAACTCAAATATATTGATAATGGTATATTGATAATGGCATGGGTCGCTTGGTCGCATATATGGATCAATAGATGCAAACTCGACGAATTTACTAGTTTATAATGATAAAATGACAGAAAACAATAAAAACAATACATTTACAACGTCAAACTAATTAATGCCAATTGAGGGTCGCATGAGTCGCAAGGTTTGATCAAAGATTCTAAATCAAAACAATACATTTACAATGTCAATCAAAGACTCTGTACGCATTCTATTTACACTGGAGAGATAGTTCATTAGGCGAGAGTTATCTCTTGCCATGTACTCCGTCTTCCAGTCTTCTGCATTTTTCTTATTTGGTATTGCAGTCTAGAGTTATCTCCTGCCATGTACTTCGTCTTCCAGTCACATTTCAAGAGTGACCCAACACCGTCACCCAAGTCACCCCCGCAACTCGTTAGTGACTGCATAGAGATTAAGCGCGGCAATTCAAAAGACTTTGAGTAATACATAGACAGCATGATGCGCTGCGTCGACAATGGTGACTGCGGCACGCAGGTCACAAAGGTAAAAACGATTTTCATAGAAATTGGGGTTAGATACACATACTAAGAGAAGAGACGTAGATGTTAACTTATAGACATGGGTCGGAAGGGTCACATGGGTTGGAAAGGTCACATGGTTCGAAAGACAGGAGTCTGACAGCAAAATGAAAGGTCACATGGGTCGGAAGAAAGGAGTCTGACTGCAAAAGGACAATTCACATGGGTAGGAAGGGTCACATGGGTTGAAAGACAAGAGTTTGAGAGCAAAACAACAAGTCACATAGGTCAGAAGAAAGGAGTCTGACTGCAAAAACGACAAGTCACATGGGTAGGAAGGGTCGCATGGGTCGGAAGACAAGAGTTTGATAGCAAAACGACAAGTCGCATGAGTCGTATAGGTCGCATGAGTCGTACATGGGTCATATGTGGTCGCATGAGGTCGCATGCATCAGATGGGTTCCCGTTTAAATTTGATTCTAATTTAATCAGATTGAGGGTCGCATAACGGGTCATATAGGGTGACATGAGTCGGATGAGTCATAACCTTACGAGTATTAGATGCAAAATAAGATATTTTCAACGTTTAAATATTGATTACATAAGGTCAGAAAGGTTACAAAGGTCAGAAAAGTTACAAAAAAAGTTACATAAGGTTACATAAGGTCTCAAAGGTCACAACTGTTACAAAAAATGCAAGAAAAAGGTTGAAGAAAAAGGAAAAAAAAGGTTACATAAGGTTTCAAAGGTCACAAAGGTCAAATTTGCCGATTTTAGAGACACATCGGAGCCCTCCCCCGTAAAGAGAGTCGTGTATGACTCAACGCCTTCTCCAAGTTGACCTCTAACCGTGACCTTAGGTAACACGGATACAGCATGATGTCTGAGTCTGCTGATTACCAAGACCTTATAAAAAGCAGATACATCTCAAAGTCCTTCATCCACGTTGTAAGTACTTGTGTGTATCTGCATAGAGACCGAGTTCGACGAATACCAAGACCGTGAGTAACAAATAGACAACACGATGCCATGCGTCCACCATGTGACCTTCATGATGAAGGTCAACACGGTCACAAAGGTAACATGGATTTTTCAGAGAATTTAGGGTTAGAGACTTAGACAAAGAGAGGAGAGAGATGGGATTCTCCCGATTCATTCTCATCTCAAATGGGTCTTATGGTGAGACTTAGAAAATTTAACGAACTTTCTAATATAAGGGGTAACAGAGACCTGTTGCAATGGTCTTGAGTGTGGTATTAGTGAAAAAAAAGCATAGCTAGCACTGGAAAAGCCAGTAGTCTGACATTGAAAAGACTAGTCGAAAGGGTCGCAATGGCCAAATGGGTTGCAAGGGTCGCAATGGTCGCAATGGCCGTATGGGTCGCAAGGGTCGCATGAGGCTCTGTGACCCAATGCGACCGTGTGACCCTTGTACCTCTGCGACCCTTGTACCCTTGCGACCCTTTGTACCCCTGCGACCCTTTGACCTCTGCGACCCTTTGTACCCCTTCGACCCTTTGACCCCTGCGACAATGTACCAAATACTTAAAAAATAACAATGTACCAAATATTTACATCTTCCATTTAAAAAAACAATGTACCAAAATATCAAGTTATTCTCGGGGTGGAGGGGTACATTTTCCATTACTAAATATATCAGCTGTCATCTTCTCACGCATGGAAGTAACATGGTCGTCGAAAATGAAGTTAAAAGTATCTCTCCTTCTCATTAACCAGGCTTCTATGAATTTGTAGGCGAAAACACCATAGTCATTCGCACTTTTTTCTGTACTCGTACTTCCATTCATCTTCTCCAGAAGCCAAAGAAGGAAACCCACAAGAACGAGCATCTTGAGGACTACGTTTCTTACCTTCTCAATCACCGCATCGATATGCATTTTCTTCATGCTGCTCTGGCAATTGTATACAGTGATGCATTGGGTTGCGAAATCCGCTTTGATGGCTACCCAATGTCATCCTACAAATCAACTTTCGTTCGATGAAATGTTTAGAACCGAGGGAAAGCCTTCGAAATCACTCATTGCTATCTTCGTACTTCTGAATGGATACTTAGCATTAAAAAATCACTAAGAATTTCCGGTAAGGTTGCCATATCCTCGTACATCCACAGTGTAAGCGTCTGCATGAAAGCAACATGACAAACATAATAATTCCGATACACAACGGGCATTAATGCCAAGCGAAAAGACAACACCATCAACATCTCATCCAATTGATGCAAAAAAAAATTAACACACATGAATACATGTGACACAAAACTCTATGACTAAGGGTTTAAAAAAACTTGCATCATCTTCAAGCCATACGTTGGACTTTAATATAGTCTCCCAAAACTTTGACCCCCGGGAAATATCTAGTTTAGATTTCCACCACTGCTCATGTCGAGGTGTTTTCAAGAACATATATAGATTAGTCAACTTTTCACCGCTAGCATCAATGAACGAAGTAAATCGAGTTATCTCGCCCTTTACTAATCCCTTAGGCTTACACACAAACTTCCTTTTCCCTGCAGGTTCTTGAACCACCTTCTTTACGGGTTCTCGAACTACATTTTCTACGGGTTGTTTAACTACATTTTCTGTGGGTTGTCCATCAACATCTTTCCCTCGCCCTCTCCCTCGCACTGTTCTTGCTCTTTTCGCCGACGGAGGTTTAACATATGGCGCAGACTCCTTAGATAAAGGTCCAGCACTTACATAAAATTTAATTCATTAAACATATGGCGATCAATGCAACCTATACGACCATGCGACCTATGCGACCAATACGACCTTTTGTGACCCATTCGACCCATGCGACAAATGCGACCTCTATGACTCAAATGACCGTACTTACTTAGTGGTACTTCGACAATAGCGGTGACCTCTTGGATAGGACCCACTGCTGGAGTATCCTTGGAAGGAACCTCGTCGACGACGTCATAGACATGACCCATTAAAGTATCTTTAGTGTGGACCTCTTCTACAATACACACTAGAGCATCTGCATAAAATTACTTCATTCATTAGACTCATCGTTTGTTACATTGATTATGTAACCCATGCGAGCCATGCGTCCCATGCGACTTTAGCAATGCAGTGACCCATTGGACATATGCAACCCATGCGATCCATGCGACTCTAGCGACCCAACGACTTATGTGACCCTACGACTTATGCGTCCCTGCGACCTATCCGACTCTTGCGACCCATGCCGACTCTCGATGGAAATTGAATCTCAAATGACCTTTTTTACTAAATATTACTTGCTTGGTGGAACTTCATCAGCAACAATATTTGCCAAATCCCCTTCTGAGCCATCTTCAGAGTCAACCAGCTCTTCGCCTGGCTCTCTTCATGACACTGGATTTGGAAGTCGAAGGAATTCAAAATCATCATCACTAATAGTGCCGGAAGATTGGTTTCTAGTGCTCACATCTTTCTCTGCAACCTTTGATTTTGGATTAGGCAAATGAAACCCTACATCCCTTAGAAGGTCTCTTACGGCGTTGATAATTCTTTTTTCCAACTTCTTTATTTTCTCTATTAATTTCTGCTCCAGTATTAGAGGGACTGCAGCATCATCATCACCTTAATGATTCTTTTCTCCTTCTCCTTCGGCTTCACTCACGCTCTACTTCCTCTTAGTCCCCTTTTCTTTCCCTTTCTTTTGATCACTAAAAGCTGTTTTTCGTATCAGCAGTTCTTGCTTACAGATATCCTACCAACAACTACCTTTCGGATTTCTACGAAGATGTTCCATCCATATCTGAACATCGAGATCGTCGCATCCCTCGTAATCCTCCAGATCATAAAGTAAAGCTTCCTCTCCGTGTTCAGCACGAAGAACACTTCGAATATCCTGAAAACAAAAAATAATCATTATTACCCTCTGTGACCCTTGTTTCCCTTGTGACCATTGTGTAATTGTTACCTTAGAATCTCCGATCTGCCTTATCACATCTACATACTTCGGGTTAAAACTGGATTTAAACATCTTCTTGCATATTCTAGGGCATGATGGATGCGCATCTAGAACATCAACATACCATTCCTTTCCATCCAAACTAAGGATGGTTTCGAATGGAAGTAACTGAAACATTAAAACAAAATGATAAGAATGAAAAATACGAAAAATATTCAAGTTATTCGAATAATATATACAACTTACCATTAGTGGGATCATGAAACTAATACAATACCATTTTGGTTTCGGTGATTCCTCGCTAATGTGCTTGCGGCAAGTATCTACAATCTTCTCGAATGTGTAACACCCCCATGGAAAGCCTTCAAAAAATTCCAAGTCATCAACCATGTCAATGAGATCATGGCTGATAGAGTTTTCTACTGAAGGCTTGTGAGCCATAACTTGCGCCAACAACATCAAAGTTGCCAACCTCTTCTGGTCGTCAAAATTTTTCGCCTTCACAAGCTTTTCACTGACTTGTGCGGGGGTCACCTTTCCACGGCCGAAATTCTTCAGCCTGAAAATGTCACCCCTTTTGGACTCCCATCCTTTGGGATATGGTCCGCATTTCAATGCGGAAATTAGTGTATGCTCCATTATAGAGTACCGGATGGGAATGTCGTTTAAGACGAACCATAACTTCTTCTTAGCCCGTAAAATCACGGAGTGATTTAGTAGGATAGACATTTGAACCTTCTTCAATGTAGAGTCACATTGGAAATGGAATAAATGCCTAAATTGTGACTCCTTCTCGAAGAAATGCAACTCGTATTCATCTAAGATTTCTCTCAGCGTCGTTATTGTCTCCTGAGGATAACAGTTGGTGTTGATCTTTGGCATTCTATCCATGTGCTTGAATTCATACACAAACTTCGGCTTTGGTACCACCTACAAAATGACCAATTAAGAATACATTATACTTCTAACGACTTAAGCGACCCATGCGACTCAACACACCCGTGCGACCCATGCGACTCAAACGATCCTCACACCCTCTGCGAACACTCAACCGACCCATTGAGACTCAAGCGACCCATGCGAATCAATTGACCCACGCGACTCAAACTTTTTTAATTTTTATATTACAAAAATTATAAAGTACTAATTGTACCACAAGGTACAATCATTAAAAAAACTTAATATCTAAAATATAATTAAAAATAAGATATTCTATCTAAAAATATAAGATTGCAAAAGCCAAGAAATCTTGTTCTCTTCTTCTTCACTACTGATTATTGTCAATTCTCTCTCACTTTAAGATACTGTTGTTTCCACTTGAATTTTCCTTCTTGCCAACTACAAATCGACCTCTTTCAAGTTCGAAATCCCTTCCTATTCCTTACTTTTAACATTGAAACAATTTTTCCTTTTGAAAAACTACTAAAATGTGTGTTTTTCACGTGGCAAATTTATCTTTTCTTCAGTTTTTTTTTCTATTTAATAATTATTTTCACGATGGTATTTTCAAAACACTTTAACCTTACGAGGGTATATCGGCAAATTTATCTTTTCTTCAGTTTTTTTTTCTATTTAATAATTATTTTCACGATGGTATTTTCGAAGCACTTTAGCCCTACGAGGATATATTTCATATTCCGCCTACTCAATAATATTATGTGTGTTATTATAAATATCAATTTTAGTGACGAAAATGGTTGAATTTATTGAGTTTGTCGACTTTTATGGTGAACGGTATTCAAAGGATATATATATTGAGGTCTCATTTAATACTTTAAATTGATATTCAGAGATACATTAGGATAATTTTTGAGATCTCATTTAATAATCCGTGGATATTTTCCGATAAATTCTATATTTCGAGACATTCTGGATTTTTTTTTAGATATTCCAAATATTTTCCATAAAAAATCTACCGTGACTAATAAAACAATCGAATTCTTTTGCCTTTTATTTTTAATCGAGATGTATTCTTATGAATTATCATGATATTAAAGTTTTTCCAACGAAAATGGAATATAATTTCAAAGAAAATACATAATATTTTCGAAAATATCATGGGATTTAGTAAGATTTTGAAAAATATTCTAAATATCTCAAAAACTAAACTTAGAATATTTAAGGAGATGTCGAAAATATATTTGTAATAATAAAAGAAATTGCATCCTTAATATACGAAATAAGTTTACTAATTCTTTTGGCAGTATAGTTTAAATATTTGGGGATTGGTAGGCTGTTTTCTTTAATAAAATTATTTTTCTATAATTTTATATTTTTCTGTTTTATGACGTTCAACTTTCTCAGCTTTGATAACATTTAAATTATCAGGATTTGTATCGTATAACAAAAGAATCTTATAGGTATTAAGATAAGAAATAATTAAAAAATGATTTAGATGCTTTTCAATCGTTTGTGTTAGATCCTCTCGAATAGTAGGTTGTCTTAAATTGCCCCACATACATTCCATCTCTTCACATCAAATTATATTATGTAGAAGCAACCTTTGGATATATTAAAAAAATAATCCATTTCTTGGGTTATTATATTTGATATAATGCTTACTACACCACTTGCCCCAACAAAACATAGCATATATATATATGTATATATATACATGCTAATGATTTCTGTGATTTTTTTTATACAATCGAACAAGTTATCGTATAGTTGGCACAATACATCTCTCATAGTCGGAAACTTGTCTTTTTAAATCGTCACTCGCCAATTTTAAGAGGAATCAAAACCATAATCATAAACCAGATTGTAAAGATGCTTCACACCTTCCAATAACCAAATATTTGTTATATTATGCCATTTAATAACAGTTTAATTATTAATTATATATTTGTATGTATACAATTCAAAACTCTTAAACTAATTTTTTTATTTAGTTAGACCAAACTATTTATAAACATTTATTTGATTTGCATGGATTATGGCTGTTTGTGCTTTATATATATAAAAAATTGAACTTTGGGGTTATGGTTAATTATTTAAATTAATGGCCTGGTTGAGCATTAATTAGCAAAGCTACATAACGTCGGCTTTGCTTCTCTTGTGTAATCGTGATAGAGAGGGAGAGAGAGACAGAGAGAGAGATGTGGAGACTGAAGTTGTCTGAAGGAGAAGAAGAGAGTGTGAATGAACATTTGGGAAGACAATTTTGGGTATTTGATGAGCAATTTGGCACTCCTCAAGACATCAAACACATTTCCGAATTGCGTCGAAACTTCACTCTCCACCGGTTTCGTTCTAAGCATAGTTCTGATACTCTTTTGCGTTTCCAAGTAAGTATAAACCTCAGATTGTTCTTATTCTATCTTCATGATGACGTCGAGATTATGTATGAGCTAAACTAATTGTAACTAACATAAAAAAAATTATAGAAGATCCTTACAAGCTCTTGATCAATTGTAATAAAGGTCGAAGATCCTTAGGATGAAATATACACTTGTGATGTATATTGCTAGAACAAAATATATACTTTAGAGAAATTCTCATTTTCATCAACATATTTATCTATTTTTGACAGAACTATATCTTCTATTTTCAATATACGTAAAAAAAACACACAAATTTGTGTCCGAATTCTATATTTTTTCATCAACATATTTATCTATTTTTGACAGAACTATATCTTCTATTTTCAATATACGTAAAAAAGAACACACAAATTTGTGTCCGAATTCTATATTTAAAAAAAAAATCTCATTTACATCGACATGTTTATCTATTTTTGACATAACTATGTCACCTACTTTGTTTTCAACATGCGTAGAAAAATGCACAAACTTGTGTCGGGACTCTATTTTAATATTCGAAGGTTAACGTCATAACTTATAATCGATTTTCCGTTAACGATCGATGGCATGAATACCACATGGATAATCACATTGGCAGCCACGTCAAGAAAAGTCAAATAAAAAATGTGATTTTAAAAATTAATAGAAAAATAAAAAAAATTAAAGGAGAAAAATCAAAATGTTGGCTGATACAATTTACTTTCAAAGTTCTTAAAGGAGAAAGGAAAAGAGATAGAGAAGATTCCACAAGTGAAAGTAAAGGAAGAAGAAGAGGTAATAAATGAAGAAGTGGTGAGTGTGACACTAAGAAGAGCTTTGAGATTTTACTCTATTCTTCAATCAGATGATGGATTTTGGCCTGGTGACTACGGTGGTCCTCTCTTTCTGTTGCCCGGTTTGGTTAGTCTCTCTCCTGTTTTTTTTCTTTACATCAATTTACAATTTGAATCATTAAACAATCGTATAGTAATTCGTTAACTAGCATTCAACCTTATTATGTCATTCAAAGACTGATGTCTCCCTAGTGGTCTTAAAACGTATTCATCCTCTTTTACAACCTCAGAGTTATATTGATTCAACAATATAAGTAACATGAATTAACTAATATGATTAGGTGTTATCAATGATTTATTACACCTACTTTTATAAGTTGGGAATTATGCGTCAGCTTGGGTTAATACTTTCATATTTAAGTATAGAGGTTAATTTGCCATCCATAAGCAATTTTTTTTCTTTCATAAAATGGTAATATTGTCTTCAGTATCACCATCGTTTGTGGTAATGTGGTATAAGGAAACTATAAATATATTATCTTTTTAGTATTATTACTTTCAAATTTTTTATTTAATCTTTTTAAAATTTTAAAATCCTATTTTACCTTTCTTAATTAATAAAATAATTTTAGAAGTATAATCTTATAATTCATTTTTCTGTATTTTTAAAACTTTTACTTTTTAAGAAAAAAATCAGATAAATAAATTAAAAAAAATTAAATTTACAGGTACAAGTATTAAAAAAATGTAGACTATTTGTAAAACTCTTTTAAAAAAAGTGCTTACTATTGGGTTGTTATTCGGATACTGAAGCGTGTTTTAAAAACCCATTTATCGATCTAGTCATATTCGAGATTATGTTCATATGGTTTCGACGAAAAACAATAAGGAACGATTCTGATGTTACATGTTTTATCTAATCTGACAAAGAATGGATGTGAGACTTGTACGCACAAGTCCTCTACGCGTATCTACGCCGAGTAAAAATTTCAATCTCCCACTTGCCTTTATGTAATATCTCAAATAGTTAAAGTACATGTATCTCCATACACATACTTGCTTGTACATCTAATGTACAAACCCCAAAAGAGAATGAAGTACAATTATATTCTTCGGTGCTAGCGGATGAATATAATTGTATTCCACACTGATTGTCTAACAATCACAAGCAGATACCGAGACACTCGTAAGCATGTGACCTCGTAGGTTCATCACGAAACCGATAGTCAATTACTTTCCACTAACTAACTAATCGAGATTGGCATCTAGCAACACTCCTCGACGACCGGATAGCGGGAAGCAACATCATTAGAGTAACATTTTTGTTCAAAACGAACCAGGGAGAAGTTGATGTTAATATTTCCTTCAATCTTTACAGCTTCGGATGTATCCTAGACATGATCATAATTGTCAGCCTTACAGATCATCAACTATGTTTCATGTCAATCATAACTGACTGGTGAATGAACCTAAGTAACACCTTTTGTTATTCATTCAGAGTACTCTAGCTAGAGATTCGTGCAGTCATTGTGATTAGTGATAACATAGAGCTCAAACTCTTACCAAGAGTTGACGGATACCATTTTTATCAGTTACCAACTAGGTAAACATCTAATTATTTCCATTATCTATCCAACTAGTACTCTAAGATACTAGGTATCCAGAATGAACGAATAATAGATAGGATGTTAGTTACTATGCTGATATCAGTTCTTAGGAAAAACTATCAATCTAACCTTCTAGAGAAATAATAATGATAGTTCATTGGTGATTTAACCATTAAGCATTTCTCCCTTTAGGTCAGTTCAGTGATCACATCATTATGTGTATCACCCACATATGTGATTTAGTAAAAGAGATTCATTAATTTCTATCAATATAGAAACTTATCACATATATGTTATTCTTTCCGGATCAATATGGTCCGAATAGTAATCCTACGAACAAGAACATTTCAGATTAAATCATACCAAAAATTGATTCTCTTTATTATGATCTCTATCATAATGTCAAGTTTTAGATTTAATATTGGACTCTATCATACACTTATAAAATTCATCAAATGAGAAAAATAATGCCATATATTACTAAAATAAAACCGATGTCCAAAATTACATAACTCGCTACTAGTCTATAAACTAATTCCAGCTTATCATGTTTCTCAATCCGAACCTCAGCTTCTGTTTGTCAAACTCTTTTGACCCAAGCGCCTTCGTGAACGAATCTGTTGTGTTTTCTTTTCCATCCATCTTTTGGATTTATACGTCCCCATGCATAATGATTTCTCGTATCAAGTGATACTTCCACAGAACATGTTTTGATTTTTTATGAGACCTTGATTTCTTTGCCTGGGCAATAGCCCCGGTGTTATCACACAATAAAGGAACCGATTCCTTTATCGAAGGCACCACACCAAGTTCATTTATGAACTTTCTCATCCTAACCGCTTCTTTAGCTGCTTCACAAGCCGCTATGTATTCTGCTTCAGTCACCGAATCGACTATAGTAGCCTGCTTGGAACTCTTCCAACTTATTGCTCCTCTATTCAGACAAAATACATAGCCTGAAATGGTTCGGTTATCACCCTTGTCTATCGAAAAACTCGCATCAGTGAATCCTTCTAACTCCAAGTTAGAATTATCATAAATGAGGAACTGGTCCTTAGTCATTCTCAAGTACTTAAGGATGTTCTTAACAACCTTTCAGTGTTCCTTACAAGGATCTGCCTGATATCTAATCACTACACTTAGCGCGTAGGCTACGTCAGGCCTAGTACATGTAATTGTGTAAATGATGGCTCCCACTGTGCTAGCGTAGGGAAGTCTACCCATGCGCTCTCTTTCTTCCGGAGTCTTAAGACAATCCTCTGTAGAAAGAGAAATTCCAGTGCCTATAGGTAGATAGCCCTTCTTGGAATTTTTCATGTTGTATCGTCTCACGATACTGTCAATGTACTGGAATTGTGACAATCCAAGCAACCTCTTCGATCTATCCCTATAAAATTTATTCCTCGAATATAGGCCACTCCTAGATCCTTCATGGAGAACTGATCAGACAATCACAATTTTGTCTCTTGCAACGCAAGAATATCATTCCCTAGGAGCAATACGTCATCCACATAAAGTACAAGCAAAACAACCGTACTCCCAATAAACTTCTTGTACACGGAAGGTTCTTCATCGCTTCTAACGAAGTTGAACTCTTCAACTTCTTTGTTAAAGCAAATGTTCCAGCTACGAGAAGCTTGCTTGAATCCATAAATGGACCTTTGAAGCTTGCTTACCATATGACTTTGAGTCGACAACGTGAAACCCTCAGGTTGAGCCATGAAAACCTCTTCCTGGAGCTCTCTGTTAAGGAAAATGTTTTCACATCCATTTGTCAAATCTCATAGTCATAGAATGCCGCTATCGCAAGCAGAATCTGAATAGATTTGAGCATTAACGTTTATTCCCAGTCAATCCCTTCTTGTTGACTAACCCCTTCGCAACTAGACGAGCTTTATAGGTCTCTACCTGCCCATCTGCTCCAATCTTCCTCTTGTAAACCCATTTACAACCAATTGGTCTGAAAGTCTCTGAAGGATCAATTAAAGTCCATACTTCGTTGATCTTCATGGATTACATCTCGGATTACATGGCTTTCCACCATTTCTCAAAATCTGGACCTTGTATGGCTTCTTGGAAAGTCAACGGGTCGTCATCTCTATGACTGATCACGTCCTCTTGCACCAACAGATTAAGTCTTTCAGGTGCATGTCGAGAACGTGTTGACCTTCTCAAGGAAGCCTGTGTAGCAGGTCCAACCTACACTGGAATATCTTGTTGGACTTGTTCTTGAACATGCTCTTGAACTAGTTCCTGAAGCCCTGGAGCCTAACAACATATCACCCAGCCAAGACCGCTCACTTGACATCTCATGTCCCTGAGCTTGTGTTGGTTCGTCGGGTTCTTAAGTTTCGTTAAGAAGTATTTATCCACCATGAATTCCTTCCTCAAGGAACTCCTTTTTAAGAAAGGTTGTAGTTCTAGCCACAAACACTTTGTGCTCAGACAGGTGGTAGAAATAATATCTCATAGTTTCCTTGGGATAACTAACGAATCTACACCTATCAGACCTAGCATCTAGCTTGTCTGGCTGAGGTCTCTTAACGAAAGCCGGACAACCCCAAACCTTGATATGTTTCAGGTTAGGTTTCGTCCCTTCTATATCTCATATGGAGTCTTAGAGGCTGCTTTAGTGGGAACTTTGTTTAAGATGTATGAAACTGTTTCTAAAGCATAATCCCACAAGTTGATTGGAAGATTCGTGAACCACATCATGAATCAGACCATATCCAATAAAGTTTGATTTCTCCTTTCAGACACACCATTATGCTGCGATGTTCCAGGAGAAGTCTACTTAGAAAAAATCCCATTTTGCCTTAGATAATCGACAAAATCACGACTTAGATATTCACCATCCCGGTCTGATCTCAACACCTTAATACTCTTTACAGTGTGTTTCTCCATTTTACTACATAATCTCTTAAACATTTCAAAAGACTCGGATTTGTGTTTCATCAAGAATATAGATCTATATCTTGACATATCATCAGTGAATGTGATGAAATACAGATATCCACCCTTGGTTTGAACTCTTATAGCTCAACATACATCAGTTTGTATCAGTCCCAGAAGTTCTATAGCTCTTTCTTCGGTTCCAGTAAACGGAGATTTAGTCATCTTACTAGTGAGACAAGACTCACAAGTTGCATAAGATTCGAAATCAAAATGGCCCAAAAAACCATCCTTATACAACCTGTTGATCCTCTTCTTACCGATATGACCAAATCTACAATGCCAAACATACGTCTGATTTTGACGATCATATTGCTTTCTCTTTTAGCCCGAAACATGCATGTTAAATAATTCAACATTAACATTAGGTAAGACGTAAATTCCTTGTTGTAGATAATCATTCACACATAAATCATCACCATGATAAATAGAGCAAATGTTATTACTGAAAACTATTCGAAATCCACGTCTATCAAGTATAGAAATAGAAATAATGTTTGAAACAAACTTCAGAACATAATAACAGTCATCCAACAACAAAGTCTTACCCATAAGCATAACAAGAGAAATCGATCCTACGGCTAGAGCAGCAACACTTGTGCCATTTCTAACCTTGAGTCTGAATTCTCCCTTCTTGAATCTCCTACTGATCCTCAGTCATTGCAACATGTTGCAGATGTTAAAACTACTACCGGTATCCAATACCCATGTAGACGAATCAATAGTAGTCAAGGAAACCATGAAAACATTTTCCATGGAAGTTTTACATCATTTCTTGCCCTTAAGAGACTAAAGGTATTCCTTGCAGTTCCTCTTCTAATGCCCCTTCTTCTTGCAGAAGAAGCACTCAGCATCTGACTGGTCGGCCTTACCAGCATCGCCCTTTGCCTTGGTCATACCAGCCTTGGGCGTGCTCTTGC
>CM071868.1:15056354-15066653 GCA_036759665.1 Gynandropsis gynandra | reverse complement strand
GACTCTTCTCTCTCAGCCGTGGGTGGCATTGGTTGCCCCACAGTGTTCCCGCTCCTTAGGAAAATGGCGTTCACTTGCTCGCGGGTGTTCGCTTCGGACAACTTCCCGGGAAGTTGTCCGGGTTGCCGGTTTGAACCTTGGGCCAATTGTGCCACTTGCGTCGCAAGAAGTCTTAGATGCGTTTGGAAACCATCCATCCTCTTCTTCATATCCTCTTGTTCGGCTCTAATCCCTCCTAATGCAGTCTTTTGCTCTTGGTGGATCGTTTGGAGCATCGACAAAATATCGGAATCGTTCGAGGATTGTGCACGTTGCTGGTATCCATAATCTTGACCGTTACCTCTCGGTTGAAACCCTTGATTAGGGTTCCTCGTCATTATCCGCGGCTGAAAGTCTTGCGGATTTGCCACGTTATGCATATTACCGTACGAGAGGTTGGGGTGGCTCTTGATGTAGCCTTGTTGATATCCCCGATTGGAGACATAATTTACCTCTTCTATCCCTTGGCCGACGGATGAATCATGTCGATCCACATGTAATCCAGCTATCATCCGGTGAATTTCGCCAACTTGTTGTCTAAGATCCGATAACTCCGGGTTGGCGGTACCAAGCTCATTTACAACAGCCTTCGATGGGAAGTTGCGATTGTACTCCCCCACTTTCTTGCCTCCTTCCCTAGCCATGCTCTCGATTAGATTCTTCTTATCCATCCCGTGGTGAGGGCATATACGCTGGTAATCTTTGAATCGCTCCCATGCGTCATGTAGCGTCTCGCCTCTTTCTTGAAGGAAAGAATTTATCCGGTTCTTAGCAAGAAGCGTTCGGTGGTCCGGGAAGAATTGCTGCATGAATCTTTGTTCCATTTCAATCCAGGACGTGATAGATGCAGCCGGCAAGTTGAAGAGCCAACGTTGTGCCGCATCTTTGAGTGAGAATGGGAACGCCATCAGATATAGATCCTCTCGAGTGACTCCCGTTCCAACCTTAGTCGTGCTACACAACATCTTAAAGTCCGTAAGGTGGGAATTTGGGTCCTCGTTCTCCATTCCACGAAAAGCCGAGTTGTTGAGCATTTGAATAAACGCTGGTTGGAGCTCAACTTGCGTATCTATCGTGCGGGCCATGCACGAAAGAAGCTGGGTGTGCTTAGGAGCGGTGTATGCTCCATAAGTCTCGTCTGCAGCAGCCATATCGGGATTGCTTGCGTTCTCTCCGCTGCTTGCACTATAAGTATCCTCCTCCTCAGAGGCGTGTTGTTCGTGAAGGCTCGTTTCCTCTACCTCAGATTCAGAATCGATTCCGATTCTCCTTTTCTTGCACAGGTTTCTAAGCGTGCGTTCAACTTCTGGATCGTAAATGAGAAGTTTCTGTGTAGAGCTTCTCATACAAGTCTCCTGCACAACAAGAAACAAAAACACCTAGCGTAAATCTGTGGTAGATAGGAAAAAGACTCGATAAAAACGAAAAACAAAACAAACACAAAAACAAAAACAAACACAAACAAACAAACACAAACACAAAAGACTCCGGAAAGGACTAGATCCTAATCTAGCTATTCCTAATCTAAGCCGTTCTTAGTCCCCGGCAACGGCGCCAAAAACTTGACGTGTGGAAACGCGAGTTATAAATTAACCTAGTCCACTTCACCGCAAGTATACGGATCTTGTAGTACCAGGGTCGATCTCAGGGACTAATACAGCTAAACTAAGAACAAAACTAAACTAGGAAGAAAAGTGATAGGAGGGGATATGGTTCTAATGGTCCGAAATCTAACCTAATGGTGACGACGAAACGAAGGTAAAGATGAACTAGATATATATCCGCTCAGCACCCTTCTCACTGTCAACATGGCCCTGCTTTTATTTGCTCGTTTGAAACTTAGATCTAGGTTGTTACGGATTACGCGGCCCGCTCGGGTAGTGGTGTTGCCTGGTCGGGTAAAGGCTTGCCCGACCGTGTTGAACGTTGCGCTCGATTGGGTAGTGATCACCCGATCGTGTGGTTGAGGGGCCCGAGTCGTGTAAACTTACGGGGCAAAATGGATGGCTAAGTGGCCGAGCGGGTATTCAGAATTCGCCCGATCGGGTAGTGATCACCCGATCTCCTTGTTCATGTGCCCGGTCGTGTATTTTTGCATGGATAAACCCCGTAGGTTTTACCCGAGCGGGTGGAGAATAGTGCCCGACCGGGCACCCTTGTGATCTTGATATTCCTCTTTTCCGCTCGTTGCTCGGGTGTTCCTTTGGGTTCTGGAGCTCGGTCTCGGCTCTGAGTAGATTTTCCTTCAAATCTTGTGGTTTTTGACAGGAATCCTTCATATTGATCTCATTTAGGCCTTGTCGCCTAGAAACCTGAAAACCAATAAAACGGGTGTGTGAAGCTCAAAATAGAATCGGATAAGTAAGAATCGATGTAGGAATCATGCGAAAATAATATAAAAACATATCCTAATAGTGATACACTTTCAGTGTTATCACCAAGTCGGCGTCTAATATGTCCCATTCATCCACAGCGAAGCCTGTGTGTACCATCCGCCTAAGGTATGCCAACTTCGTGTGGTTGACTCCACCTTGTTCTCATTTTCCTAGGATAGAGGAGACTAGGAAATAATGGAAATACCTTAGGGCGGGATGGCGTATGTGGCTGGCTTTGGACCTCGTCGAGTAATCACCATACGCTATCTGGGCCCCAAATTGCGCTTGACGGCTTCTGTTGTGCTCGGGCATCTTCGTGAAGTTGCAGTGCGGGGCGTCAAGCACGATCGCGAACTGTCTCGCCCTAAGCCGATAGTTTTGTCCCAGCAGACGGAACTCCATAAATGCTCTCACCCGATCTCCTGACTCAGGAAAGAATGCCGTGTACGTCGCGAAGAATTCCGCGGTAAGGTCGCGGTACTTGTACTCCTGCATGTCCCGTAATCCCGTCCATCCCAACATGTTGAATATGGCATCGATGTGCTCCTCGATGTGGAGGGCACTCATGGCTTCCGAGGATAGAAAGTGGGATGGGAATATCCGTGACTCCAGCTCGGTGAACCTCGCCTTCTGACCGGACAAAAAGGTTGTCGTCCGGTAGTTGTATTGTTGATGGGACGTTGTGATCGGCATGTACGGCGTTAGTTCTGTGATGGCATCTGACTTTCCTGACCATCCGTGTTCTACATCGTAGGCATCAGATCGGCGTTTCTTTGAGCTCTGGAATAGTTTCGAGGCCATCTGCAAAACAATCGAAGAAGAAAGATCGAATGTTAGTCACAGTTTGCAGCGTGCCCGCGCGGGTAGAGTAGGTAGCCCGCTCGGGCTCAATTTCGGCAAAAATACCACGTAGGTATCGCCCGACTCGGATGAAATCACTGCCCGATCGGGTTCAGATTCACGCTGCCCGACCGGGTGCTGATCCTAGCCCGATCGGGCTGGTTCACGGAATCGCGACATCCAGTTTGATTTCATGGCTCAATCCACAATTTTACCCTAAATTCTTCTCTAATCAGACCTAATTCTAGTCCATAGCATTCCAAAACACAAAATAATCCATGTAAATACCTGGAATTCGAGAGAAAATTCAGGGATTTTGAGGTTTTTCGAGAGAGGAGGGAGAGGGTATTTCGAGTAACCGAGGGTGGTCGACCGGCAACGATGGAACGGCGGCGATGTGGATGAGCTTCGGCTGATGATGCGGCGTGAAGGGTTGCAATTGGGGAGCACGGTCGGGTCGAATTTTTGGTTGTATGAATGGCCGCTCGGGTTACTCGAAATAAAAACTTACCTGTGTAGGTGATACACGATGCCCGCGCGGGTCCTCTGAGTCGCCCGATCGGGCGTCTTTCATTTTGACCTAGCTCGCTCGGGTGGAGTATGTCTGCCCGACCGGGTAGTGCTGCAAAACCGAAAAAATTATACGAGGAAAACCATGCAGCAAAAATCAATAAGACCACTAAAATTCCTAAATCCTAAAAATTTTTTCCAAGTCTTAAAAAGACTTCAAAAATAGAAATAAAATGAAAACGATGAAAAAGGATACGGGGCTCGGGTTGCCTCCCGAGAAGCGCTTGTTTAAGGTCGCGAGCCTGACCAAAGCGTGCTACTCATCAGGTTGACGTCCTCGACGTCGTCGTGTACGTAGTGTCTCGCGTGCAATATGTGCTCGATAAGGTGTGGCACGCGGATCAGTTGAGTTCCTTTCATGATCGGTAATGTCTTCCTTTAGATTGGTCATGATGCTCTCTAAGTGAGGTGCTAGATCGTGCTGTCCAAACATTCTGGACGAGCTGTTCTTAAGTCCGGTTGTGTACTCCATGAAATCGGTTAGGCGTTCGTCGCTTGTTTCCTTCAGCGTCTCCAGAGATGTTTTGTGTGTGAGCCTTTGTGGTGAAGGCTTCATCTTTACCTTGGGTGCTTTGTCAATGTCCCAATTGTGGGCTGGACGTTTGGTGTAGCTTCTCGGCATCTCAGGGTCATTTATGTATTGACTTGCGCCGCATTTAGCTCGGGTTGTGTGGAAGTCTCGGTCGGGGGATTCCTCCTTCTTTTCGTTGTTAAGCAGCTCGTTTGATACCTTGTAATTTCCTTCCGCAGTTGCTATGAGATTCATATCTAAGGAATCCGTATTCTGAAATTCCTCACAAACTTCCTCGGCTAAATCTTCAAAGATGCCTTCGGGGAACACGAAATCGATAGCGCACGGTTGCTCAAGTGTGTCCACTATGCTGAATTCTACTTCCACCTGGGGTTTCTTCATGTGCTCATCAATGTCCGTAGCCTTATCCACTGCCGTGTTAGATTCATCTCCTTTTTCAATTAACGAGGGATTTGGCTGATCTACCGTCTTACAATCCCTTGGGCAGATTTCGCTGACATGTTCACGAGGATTTAGTTCCGAACTTCCCGATATAACCTCTTGTGGTTGTGATGCCCCTTGTGCAAGTTCTGAAGCTTGCATGTCCAATTGTCTAAAGAAGTTGTTCATCTGCTCATTGGCGCTTTCTTGTTCCACTTCCACTCCCATAACCAAGTTGTTTCGATTCTCAAATACTTCAAGGAGGTGGGTGAACATGGCGGCACAATCGGGGGCTGCTTCGGATTGGTTTGGGTATGGCTAAGGCACATATGACTGATAGCTCTTAGTTTGGGGCTGCGTCCATGGCTGAAAGTTCCCAAACAATTGATGTGCATTCAGCATACCCTCGGTGTTCCTGTACGGGAAGTATGCGTGAGCGCTCCATCCGTGATTGTATGTATTCCTGAAAGGCTGATTGTAACTATCGTAGACCTCTTCTTCATACCCCCAAGCGTTTCGTTCCCATAATTGCTCTGAGTACTGCGAATGGTATAAATCAGAGAGCATACGACGAATTTTGGAAAGTTGATATCTCAATTCAGCTATGTCGGCACACGAAGAGTCGAAGTTGTTCATGTTACCTTGCAAAATCAAGAACACCAATTTTGATTAAGCTCCGAGAGGTAAAGAAAAATTTGACTCCATAAGAAAGAAAAACAAAAGCAAAAAATGAAAAACAAATGAAGACTCCGGAAAGGACTACATCCTAATCTAGCTAATTCCTAGTCTAGACCGTAATTAGTCCCCGGCAACGGCGCCAAAAACTTGATGTGTGGAAATTCAAGCTAAAATATTTCCTAGACCACTTCACCGCAAGTATACGGTTTGTGTAGTACCAGGGTCGAACTCTAGGGACTCATGCAGCCTTTTCCTAAGAATATCACTAAACTAAGACGGTGAGAAGTAGATGATGGCGTGGTGTAAATATCTAGAAAACTAAACTAAATGAGGACAGCGATAGAGGGATATGGAAGACTTGACGATGATGAACACTACGGGTTTCGGGATACCGGGAATCGCAAGGATGTAACAACGAAAGATCATAAACCTATCGAATTATCTTGATAACAAGAAATTCATGCTCTAAGATGAGGAGTGATTCTGCCGAGCCTAAACCTCCTAACCATAAGTACGTGCAATCCTACCTTCCAGCAGCGATTAACTCGTACTATGGCAACGATACGCATGCAATCCTAATTCCTAAGTTGATCAACCGACCGGTCAGATTCTCATTAATCGAACTTAACCTACAATTCACCAGTTCCAGATTCATACTTTAACCTTCCAGCGAAATACGAATTCCTATGTTACTGAGCGGGCAACACTAGTATAAGCGTTTACGATGTTGATTATAGAACCGAATATCAAGACAAATACGATAGATCTAAGCATTAACGCAAAACTTGTACATCCATTACAAAACCGATAACCCTAGCCCATAGTTGGGAATCTACTCACTCATGGAGTTTATAGTTAAAGGAAATAACACAAACCTAAATATGATAAAACCTAGGAAATCTGATGCCTCGATCTTCCCTATTGTGTTACCGATGTACGGGTTGATGCTTCTCTCCTTCTCCAGCGTTTCCCGAGCCTTTCCTGATGATTTCCAAACCTTTCCTTGCCCTAGCCATCGCACCCTCGTGTCTGGAACTGATCTTCCCACTTAATTTGCTCATTCAAACTCTAAATCTAGGTTGTTACGAGAAAGGTGGCCAGCTCGGGTACACGTTTTACCTGATCATGCTGAAGGCAGCCCGATCGTGTACTTAGTCCAGCCCGATCGGGCAATGCTTCTCGATCGCGTGTTCTAACATCCCGAGTCGTGTAAACTTTCGAGGATTTTCAAGACTAATTGTTGCCCGAGCGGGTACCATGTTGCAACCCGATCGGATATGGTCACCCGATCATGTTATCTTCGTGCCCGGGTCGTGTAGAATGTTGTAATAAACCCCGTAGCTTTTGCCCGAGCGGGTAGCCCTCAGTGCCCGAGCGGGCACTCTTCATTTCATGGTTTTGCTCATTTCCGCTCGATGCTCGGGTGTTCCATTGGGTTCCGTGGCTTGAATTTGGCTCCGAGTGAATTGTATCTTCAATATGTGCTGTTTGATTCAGGAATTTTCCTTTTACGCTGGTTTAGGCCTTGTCGCCTTAAAACCTAAAAACCAATAAAAAGGGCAAATATAAAGAACAATCGTATCAGAATTTTAACTCGTGCTATGAAATCTATGCCCTATAACTGATACACTTTACGTGTTATCACCCATGTTCGACGTGAAAAACTGTAAAAAACAAGAAAGCCGAACAGTTTTTCACCGTGAAACCTATTTAAAAGTTTATAGAAAGAAAGAAATAAGTGATGTCGAACTTGAGAGGGATCGATTTGAAGTTGGCGAGAAAGAAAATGGCTAGAATGAGCAGCAACAGTGACGAAGAGAGCACGAGTCAATCTTCAATGGCGTCAATAAGTGTAAGTAGCTCGATTTCTAGGGTTTTGCAAGCTTTCGACTCACAAAATGGTTTATTGATTTGAAATGGGTGTCAATGTCAGTGAGTCGGTTAGGTCGCAAGGGTCGTAGGAGTTGCATGAACATCTTCGACTCAGTGAGTGGGTTGAGTAGCAAGGGTTGCAGTAGTTGCATGACCATCTTCGACTCAATGAGTCGGTTGTCTTAGTGAGTGGGATGGGTCGCAATGGTCGTTTAAGGGGCGTTGGTTGGTTGAGTCGCAGTGAGTCGGTTGAGTGTCTGAGGGTCGTTTGAGTCGCTTGGGTCGCACGGGTCGGCTGAGTCACATGAGTCGCACGGGTCGGTTGAGTCTCATGGGTCGCTTAAGTCGGTAGAAGTATAATGTATTCGTAATTGGTCATTTTACAGGTGGCGCCAAAGCCAAAATTTGTGTATGAATTCAAGCTCATTGACAGAATGCCAAAGATCACCACCAAGTGTTATCCTCACGAGACAATAAGGACGCTGAGAGGAATCTTACATTAAGATGACTTGCATTACTTCGAGGAGTCACAATTTAGGCATTTATTCCATTTACAATCTGACTCCACATTGACGAAGGTTCAAATGTCTGTACTACTAAATGACTCCGTGATTATACGGGACAATACGGAGTTGTGGTTCGTCATAAACGACATTCCCATCCGGTNGAAAAGCTTGTGAAGGCGAAGAATTCCAACGACCGGAAGAGGTTTGCAACTTTGATGTTGTTGCCGCAAGTTATGGCTCACAAGCCTTCAGCAGAAAACTCTATCAGTCATGATCTCATTCACATGGTGGATGACTTGGAATTTTTGGATGGCTTTCCATGGGGTCGTTACACATTCGAGAAGATTGTGGATACTTGCCACAAGCACATTAGCGGGGAATCACCGAAACCAAAATGGTATTGTGGCGGTTTCATGATCCCACTAATGGTAAGTTGTATATATTATTCGAATAACTTGAATGTTTTCTGAAATCTTGTAGAAGATGACTAATAAGCAAATAATCAATCGGACTAGAAAATATCAAACAGTATATGTTTATACACTTGTTTTTTTCTACAATGTACTAAAGATTTCCACCCATTTAACTCCCCCTGAGTTAAACGTGTAAATACAACTCACAACTGTTTCCTTTTCAACCCAGTATCTATTTAAGTGCACCTAAAACTCTGAACTTTCTTGTTCTCTGTTCCGTGCACTCCTCAGATACTTCTCAGACTCGTTGATCTTCATTCTTGATTTCAGATCAATTTATCTGCCTTTCTCACAGCTCAGCAACCACCTCCGGGTCTTCAGCTACGCCGTTATGCTGAAAGTCTTCAGCTTTGAATCCGGTCGATTCAATTCGTTCCTTATTCTTCTCCTTGATCTTCTAGTTGACTCGTTCCAGCCTTCTTCAATTTAAATTCAAACTTCCTCAATGTTCTCAACTACCTGAAACAATATACATAAAACTCGATCCAATTTTTACTACATTAACAATAATTCATATCTTAATTAATTTGAAAAAATACAATATTACAATATCAATGTGTCGCATTGAAGCATAATATTTTTTCCTTGCGCCTCATATTTTTTTTATAGTTAGGAATCATCAAATTTTTAGAAACATTCCTTTAGAATTTTTTTTTGAACGGAAATAAAATGTTTCTAAACCGTTTGCAAATTTTGTTATTGACATATTCCCAAGCAATTTAGAATTGAATGTTCATTTACTACATGAATTTTGTTGTCTCTATTTTTATTTTTTAAAATAATAATTTATAACATTACTGCCATATACAAATATTTACCTTCAGAGGATTCAATTAATGCCTACATATTTTACCCAAAAATAAAAGTTTGATTATCATTTTATATTTTTCATGAAATCGAAAAGAATAACAAAGATTACTCTGAGAACGCAAGATGAGATCATCAATCTTGCGAAGCATACAGCCCATGGTCTCCGTCACTGATTTGCGAAGTTCTGTAAGTTCTCGGACCAAATTACTCTTCGAAGATTCAGCAGTTGACGCCGAGGGCATCTTTGCCATATAACGCTTCTCTAATTTGATCCAAGGTGGAATATTTTCGGGGCTCACTTTGTCCAATTATATCGGATGCTTGTTGAACCAAAATATTCTGAATTAGGCAAGGGAATGGAAGAATGAACTTGGTTGATTTGGATACTCCAAGTCCCACAATAACATCCAGAAACACTTTCCCAAAGTTGATGGGAATGTCATTCTTCACACAGTAAAGAAATACTGCGGTATCTTGCCGAATTGCATCTGATTTCTTATTTGGTATCCAATTCGTTCGGAAAATCTTATTTAACAGGGCATACTCCCATTGCAGTTTGGAGTTCGGGATTTGTCTAGACCATGAACTCATCTTGCCCTCTGTCAACTGCTGTGTGACAGTATCCATATCCAAATCAAGCTGGAGTTCTTTACTCCGAGTAATTGGTATATGCGGAGTACCCAAAAAGTCATTGATGACCTCCGCACTGAACTTCAAAACTCTACCACGCACATACGTGGTGCCAAACTGAGCTGATCCTAAATCCTCTATCTCAGGTGATAGATTAGCATAGAATTCATACACTAGTTCCTTGCAAATGGGAGTCACAGTAGTAACTGTGCTCGTTAGCTTTCTGTCAACTAAAACGTTCCAAACAGACAGATGTTGAAATTGCTGTACACTTAACCCTTTTTCAGAGAAAATTTCACTCTCCCTCAACGTCCTAAGCCTACTCTTATATGATTCCTTATAGAATTTTTGAGAGTAAGCCTGTGAGTGAGAAATTGGGGTACCTCTGCGTGCAGCTGGAGGTGACTGCGGTGTTTCAGAGACCGGAATGTTCCTTTCTGATTCCAGGCGATTTTGTAGGGTTTGTTGACTCTGGACTGGAAGAGGAAATATGAACAGGGCTAGACTGGGCTGGGACAGTAGTAGGGCTTGGAGGCCGTTCTGATGTAGTTTCA
>CM071868.1:15035367-15054901 GCA_036759665.1 Gynandropsis gynandra | reverse complement strand
CAAGTGGGATTTCTTTGGTTTAGCTTGGTACCTGGCGCAGATCCCTACGCTTAAACATAAATCAGGTCTACTTGCAGTAAGATACAATAGACTACAAATCATACTTCGGTATATCTTAACCTCAACATCTTCCCCATCTGTGTCCCTTGTCAGTTTTGTTGTTGTCGACATTGGTGTATTGGCTGACTTACTTTGATCCAGTTCGAATCTCTTTACCAGATTCCTGGCGTATTTGCTTTGAGAGATAAACAACCCATCATCAAGTTGTTTTACTTGAAGTCCAAGGAAATAGCTCAATTCTCCAAACATGCTCATTTCGAACTCCCGTTTCATAGTCTCTACGAACCAGTTTACTTTTTCCTGCGATTTAGAACCAAATACAATATCATCCACATAGATCTGAACAACTAACAAAATGCCATCTGAATTATGAATGAATAGAGTTTTATCAACTCCCCCTCTTTTGTAGCCATTTTGTACTAGAAAACTTGTGAGCCTTTCATACCAAGCACGAGGTGCTTGTTTTAGTCCGTACAAAGCTTTCTTGAGCTTATAAACATGATCTGGATTGTGTGGGTCTTCAAATCCTTTTGGCTGTTCGACATATACTTCTTCTTGAAGTATACCGTTGAGGAATGCGCTCTTTACATCCATCTGAAACAATTTAAAGCCAAAGAAACACGCAACACCGAGCAACAACCGAATAGATTCCAGTCTAGCTACTGGGGCAAAGGTTTCATCAAAGTCTACTCCTTCCACTTGAGTATAACCTTGTGCCACTAATCTAACTTTATTGCGGACAATTTCCCTTTGTTCATTTGTTTTATTTTTAAATACACATTTTGTCCCTATTACATTTTGATGCAATGGTCTGGGAACTAGGGTCCAGACATCATTTCTAACGAATTGCTCTAATTCCTTATGCATCGCTCTAATCCAGGATTCATCATCTAAAGCATCACGAACATTTGTAGGTTCTATCTGTGACGTAAAGCATGCGAACTTAACCATGTCATGATAATTAATTCGTGGTTTGTTTCGTGTACGTATTCCATCCTCAAGATTACCAATGACATCCTCTATAGAATGATTTCTGTGTACCGTAATTTGCTCAACATTTGTTGGATGACTCTCCTGTTCGGAAATATCTCCGTCTGTCTCACTTTCTAACATGTGATGGTCAGTAGGTGCACTTAAATGATCCTGTGGTGAGTCTGACTGTTCCTGTACAGTTCCAGTCGAGAAAGGGAAAATAACACATTCAGTAGAATGATCTTCATCAAACACAACATTTACTGATTCAACTACTTTTCTTGTTCTTAAATTAAAAATTCGAAAAGAAGTGGTGTTATTTCCATAACCAAGGAAAATTCCTTCGTCACTCTTGGCGTCAAATTTTCCAAGACATTCTCTATCATTCAATACGTAGCAAGTGCACCCAAATATGTGAAAATAACTTAAATTGGGACTCTTACCTTTCCAGATCTCGTATGGAGTTTTTGACATACCTGGCCGAAGATATACACGATTTATGATATAACATGCTGTATTTACCGCTTCAGCCCAGAATCGAATGGAGATAGATTTTCCATAAAGCATTGCTCGTGCCATTTCTTGCAATGTTCTGTTCTTCCTTTCAACAACTCCATTTTGTTGTGGCGTTTTTGGTGCTGAAAACTCGTGTATGATGCCATGTTTTTGACAGAATTTGTTGAAAATGTCATTCTCGAATTCTTTTCCATGATCGCTCCTGATACGCTCAATGCAACCTTTGGTATTTTTCAATTGCAGATATAAAAAATGAAATAGCTCAAATGTTTCTGATTTTTCTCGCAAAAACTTCACCCAAGTATATCTAGAGAAATCATCTACAATGGCAAAGATATATCTTTTTCCTCCAAAACTCTCTGTTCTCATCGGACCCATCAAGTCCATGTGTAGCAACTCCAGGATTTTTTCGGTCTTTACTTCAGGCATTCTTTTGTGGTGAACTTTAATTTGTTTACCAAGCTGACATGGTTTGCAGATTTCAGATTTATCTATCTTAAGCTTAGGTATACCTCTTACAGCAACAGAGTCTGACAGTTTCACCAAGGATCTGTAGTTTACGTGTCCTAGACGCTGATGCCACAAAGATAGTGCATCATCTGTTGCTTTAAAACACGCCTTATCTTCAATCCATACATAGCAGTTGTTTGAAGATCGCGATCCTGTAAGCACACACTTGTTGTCAGAATTCATAACTAAACATTCCTTGTTAGTAAACTTAACCTGGTGATTGCTATCACAGAGCTGACTAATGCTGATCAAGTTAGCTGTTAAGCCCGCAACAAATTGAACATTTGTTACAGTTGGCTGTCCTGGTGATACAAGATCTCCTTTGCTGAGAATTCTTCCTTTATTACCATCTCCAAACACTACACTCCCTGCATTCTTTATTTCAACAAAGTTTGACAGTAAATCTTTGTTACCTGTCATGTGCCGTAAGCATCCACTGTCAAAGTACCAGGTATTTGTGTTTTCTTTGTGAGCAGAGATATATGCAACGTAACAATTCAGGTCACTCTTCCTAACCCAAATTTGTTTGATCTTTGAAGACTTACGTGCATCATACCTGTTCTTCTTGTAACATGTACGTTGTTTGTGACATTTAATTCCACAGAAGTAACAGGTGACTGATCTTCTTCTTCTGTAATTTCCATATTGATGTTTCCAACCATACTTACCAGAGTTTAACATGTTCCTTCTCTGATTGTAATGATGAAAAACTCTCTGATGCTGTTCTCTATACTTGGTACCATGATGATTCCAATTCTTTTCCTTGTCAAGGTTCTGCTGATTCTGACTATGTTTTGATGAGTTGTAGGTTGCTTGTTTCTCTTGTAAATTTCCTCCAGATACAAATTTATTTTCTATTCTGCCCGTATTCTCAACATAGCCTATCCCGTGATTGTCACCTTTCATTTTTCCGATTGACAACAGGTGGTCCAATTTGTTAGTTCCATTAGACAACATCTTCAGTTGTTTATTGGTTTCCTCTAGTTGTCTTTTAATAAAGTGCACTTCCTCATCTTTAGCAAGCACTTCATTTTTCATTTCTTGGACTTGAGTTTCCAAAGTCTTAATTTCCTTCAACAGTTGGACATTCAGCTTTCCCATCTTGATCCAATCATTATAAATCATTTCAACATCAACCTCATCATCCTCTTCCAGTTCATCTTTTTCGCTTTCCTTGTCGTCCTCATCAATAATTCCTATGAAAGCGACGAAGCTGGACTGTTCTTCTTCTGATTCTTCTCCAGATTCAGAACTGGAGTCACTCAGCATAATCAGTGATTTACCTCTCACCGTATTATTTTCAGTGCATTCGTTCTTTGTGTGACCGAACCCCTTGCACTTGAAACATTGTGTTTCTCTTAGGTTTTTCAGCATATTCTCCCTTTTTGTAATACTTGGATTGTCTGATTTAAAGTGCCCATAGCCTTTGCACTCATGACATTGAGAGTTAGACTTGTTCTCTTTTCTGAATCCTGCATCTTCAGTAGAGGTTTTTCTTGTTCCTGACTTCCTTTTCATGAATTTTCCAAATTTTCTGGTTAGTAATACAATATTCTCTTCAAGATTATCTAACCTGGTGTTTTCTGAAACAGCTTGTAACACGACTCCCTTGCTTCCTTCTTTGGCTATGTCTCCTTGTTCCAATTGCAATTCTAGTTCATACGCTGCTAGAATTCCAACTATTTCCTTGAAATTGGTTGTGTCCGTGTTCAAAGACATATTCATGGCCACTTTCTGAGTATGAAACTTCTTCGGGAGGCATCTTAACAACTTCTTAACGAGTTTTTTGTCATCCAGATTTTGTCCAAGTACACTTACTTCGTTGGCAATCGCATTCATCCGTCCACTGAATTCCTTCACACTTTCATATTCTCCCATCTCCAATTTTTCAAACTGGTGTTCTAAGATATCTAACCTTGTTCTTTTTACACTTGTTGTTCCTTCGTGGATGGTTTCCAGTGTGTCCCATGCCTCCTTTGCTGATTCGCACCCTTGAATTTGTTTAAATTCATTTATATCTACTGAAGAGAAAATAGCTGTCAGGGCTTTAGCGTTGAACGTAGAGCTTCTCTTCTCACTGGGTGTCCACTGTTCTGATGGTTTTTCCTTTTCTTTTCCATTTTCGTCGATAACAGTGGGTGGCGTCCAGCCGTTTTTTACTGCACTCCAGGCGTCTTCGTCAATTCCTCGAATGCTTGCACGCATTTTTACTTTCCAGTATCCATAATTAGACGAATCTAATATGACTGGTTTACCAAACGAGTACATGTCTCTCGATCCTTCCATTTTAGTCTTCTTCTTGGATCTCCAACCAGATTTTAGATTTTACTCTAAACAATGGTCACCAGCTCTGATACCAATTGAAATCTTGTAGAAGATGACTAATAAGCAAATAATCAATCGGACAAGAAAATATCAAACAGTATATGTTTATTTACATGTCAATCTTTAAGTACACTTGTTGTTTTCTACAATGTACTAAAGATTTCCACCCATTTAACTCCCCCTGAGTTAAACGTGTAAATACAACTCACAACTGTTTCCTTTTCAACCCAGTATCTATTTAAGTGCACCTAAAACTCTGAACTTTCTTGTTCTCTGTTTCGTGCACTCCTCAGATACTTCTCAGACTCGTTGATCTTCATTCTTGATTTCAGATCAATTTATCTGCCTTTCTCACAGCTCAGAAACCACCTCCGGGTCTTCAGCTGCGCCGTTATGCTGAAAGTCTTCAGCTTTGAATCCGGTTGATTCAATTCGTTCCTTATTCTTCTCCTTGATCTTCTAGTTGACTCATTCCAGCCTTCTTCAATTTAAATTCAAACTTCCTCAATGTTCTCAACTACCTGAAACAATATACATAAAACTCGATCCAATTTTTACTACATTAACATTTTCATACTAATGGTATGTTGAGGTTGTGGATACGCATCGATCATGCCCAAGAATGTGCAAGAAGATGGTTAAATCTAATTTTAACCCGAAGTATGTAGATGTGATAAGACAGATTGGAGATTCTAAGGTAACAATTACACAAGGTTCACAAGGGAAACAAGGGTCACAGAGGGTAATAATGGTTATTTTTTGTTTTTCAGGATATTCTAAGTATTCTTCGTGCTGAACACGAAGAGGAAGCTTTACTTTCTGATCTGGAGGATTACGAGGGATGTGACGATCCCGCTGTTCAGATATGGATGAAACATCTTCGTAGAAATCCGAAGGATATTTGTTGGGAGGATATCCATAAGCAAGAACTTCTGACACGAAAAGCAGCTCTTGGTGATCAAAAAAAGGAGAAGGAAAAAGGAACTAAGAGGAAGGAGTGCGTGAGTGATGCTGATGCTGATTCTGATGCTAATGCTGCAGTCCCTCTGACACTGGAGAAGAAATTAATAGGGGAAATAAGGAAGTCGGAGAAGAGAATCATCAACGTCGTAAGAGACCTTCTAAGGGATGTCGGGATTCATGTGCCTAATCCAAAATCAAACGCTACCGAGAAAGTTGCGATCACCGAAAACCAATCTTCTGACACTGTTGGTGATTTTGCTTTTGAATTCCTTCGACGTCCAAATCCAGTGTCAAGAAAAGAGCCAAGCGGAGATGGCTCAGAAGAGGATTTGGGAAACATTGCTCCTGATGGAGTTCCACCAAGTAAGTAATATTTAGTGAAAAGGTGATTTGAGTGTCAATTTCTATTGAGACATATAAGTCGTAGGGTCGCATAAGCCATATGGTCGTTAGAGTCGTAGTGTCGCATAAGCCGCAGGGTCGTTAGAGTCCATAGGTTTCATATGTGGAATGTGTCACTGGGTCGCTAAAGTCGAATGGGTCGCATGTGTTACATATTCAATGTAACGAACCAAGTAAGTACGGTCATTTGAGGTCGCATAGGGCGCATGGGTTGCATGGGTCGCATAGGCCGCATGGGTCGCATTGGTCGCATGGGTCGCATTGGTCGCATTGGTCGCATGGGGAGAATGGGTCGCATTGGTCGCCATATGTTTAATGAGGTAAATTTTATGCAGGTGCTGAACCTTTATTGAAGGAGTCTACGCCATATGTTGAACCTCCGCCGGCGAAAAGAGCAAGAACAGTGCGAGGGAGAGGGCGAAAGAAAGATGCTGGTGGAGTCTAAGAACCTGAAAAGAATGTTGTTCAAGAACCCGAAAAAACGGTGGTTCAAGAACCTGGAAGGGAGGAGGATTTTGTGTGGATTCGCAAGGGATTAATAAAGGGTTTGGTAACCCAATTTCCTACGTTCATTGACGCTAGCGGTGACAAGTTGACTGACCTATATTGGTTCCTGAAGGCACCTCGACATGAGCGGTGGTGGAAATCTGAGCTAGATATTCCCCGGGGGCCAAAGTTTTGGGAGATTATATTAAAGGCCAACGTATGGCTTGAAGATGATGTAAGTTTTTTTAACCCTTAGTCTCACAGAGTTTTGTGTCATATGTATTCCTGTGTGTAACTTTTTTGCAGCAATTGGACGAGGCGTTGATGGAGCTATCTTCTCGCTTCGCATTGGATCCCAGCGCGAATCAGAATTATTATGTTTGTCATGTTGCTTTCATGCAGACGCTCTCGATGTGGATGTACGAGGATATGGAAACTTTGTCAGAAATGCTTAGTGATTTTTCGAATGCCAAGTGTCCATTCAGAAGTAGGAAGGCACCAATTAGTGATTATGAAGGTTTTGTCTTGGTTCTAAACACTCCATCGGACAAAAATCGATGGGTAGGATGTCATTGGGTAGCCATCAAAGCGGATTTCAAAACCCGATGCATCACAGTATACGAGTGCAAGATGAGCCTTAAGGAAACACATATCGATCCGGTGATTGAGAAGATAAGAAAAGTTGCCCCCAAGATGCTCATTGTCGGAGGGTTTCCTTCTTTGGCTTCTGGAGAAGATGAATGGAGGTATGTGTATTATGAAGGTCTGTCACAGAATCAAAGTGGGAATGATTGTGGTGTTTTCTCCTACAAATTCGTAAAAGCCTCGTTAATGAGGAGGAATGTGTTTCGCTTAATTTGCGATGACAATGTTACTTCCATGCGTGAGAAGATGGCGGCTGATATATATAGTAATGGAGAACGTATCAATGAACCCGAAGAAGACTAACTTGATATTTGGTACATTTTTTTGGACTGGTAGATGTAAACATTTGGTACATTTTTTTGTACTGGTAGATGTAAACATTTGGTACATTATTTGTTTTTTAAATATTTGGTACATTGTTTTTTTTAATATTTGGTACATTGTCACAGGGGTCAAACGGTCGCAGAGGTACAAGGGTCACAGAGCCTCATACGACCCTTGCAACCCTTGCGACCCATGTGGCAATTGCGACCATTCCGGCCATTGCGACCATTGCGACCCTTCCGGCGACTTCCAGATCATAATTGCTCTAGTGAATAACTAAAGAAAATAGATGAATAGATGGGAGATAGAAGAGAAAACAAAAATTCTAAGCATCTATCATAGGTTCACTAATTACTTGAGTGACTGTTGGCGGGTTTCTTTGTATGTCTTTGGACCCCTGCGACCCTTGTTCCCCTGCGACCCTTGTTCCTCTGCGACCCTTGGACCCCTGCGACCCTTGGACCCGTGCGATACTAATTTATTATTTACAAATTATTTACAAATAATATGAATAAAATTTTGAAAATACAACTCAAATAAAAAATATGTTGGACCCGTGCGACCCTTGTCCCTCGCGACCCTTGGACCCGTGCGACCCTTGTCCCTCGTGACCCTTGGACCCGTGTGACCCTTGTTACAATAATCGGAAATCCACAAAAATAGTGATACTAACAATAACACTAACAATTGAATAATAGCAATCCACAAGATCAAATGAAGTTCGAGTTAAAAGGAGGTTCAAAGAAATCAAAATACAGCTTAAATCAAAATATGTTGTTGTAAATCGAAGCACATGATCTCCTCCAATGGAGAACTTTTGTACTATGAGGGAACAACCCACGTTCAGTCCATTTTCTTGACAAAACTGTCTCCACTCCCCTCTGATGCAAGCGCCACCACGACTCAAGGGCCTTAAATCTGCTACCCAAAAATCGAAAGTTCTGGGATCGATTCTGCAATCGAGGTACATCTTTACATGACATCGTCTACGGCAAAGATCGTTCTCCCTTGCAAACCCTATCGGAAGTGTTTGCGACATCACCAAGTTACATCAGTATAAATGAATGAATAAATAACCAAATTTTATATGATGAATCGGTTTGAGGTCACTTACCAATGAATCTAGGGCCAGATTTGAACGCGTGACTGGTACAATGAAAACCCTCTCATCAAGAGTGGCTCTGGTGACGTTAAAGACCATGTCACCTTCGTGACGGAAAATTACGACATCCCTAATACGAATGTTTTGGTCATTGTAGGAATCTGTCCATCCATCAGTGACAGGGTCACATTAAAGACCATGTCACCACACGGTCACATGGGTCGCAGGGGTAAAAGGGTCGAACGGGTAACAGGGTCGTAGGTTCAAGGGTCGAACGGGTAAAAGGTTCGCAAGGTGGTATATATGGATGAATAGATGCGAACTCGACTGATTTACGGGTTTAAGATGATAAAATGACAAAAACTAATCAAAACAATACATTTACAACGTCAAACTAATTAATTCCAGATGAGGGTCGCATGGGTCGTATGGGTCGCATGGTGGCATATATTGATGAATAGATGCGAACTCGACGAATTTACGGGTTTAGGATGATAAAATGATAAAAAGCAATAAAAAAATACATTTACAACGTCGAACTAATTAAGTCCAAATGAGGGTCGCATGGGTCGTATGGGTCGCATGGTGGCATATATTGATGAATAGATGCGAACTCGACGAATTTACGGGTTTAGGATGATAAAATGACAAAAACCAATCAAAACAATATTTATAACGCGTCAAACTAATTAATTCCACATGAGGGTCGCATGGGTCGTATGGATCGCATGGTCGGATATATTGATGAATAGATGCGAAATAATTGAGGGTCACATGGGTCGCTTGGTTGCATCTATTGATGAATAGATGCGAAATCGACTAATTTACGGGTTTATGATGATAAAATGACAAAAACCAATCAAAACAATGTATTTACAATGTCAAACAACGGTTAAAACAGATTATGACCCATGTGTACCTAGTCGAGTTGTGTATAACCAATGCATGTGTTTCAAAAGTGATAGTAGTGTTTTAAGAACTCGTCGGATGATTAAACAATACATTTAACATTTTGTTCAAATGTCGATATTATTTATATTATTATCTATATTGATTCTAAATTAGACATATACAACTAAAATATATTGATAATGGCATATTGATATGGCATTGGTCCATTTCGACCCTTCCGACCATTGCGATCCTTCCGACCCTTACAACCCATTTGTCCATTTCGACCATTTCGACTAGTCTTTTCAATGTCAAACTACTGATTTTTCCAGGTGCTAGCTATGCTTATTATTTTACCAATGCCACATTCAAGACCTATATTAAAGGTTCTTTAATGTGGTCAATACATGCACCTTGGTCATTCTTTGTATTTAGTATCTTTCTGGAATTTTAGGAGTCCATTTATTTTTCGTTATAAATAGAGGAGGAAAAACCGAAAAGCTACAACAAGCACCAAATCATCTCTTGTTTCGAGTCTTTCATTCTCTCAAAAGGGCGATTTTTAACATCTAACCCTAAATTCTCTGAAAAATCCTTGTTACCTTTGTGACCGTTAAGGTTACATGGTTGACCCAGGGCATCGTGCTGTCTATTTGTTACTCAATGTCTTGGTAATCGTCGGACTCAGTCTGAATGCAGATACACACAAGTACTTACAACGTGGATGGAGGACTTTGTGATGTATCTGCACTACATAAGTTCTTGGTAATCGGCGGACTCAGACATCAAGATGTATCCGTGTTACCTAAGGTCACGGTTGGAGGTCAAATTGGAGAAGGTGTTGAGTCACACACACTACTCTTCTTGCGGGGAAGGGCTACGATGTGTCTTTAAACTCAACAAATTTGACCTTTTTTCTTTCCTTTTTTTTTTCTCGAACTTCTTTTTTCCTTTTTCTTCTTCTTCAACCTTTTCTTGCCTTTTTTTTAACCGTTGTGACCTTTGAGACTTTATTAACCTTATGTAACTTTTGTGACCTTTGTAACCTTTGAGACCTTATGTAATCAATATTTAAACGTTGAAAATGTCTTATTTTGCATCTATTGTTCGTAAGATTATGACCAAATATGACACGTTATGCGACACTCAATCGGGCATGCGACCACATATGACCCTTGTACGACTCATGCGACCACACATGACCCATGTACGACTCATGTGACCACACATAACCCTTGTACGACTCATACGACCCAATATGATCACATATGACCCATGGACGACTCAGCGACCAAACATGACCCATGGACGTCTAATGCGACCACATAAGACCCTTGTACGACTCATGCGACCCTATATGACCACATATGACCCATGGACGACTAATGCGACCACATATGACCCATGGACGACTCATGCAACCTATGCGACTCATGCGACCACATATGACCCATGGACGTCTAAGGCGACCACATATGACCCTTGTACGACTCATGCGACCACATATGACCCTTGTACGACCCATGCGACTGTCATGCGACCCTCATTTGATTGATTTTTTACATTTTTTCATTTTCACCAGAATTCCCACCGAACTTTTCACTAAAATTTGAAATAACTTTTTGAATTCCATCTGACGGCGATTCGATGTAAGGGTCATGTCTTTTGGTATTCCAGCCGTTTCCTTTTTTCTAATAACGACACACACTCTCTCTCTCTCTAACTCTCATCATCATCATCATCTTTCCAAAAATGCAAACGTCTGGTGACGTCGATTCGATGTCAGGGTCATCTTCTTCTGGTGAGAAAATTTTCACGGTACTAGTCACACATTCAAATCTGGCCGTAGATGCAGTGGTAAGTGAACTCAAACCGATTTATTCGATTCATCAAATCAAGCCGTATATGCATTAGTTTGGTGTTGTTGTAAATTTATTCAGTTATCACAGACACTTTCGATACAATTTGCGAGGTTGAATGGTCTTTGCGGTAGACGATGTAAGGTTGAGCTGATAACCAATTACACAGACATTTGGGATGCAGATCTAAGGCCCGTGAAACGCGGTGGCGCTAGCATCACCAGGGGCTGGACAAATTTTTGTCACGATAATGGTTTTAACGTGGGTTGTACCCTCAAAGTCGAATTGGACACCGTTCTTGATGATGTACCTTGTCTACTGCTTGCCCCTATAATCTTCATAGATTGAATTCCGTTGTATTTTGATTGCTTTGAACCTTATTTGAACAGCAAAATTCATGTTTATATTTGGTTGGTTTTTTTATTATTATTCAATAGAATGTATTATTGTTAGTATCGATGTTTTTGTGGATTTACTATTATTGTAATAAGGGTCGCAGAGGGTCCAAGGGTCGCAGAGGACAAAGGTTTGCACGGTCCAAGGTCGAAGGGAGACAAGGGCCGCAGAGGGTACAAGGGTCTAAAAACATGTTTACTCGTTGATTCAACTTATTCTTTTTTTAACAGTTTATTTGAAACATAATTTTGGGAATGGATAATTCAACTTTGTACATTCTAATTTTTTAAAAAAATTATTCATATTATTTGTAAATAATAAAGCGTAAAGGGTTGCAAGGGTCGCACCATTTGTCCCTTGCGAACCTTTTACCCGTTCGACCCTTGACCCTGCGACCCTTGACCCTGCGAGGGAGATAAGGGCGCAGGGGTCCAAGGGTCACAGAGGGACAAAGGGTCACAGAGGTACAAGTGTCGCAGAGGTACAAGGTTCGAAGGGAGATAAGGGTCGCAGTGGTCCAAGTGGTCACAGAGGTACAAGGGTCGAAGGGAGACAAGGGTCGGAGGGGGAAAAGGGTCGCACGGTCCAAGGGTCTAAAAAATGTTTACTCGTTGATTATGGAAGATGTAGTTTGGTACATTGTTCTTTTTTTAACATTTTATTTGCAACATAATTTTGGGAATGGATAATTCAACTTTGTACATTGTAATTTTTTTTAAAAAAATTTCATATTATTTGTAAATAATTTGTAAATAATAAACTATTTTGATTATATTGTTAGTATCGCTGTTTTTGTGGATTTAGTATTATTGTAACAAGAGTCGTAGAGGGACAAGGGTCGCAGGGGTCCAAGGGTCGTAGAGGAACAAGGGTCGCAGGGTCCAAAGGTCGCAGAGGAACAAGGGTTGCAGGGGTCCAAGGGTCGTAGAGGGACAAGGGTCGCAGGGGTCCAAGGGTCGCAGAGGAACAAGGGTCGCAGGGGTCCAAGGGTCGGAGAGGAACAAGGGTCACAGAGGGACAAGGATCGCAGGGGTCCAATGTTTGCAGAGGGACAAGGGTCGCAGGGTCGAACTGGGTCGCTGGGTCGAATTGGATCGTAAGGTCGTTGAGGTATTTTGGGAATATCAACATTTAGAAGGGTATTTTTGAAGTTAAAATTTTTTTCTTTTTCGGGGAGTGTATTTTTGAAGTGTTTTAGCCCTACAAGGGTATTTTTGAAGTTAGTCCCATTTAGCTTCACACATAATATGTTGGCAACTCTCGTATCCATCTTGGACAACAAATTCATGGGCACTTTGTGGCTTGAGTTTTTTTTTTTCTTATGATGTTTGTTTAGCATTTATACATAGTAGCAACTTGTTTAGATTTTTAATGGAATATTAAACAAGAAATCCTTTATATAATAAAACAAATTCACAACACACTAACTAAACTATTTAAAAATGAAGCACATCTACGACAAAAATTTATAAATAAATAATAATATTAACATGTGTTTGTTTCAAGTGTATGTGAGTCTTAAATCCGTGAAATGTTTATAAGTATAGGAATCCACATCATTGATGAGTTAGTATAGTCCAACACAATAGTAAGTGTATGTTGGTTTACTTTTCTAATTTTGCTTGAAGTTTTAATGCCACGAATAGTGATGGTAATGTTTGTTTATTATTCTTGTAGCGATTGTAATGATCTGAATGATAATGGATTTAAAAGTTACGAAATATGATAAGGCATTCTAAATGTGAATTAAGGGTTTACAAATTTTGATGATGTTTGTTTATTGTCGATAAAATGTTGTGATATTTGTTTTAGATTATGTGGGCGAACATTGTAAACTTCGTTTGAGGTTTTAATACCACTAAAAGTGGTGGTAATGCTTATTTATCATCTTTTTTAATGGTTATAATGATTTGAATGATAATTGCAACGTTTTTCATCTTCTTGTTCCTAAATGTAAGTTTATTTTTTAGTATCACTATAATGATTATAATTTGAACTTAATTTGTTATGCTATTAGAACTTCAATATATCATTCTCTAAAAAAAATTCAATTTCAACTTTACTATTATAATATTGATAACCTCATATTGCCTTTGTCCTTTAATTGACAATTTTCTCTCTCCTCCAAAACACCTCGATTTTCTTCTCCTCTAGCGCAACATTTCTCTTCTCCCACATCACATTCGCCACGAGTAGCTTCAAATCAGCATCAAATTTGCGTGAATAGGTTGAAATCGTTTGTCGTCAACAAAGAAGCTTTATGTTCCGCAGAAAATATCGTATATATAGTGAGTTTTGAGCTTGGATTTTATTATATTCTAAATTTGAGCAGATTAATATTGTTAGTGGTCAGATAATGGTGTTTTCGTGTTTTTTTTTTTTGTGAATTCGATAACCCGAGTGAGTAGTGAGTAATATGTATAGATCCAATTCTCCTTTTGTCAAAACGAGTGTTATGTTGATGAAGTCAAAACGAGTCACTGAGTGAAATAGAGTGAATCAAATGATCGCAGTGAGTCACAGAGTCTCATCTAGCCACACGGTCGCACTAGATCACAAAGTCATATTAAAACACATGTTCGCAGTGGGTCACAGAGTCGCATTGAGTCACAGTTTCATCGAGTCACATGGTCGTACTAGATCACAGATCATATTGAAACACATGGTAGTAGTGAGTCACAAAGTCGTATTGGGTCACAAAGTCTCATCGAGTCGCACGATCGCATTAGATCACATAGTCATATTGAAAAACATGGTCGCAGTAGGTTACAGAGTCACATGTGATCACAAAGTCTCAATGAGTAGCATTGTCGCACTGTATCACAGAGTCATATGGTCACAATGGGTCACAAGTCGCACTGGGCCACAAGGTCTCATCGAGTCGCACGGTCTCACTAGGTCATAGAGTCATATTGAAACAGATTGTCGCAGTGGGTCACAAAATTTACCTTTTTATGTTTTTCTTATAGGCGTAATAGATTTAGTGGATCACAAAATAACACTGATTTATTTTTTGTATGATGGTAAATAGGAAAAATACAAATGGATAATTTGAATGGGTTGGAACACTTCCGGAAAACTAGAGAGTATTTTTCTATTGTCTTCCAATTAGTCTGACATACTAGCAACTTATTGATTAGTTATGCGCAGAGATGATGGTGAGAAAAAAATACAAAAAAATTGAAGTTAATTTATTTTCCCAATATTTTTCAAATAGAAAGCCGACATATATAATGAAAGACATGCATCTTATTTGTTATATGTTCGGTCGAATAAGAGGAATTCGATCTCTGCTTTATTTGGAGATGGAATCGGCAAGTGTGAAGTGTGAAATGGATATGAGAGGAAATTTGACCTCTAATTCCTGCTTTTGGAAGCATTGCTAAAGGAGGTGAGAATGGAGGTGTAGTAGATTAGGAGGACTGTGTTATTGTAGGTTTAAATAACAAAAGTAGAGTTGGGAGTAATCCGACGTAAATAATAAATATTTTTGATTTGGATAATTTTGATAGTGAACATACCATCGGGTTAAGAGAAGATGGTAGTTGTGCCATGAATATGGTCGTTCATGAAGTTACGGTTTCTGGTAGTAATGAAGTTGATATTAACGTGCCAACTAAGCATAAGGATGGTAATGGTGATGGTGATGGTGATGGTGAGATTAACCTGGAAATGGTAGTTGACGAGAAGCCAAACAATCAAAATTCAATCTTCGAGTTCGTAGATGGATTGAAACTTAAAATTTGACAAGAGTTTGATAGCAAGAAGGATGTACAAGCATTTGTAAGGAAGGGTTCACTTGAAGCTTCTTTTAGATATGCAACATTGACTTCTAGTACAAAGTTGTGGGAAGTATGATGCAAATTTGCCAAAAGTGGTCGCAAACGGTTTAGTGTGAGAACACATTATCCCATTCATAAGTGTTCACTAGTATCTAAATCGACAGAAGCTACAAAGGGTACAATGCAATTGATTAAAGATTAATTAAAAGAGGAATATGTTGGGATATATGAAACGCCTCCAACAAAAGAATTGATGGTTCAAAGTATGGTGCCAATGTATCGTATTTGATGACATTAATAGAAAAAAAGTAGTGCTCAAAAGGAGATTTGTGGTGATGACTTTGATCATTATAGGAGGCTTCTAAGGTGGTTGCACATGTTTTCAGAAAGAAATATCGGATCCGTCACAAATCTTCAGTTGGACGGTGATGGGAAAAGCTTCAAATTACCTTTTTATGGCTATGGGAGCAGCTATAAGAGGATGGAAATACATGCGTAAAGTGGTTGTTGTGGAAGCAACATTTCTGACATGAGTGTATAAGGGAGCATTGACTGTGGCAACTGCGTAAGATGGTGAACATCACCAATATCCTCTAATTTGAGGAATAGTCAACATAGAGAAGGACAAATCACAGAAGTGGTTTATGTCATGGTTGAAAGAGATGATACAAGATGTACATGATGTCGTTGTGATATCTGATCGCCATAAAAGCTTGATAAAAGTAGTAAAAAAGTCTTCAAAGAACATGATCATGGTTTTGTGTGTGTCATATATCGCAAAACATAAAGAGTTAGGTCAATAAAGGCCAAGGTAGAAAGAGTTAAAAGGCTGATACTGTGGCAAAAATGTTCTTCAATTATGTAGCAACAAACACTGTGAATGAATTTGAAGGACTATTTAATGATTTGAAGGCTAGATACAAATATGATCTTTGTGGCTTTTCTGACCTTTGTGACCATTGTGACATTTTTTACCATTTTGACCTCTATAACTAATGTGTTCAAGTTAAAAACCTAAACCAACTTCGAAATTGCACGACATGTGTGTACTATAATATAGGTATCGATCCCACAGAGACTATGCAACACAAATCAAACCTAAGTAGTCTAGAACGATTAAGCAAATTGAAATGATAGTTAGAGAGATATGAGAAATTAAGCTAATAAACATGAGAGTTAAAGCAATTAGATAAACGCTTTAGGGAACCGGTTTCACAACTAGGTAATCCAAGAATCACAATTCAACATCTAATAATCATGCATACTCCACAACACTTTAAAGGCGAATGATCCTAATATATTTAAAAGCTTCTTTCAAGGTGAAGAAGACGTGCATAAACAGGCAAAACCCCCTATTTTTGTGACTGATTTACCAATTTATACCTTAAGCTCTATGATTCATTTGTTTTAACCCTCAATCAGAATTGTTGTACCTTCGTGACCCAGCTCCAATTGTTTTAAACATATTTTTCGGGATTCAGATTCACCTCTCGCAGTCTATCTCTCAATACCCTAACACATACATCTACTTGATCAAGGTAGACATACTACATGGAGAACACAAATAAAGAATTAAAATATCAAACGGAGCATTGCACTTGTTATTAATAATATTTTTGTGGATTCAAGGATCCCCTAAGGCTAATCCCATCTCCTAGAACAATGCAACTACTCACACATGAAGTCTATAACAAACATCATGTAAAAGATAGAAAACATGAGAGAAAACAAAGAAAGGAGAGCGAATAAACTGGGGATCGAGATTTGGGACCCGTCTTTGAGATTCTTTACGTTTGTCCGAGCATTGTAGCTTCTTTAATGGCTAAGAGCTATTGATTTCGAAACTCTCAAATGTATTTCATTCTAAAGTTATGTATCTTCAAAATGAGAATTGGAGCTCCTTATGTAGGTAAGTCTCCAAACCTTGAAAGAAATAAAATACATTATTAAAATGACTTAGTGCTCCATTACCCATACTTTATGCCCATATTTGGTGTCCATACTTTGATGCCCATACTTGATTCCTATTCTAGGTGCTCATACTTTGATACCTGATGGTGCGAATCAGAAGTTTTAATTATTTCCAAGACCACTAAACCGCAAGTATACGGTTCGTGTAGTACAAGGGTCGAACTCTGGGGACTGAGTGCAGCGTTAGAACTAAGAATTCATGAGAAGAAGATCGATCAATATAAGATTATGAGAAAGTAAAGTAAAGATAATAAAGGATACCGAAGTTAGACTCAACAAGATAGAGTACCATGGGCTTCGGGAATACCGGAACATCCAATTGATGTTTCTAAGGATCATGAAGTCGGTTTGTATCAATCGATGGGGAACTAATATCTAATCCTCTACCTAGGAAATCAACGTCACCCATATCCCTATGTAGTGCGGAACCTCTAGATGCATGAAGAGCGATGGGGAATTCAACCTCTAATGTCGGATGAGAACTCGACCTCAATAAATGGAAATGACTTGGCGTAAGCCTAAATCCTTTATCTAGGAAATCAACGTCGCTCATATCCCTATGTAGCGCAGAACTTCTAGATGCATTAAGAATAATGGGTATTCTACCTCGATAATTACCGTTCCTAAATAGATTAATCGACCGGTCTTATTAATCTAATTATTCGAAGGTTCATTCACGAAACTCAAATCTAACTCTCTCAAGTCTAGATGAATCTCTAATATCAATCAAACGTGCTTAACACCATAGAATAGATTCTAGTCTTATCCAAACTTGAAATCAACAACGTATGAAGGCATTAAGCGCAAATCTATAACTTTAAATGCAGGCCGTTCAAAATTCAAGGAAAGTTGTTGAGAAATTGGTCGTTCTAAAATCAAGGAGTTTGTTGAGAAAAAGGTGGACCCGACAAGTCTGGTTCGAATCCTAACTCTAAAAGGTCTCTTTTCTCCTGAATTGGCCGTTCTAAAATCAAGGAGGTTGTTGAGAAATTGGTGGACCCGAGCGGGCACAAGAGCAGCCCGATCGGGTGCACAAACACAGCCCGAGCATGCACACTTGCAATTGCTCTTTTTGCTCCTTTCGCTCGAGGTTTGAGTGTTCCGTTTGCTTCCTTGGTCGTGCACATGAGGTATCTTGTCATTTTGACACGTTTTCGGGTTGGAATTTCCGTAATCATTCGTGTTTTTCTTCATGTCTTCATTTCCTACACAAAACACGAAATGTAGATAAAAGCCTCAAATATGCTCAATAAATCGGTAAAGTCCATGAAATCTAATCAAAACTAAACCTAAGAAACATGTAAATACTACGATGGATAACGTGTTATCAATACCCATACTTGGTTCCCATTTTTGGTGCCCATACTTTGGTGCTCCAGTACCCATACTTCGTGCCCATAATCTGATGTCCATACTCGGTTTCCATGCTTGGTGCCCATACTTTGACGTCCATGCTAGGTGTGGGTCATTTTGGACATTATGGAAATTGTAAGATCCGTTAAACGGGTTAAGTCGGTGAACTCACTTATATGACATATGTATATATATTATCATTAAATAATATTAGGGTTAGTAAAAAATAAGAGAAAGAGAGAGCAACAGAAGCATGCGGCGTGCGAAGGGAAGAAAACAATTGGAGAAAAAAAAAGAAGAAGAGAGGAGAAAAGAAAAGAGGGAGAAGAAAACAATTGGAGAAGATTCTTATCATGTTCTTCGTAAGTGGATTCTAATCGAGATTGTAAATAATTTGTTGTGATTATTCTCCTAATTTGAAGATTTATATTATGGGAATTTAATAATTGAATGACTCTATAATAAGGAAGAATTGATTGGTGTTATTGTTAGCGATAATATCAAAATCGTCAAGTCGTTGGATAAGCTAAGGTGAGAATTTTCTCCATCGTAATTCTGGACGAAAGAAGCTGGGTGTGCTTAGGAGCGGTGTATGCTCCATAAGTCTCGTCTGCAGCAGCCATATCGGGAATACTTGTGTTTTCTCTGCTGCTTGCACTATAAGTATCCTCCTCCTCAGAGGCGTGTTGCTCGTGAAAGCTCGTTTCCTCTACCTCAGATTCGGAATCGACTCCGACTCTCCTTTTCTTGCGCAAGTTTCTGTGTAGAGCTTCTCATACAAGTCTCCTGCACGACAAGAAACAAAAATACCTAGCGTAAATCTGTGGTAGATAGGAAAAAGACTCGATACAACGAAAAACGAAAACAAACACAAAGACACAAAAACAAACACAAACAAACAAACACAAACACAAAAGACTCCGGAAAGGACTAGATCCTAATCTAGCTATTCCTAATCTAAGCCGTTCTTAGTCCCC
>CM071868.1:14953023-15025479 GCA_036759665.1 Gynandropsis gynandra | reverse complement strand
TGTTCGTCGCCCCCTTTTGCCCTAGATCCATTCTCTCCCTTTTATTTGCTCGTTTGAAACTTAGATCTAGGTTGTTGCAGATTGCGCGGCCCGCTCGGGTAGTGGTGTTGCCCGGTCGGGTAAAGGCTTGCCCGACCGTGTTGAGTGTTGCGCCCGATCGGGTAGTGGTCACCCGATCGTGTGGTTGAGGGGCCCGAGTCGCGTAAACTTTCGGGGCAGAATGGGAGACTGATTGCCCGAGCGGGGAACACGCCCACGCCCGATCGGGTAGTGATCACCCGATCTCCTTGTTCATGTGCCCGTTCGTGTAATCTTGCATGAACAAACCCCGTAGCCCGAGCGGGAGCGGGTGGAGAATAGTGCCCGGTCGGGCACCCTTGTAATCTTGATATTCTCTCTTTTCCGCTCGTTGCTCGGGTGTTCCTTTGGGTTCTGGAGCTCGGTCTCGGCTCTGAGTAGATTTTCCTTCAAATCTTGTGGTTTTTAACAGGAATCCTTCATTTTGATCTCATTTAGGCCTTGTCGCCTATAAACCTGAAAACCAACAAAACGGGTGTGTGAAGCTCAAAATAGACTCGGAATAGTAAGTAGACGATGTAGGAATCATGCTAAAATGATGTAAAAACCTATCCTAATAATGATACACTTTAAGTGTTATCATCCGGACTATTCTTATTTTGGAATAAATCATATATTTTGTTTTATAAATGCGTTTGAGTGACGACACGTGTAGCCACCTCTTGGAGGTGATGGTGTACACTCCTAGTCTCGAGGTAGTTCCGGGATGGGGGTCTCACAAATTGGTATCAGAATCCGGTTGTCTTTTTCGTACTTATCGTTTTCACTGGATTTCAAAATGTTTTGCGAAATGTTTTAATAAAGCCACGAGACCGTAGCACACGTGTCCTGAAATGTCTAGTGGGGTTTAGAGCTATAGAAACTAATAGTAGTTAATTGTGTGTAGCAGACACAACCGAGGAGGATGATTACTAGAACTCTTGGTCGCAGAATGAGTGGAGGCTCTCGTTCCACTAGCTGTACGTAGTCTCAATCATCTGGACCAAGATCGCGAAGTGGAATAGATAGAGATGTCATGAGAGAAATGTTGAGAGAGTTATTAGCAGAAAGTCGACAACATGACCAAGAGGAGAGTTTGGCAACGCCACAAGTACCGGTGCAGGCCCCGACACCACCATCAGTACAGCCACATGCTCCACCACAAGTACTGTTGCCACCACCACCAATGCATCATCCAGTGTTTAATCAGAGGCATGTGGAGACGTCAGAGTATTTTTATGTCATGGATCACATGGCTAAATGTGGTACAAAGTCATTTCGCGGCGGTACCATACCTCCCATGAAGGCAGAGGAGTGGATGTCTCGATTAGAGCGGAACTGTTGATCATCTAGATGTCAATTAGAGTTTAAGATGGATATTGCACTCCAATATTTGGAGGGAGAAGCGGTATTTTGGTAGGACGAGATTCAGAGAGAACATCCATATCACATGTTTTCTTGGGATGAGTTCAAACAACTTTTTGAGTTGAAATACATACCACACGTTGCTCGTGAAGAGATGGAGTTGGAATTTCTTCAGCTCACACAAGGTGATCGTTCTGTTGCTCAGTATTATGAGACTTATTTGGAGTTATCACGGTTTGGGTAGTAACCTCAGAAGTTCTCAAGGTCAACAAATTTTAGCAAGGACTACGGCTAGAGATCAAACGCATGATTGAGATAATCAAGCATGGATCATTGTCTGAGCTAGTTCAGAATGCTCAGTTGGTATATAAGGGACTCATCGAGGAGGGCATCTTGAAATCTTCGGATGCCAAGGGGAAACAGGTTGTCCAACAGATTCGGGGGAGATCAGATAAGAGGAAAGCAGTTCAGACATGTCCTATCGTATCAACATCGACGTACCCATGTCATCGTTGTGAACTTGAGAATGTTAGGGCATACCAAAGATTTGATGAGCGAGTAGAATGCTTCCGATAAGAAGTTTAGAGCACCAGTTTCGTGATTGCCCTCAGCAAGTGGGAGAACTATGAGGCGAGGACAATTCGACGGATGTTTTTGTTATGGTAGTATGCATCATTTTCACAAGGATTGTCCGAGACCACCACCACCACCACCACCAGCAGGTCTAAAGCCGCAAGTTAGAACAAGAAAACCCGAAAAGCATGCATTGAAATGTAGGGTTGTACAACCATGGGGTATATGCCATGGGAGGTTACGAGAATGAATGTGAGGGCCAAGAAGGAGACACTTAACCTATCGCTTGTGTGTCATATTCTTATATTATGTGTGTATGCCTTACATATAATAATTGTTTTGTCGAGGTGAGTTCTAGAGAGAATTAAGAAGTAGATTCTTTAAAATATTCGTATTATGTAGGATCGGTAATCGTGGGAGGTCTATCTACTCATGTGTTATTTGACAGCGGTGTGACACATAGTTTTGTGAGTCCATTGATGGCTAAATTAGTTGTTCAATCTGAGGATTTAACGAGTATAATTCGAGTGCATACTCCTGGAGGTCGGATTTTAGAATCCCAAGGGGTTGTAAAGGAGGTACCCGTGGTGATAGAAGGAGAAGAACTAGCTGCAGAGCTTATCATCATTCCGATCGAATGCTATGGTGTGATCCTTGGAATGGATTGGTTGTAAAGACATCAAGCTATGATGGATTGTCGTCGCGGTCAAGTACGTTGCTAGAAAAGCGGCAAGGAGCTTAAGTATCAAGGAATTCGCTCGGGTCAAGAGATTCACATCATATCAGCATTGCGTATGGAACGATTACTAGATCAAGGGTGTGACCTATATCTCGCTACCATATCAGTAGAAGAAGTGGGTCCATCTGTGCAAGTTGAGGAGATCCCTGTAGTGCGAGAGTTTGCAGATGTTTTCAGAGAACTGTAGGGCTTACCACTAACGCAAGGGGATCCATTTGAGATTGAGCTAGAAGCGGGTACTGCTCCAATATCAAAGTCTCCATATCAAATAGCACCAGCAAAAACGGCGGAGTTGAGGAAGCAATTAGATGAGCTACTTGAGAAAAGTTTTGTACAACCGAGTACATCACCATGGGGTGCACCAATCCTATTTGTGAAGAAGAAAGGTGGGACTTTCAGGCTGTGCATTGATTATAGGGTTCTAAATAGAGTCATTGTGAAAAATCGTTACCAACTACCGAGGCTCTTTGAGTTATTAGATCAATTAAGAGGTGCGACTTGGTTCTCAAAGATAGATTTAGCATCGGGATATCATCAGATTCCAATTACAGAAGGTGACATTAGGAAGACCACATTTCGAACAAGATATGGGCATCATGAATTTGCGGTCATGCCATTTGGTTTAACTAATGCCCCTGTTGGGTTCATGAAGCTAATGAACAATGTGTTTCAGGACTACTTGGATCGTTTTGTTATTGTATTTATCGATGACATTTTGGTCTACTCCAACAGTCCAGAGGAACACGAGGAACATTGTGCCTAGTGTTAAAGCGTCTCAGAGAACAAAAATTGTTTGCGAAGTTGAAAAAGTGTAGTTTCTGGAAGAGACGTGTTGGATTTTTGGACATGTCGTATCGGAGGAAGGAGTTGATGTCGATCCTGAGAAGGTGTCAGCAATTGTAAGTTGGAAACAACTGAAAAATGCATGTGAAATAAGGAGCTTTTTAGGATTAGCAGGATACTATCGATGTTTTGTTATGAACTTTGCTAGCATAGCAAAGCCTATGACGAAACTTTCGGGAAAAAATGTACCTTTTGTTTGTAATGAAGATTGTGAGAAGTCATTCATGGAGCTAAATGAGAAACTAACGAAATCCCCAGTGTTAGCCTTACCACAACTAGGGATTCCATACATAGTCTACACTGATGCATCAAAGACGGGATTAGTATGTGTACTTATGCAGGGAGATCACGTGATTGCTTATGCATCAAGGCAGTTACGCAAGCATGAAGAGAATTATCCAACTCATGATTTCGAGGTGGCAGCTGTGGTCTTCACGTTAAAGATTTGAAGGGCATATCTTTATGAGGAGAAGGTACAGATTTTTACGGACCACAAAAGTATAATGTACATATTTACGCAACCAGAGTTGAATCTGCGTCAGAGAAGGTGGATAGAGTTTGTCACAGACTATGAGGTGGATATCGCGTACTATCTGGGGAAGGCAAATGTTGTTGCAGATGCGTTGAGCCGCAAAAGAGTTTAGGTTTCAGCTATGCAAGAACTCGATTATTTGATTAGCCAGATTAGTGCCTTGAGACTAGACGTAGTGCAGACTGAGTCCAGGAGTGTTGGTTTGCAAGCCGTAAATCAGGTTGGTCTATTGAGTAGAATTCGTACATCACAATTATCCGATGAGAGATTACAGAAGATTCGTAATAATCATCAAGACTCGAGGTACAAGTTGTATCAGATCAGAGAAGACGGTCTAATGATGATTAGTGGTCGAGTTTGTGTACTCAAGGATCCAGGGATCAAAGAAGATATTCTAAGCCAAGCTCACCAATCCAAGTTTTCAATTCATCCAGAATCAACAAAGATGTATCGTGATGTTCGTCAGCTTTATCAATGGCCAGGGATGAAGAAGGGCATCGCCCGATGGGTAGCGAAATGTCCAATGTGTCAATTAAATAAAGCTGGACAACAAGTACCAAGCGGGAAATTGCAAAGTCTACCAATCCTCGAATGGAAGTGGGATACCATGGATTTCGTGATGGATCTTCCAAGGACGCAAAATGGCGAGGACGCTATTTGGGTGGTCATGGATCGACTAACTAAATCGGCTCATTTCATTTTGATAAAGAAAAATTTTGATGTGAATCAACTAGCAAGGATATATAGTGAAGTTGCATGGGGTTCCATCAAGCATTGTGTTAGATCGAGATAGGAGATTCACATCGCGTCTTTGGCAGGAATTTCAAAAAGAGTTAGAACCAAATTGCGCATGAGCACCGCATATCAACCACAGAGAGACAGACAATCTGAGAGAACTATAAGGAAGTTTGAGGATCTATTACAAGCATGTGCGTTGGAGTGGCCTGTTAGTTGGGAGAATCATTTACCACTTGTTGAGTTCGCATACAATAATAGCTATCATGCTAGCATTGGGATGCCACCATATGAAGCATTATATGGGCGACCATGTCGCACACCCTTGTTCTGGACTGAAGTGGGGAAGAGATCTATCTTTGGAGCAGAGATAGTCGAAGAGACCATGAAAAATATAAGAATTGTTAAGATGAAAATGAAGACGGCTCAAGATCATCAGAAGAGCTATGCTGATCTAAAAAGGAAGGATGTTGAGTTTAACATTGGAGATATGGTGTATTTGCGGATTCAAGCGAGGCGAGGGAGATCAGGTGGGAGCCGAGTGAACAAGCTATCACCAAGGTTCACGGGGCCATTTAAAGTGATTGAGCGAATTGGAATAGTGGCCTATCGATTGGAGCTTCCCTCATCTTTAGAGGGAATACATGTTGTGTTTCATGTATCATTATTGCGTAAGTGTTTATCAGTACAAGAGAAGATACTTGTAGAGCCACCAAAAACCTTGAGGAAAAACTTAACGTATAAAGAACGTCTAATACGCATTGTGGATTACCAAGTGAAACAATTGAGGGGTAAACAAATTCCGATGATAAAGGTTGTGTGGGAACGTCATGGCGTGGAATGAGCAACATGGGAATTAGAGGAGGATATGAGACATAAGTATCCCGAGTTTTTTGAAGATGAGTTGTATGGTTCTTCTATTCACTAAATACAAATCTTTCCGTGAGAATCAAAGATATAGAATTCGAGGACGAATTCCTTTGTAATGGGGATAATGTGTATATTTATATATATTTTGAAGAAGAGTTGTATGGTTCTTCTATTCACTGAATACAAGTACCTTTGTAACGAATCGATCCATTAAACGGGTTAAGTCGGTGAACCGACTTATATGACATATGTGTATATTTATATATTATCATTAAAGAATATTAGGTTTAGTAAAAAAATAAGAGAAAGAGAGAGCAACAGAAGCAGTGCGGCGTGCGAAGGGAAGAAGAAAAAAAAGAAAAAAGGAAGAAGAGAGGAGAAGAGAAAAGAGGGAGGAAGAAAAAAATTAAAGACGATTTTCATCATGTTCTTCGTGGGTGGATTCTAATCGAGATTGTGGTAAATCTCTAAATAATTTGTTGTGATTATTCTCTTAATATGAAGATTTATATTATGGGAATTTAATAATTGAATGACTCTATAATAGGGAAGAATTGATTGGTATTATTGTTAGCGATAATATCAAAATCGTCAAGTCATCGGATAAGCTAAGGTGAGAATTTTCTCCATCGTAATTCTAGATTTATGATTGATTTATGGAAGAGATTATATTTTTAAAACGAGGCATGAGTACACTAGGATTTATAGGATCATAATGGGAAAAGTGAGACGATACTAGTGGATTGGATTAAACTCTTGTTTTATCGTATGAGAATTGATGACAAGTATATTGGTTATATAAGTGACTAAAGATGATCTAAAGAATTGACATGTGACCAAGTGTTGGGGTCGGAGAATGTCGATATTTTGGTTGGGTATTAAAGCCGAGTGAATATCTTGTTAGTGTGCTCGATCGAGTGATTTCACACTCGAACATTCGGAAGAAGGCGTGTGCGAGCGCGTCGGTGAGAGTTTTCATGTGAGGAGTATCGGGTCGATGACGTTACTATTGTGACACTTGGATCCGGGTCATTGTCATACATTGTTGGGGTTATGGTAACCTTGCGAGCGACGGAGCGTCGAGTTAGTCAGGTCAGTTGATCTGTCGGCATCGTAACGTGTTGAGGTTACGGTAACCTTTCGAGCAACGGAGCATCGAGTTAGCCAGATCAGTGGATCTACTAGCATCGTACCGTGTTAGGGTTATGGCAACCTTTCGAGCGACGGAACGCTGTATTGCACTGATGTTGGGGTACGTTGTGACCTTGCGAGATCTTCAGTGTGCTGGGTCCTTTGGACTTTGCGAGCGTATGCCCGAGCTAGAGTCGTGTGGACTCTATGTGTTATGATCTAGTGTGGTACTAGTCTTAGACTTGGGATACTCAGTCGGGTTGGGTAGAGTTATCTGTATATCTTTAGTTTAGACTTTGGATAGATCGTTATTCTATGATATTCAGTTCGAGCGGGAGAATACGTGGCACAGAGTACGTACACGTATTGGTCTCACTAAGTGCATAGTTCGTACTCAACCTATTTGTGGGCTGTCGTGGATGGACAAGGTATGGCAAGGAAAAAGAGCAATGAGGTTGAGCAGCAACATGAAAGCTCACAACGGATTGATGGAAGAGGCGTGCACGAGGTCTCGATGAGTTTTATTTTGCATTTCGTATTTATTTTATTCATTTATTGTGACTATGATATTTACATATTTGTTTTTCTATTTGGTCAAGACCATTCTTATTTTGGAATAGATCTTATTTTTGTTTTATAAATGTGTTTGAGTGACGACACGTGTAGCCACCTCTTGGAGGTGATGGTGGACACTCTTAGTCCCGAGGTAATTCCGGGATGGGGGTGTTACAATGGAGATATTTATGAAAGTAGTCATATGTTGGTCAATGGAGACATTGTGGAAGAAATTGGGGGAAAATGGTCTTGTTTGTCATTTGTTTCTTCGTCATTTCTCCTCACGGCTTATCCCAATTTTCACTTATTAAATCTTAAAAATGCGACAAAAATGGAAACAAGTAAAACTAATTTATAATCACAAGTAAACATCACAATTATAATCCAAATCAGTCATAATATGGCTCATAAAATGTGTGCAAAACATAGTGATCGATAAGCTTTGTGACTGTTGTGACCTTTGCGTAGGTATCCTAAGTGGGCAAGATGAAAATGTAAGGGTGAAAGGTATAACTTATTAATCACTAATAGGGCCGAGTCAATAAATTTCACATTAAAGACGTAAAAAAGTGTTCAGTCCTAGCGTTTTAGATTTTTCTTTAGAAAAGATAGTTGAATGGTTCAATAGATATAGGTTGGAAGCAGCTACTTGTGATGATTCTCAAAATTTTACAACGTATGTTAAGAAAATATTACATAAACTGTTTGGACAGGCTTCCAAGAATGAGGTTATTGAATTGAATTGAACAGGTTGAGTGATGAGTAAGATGTGAGAAATGAGAAGGGTAGAAGATTTGTAGCGAGTCTTCAAAAAAAGAACGTTCGCCTATAAATTGTTTGATGTGCGGCTAGACATAAGGTTGATAAAGGTCACAAGATACGAGAACTATGTTATGCATACTACCTACAAGAGACATGGCGTTTGGCTTACAAAAAAACACTGTGTATTTGGTTCATGATTGTTGTGATTGGAACATTTCTCCTCAATATTCTAAAGTTACGGTTCTACCTCCTATATTGGTTAAGAAAAACCCCATCATCGTTAAGACAAATGGGTTCAAATGCCAGCATCACTGATAGTGTTTGGAACGTGACAAAGCCAAGATTAAAAAAGATTTGTTAGTTTGTAATATTGTATTATTTTTGCATGGTTTATATCCTTTCATCCTTATAAATCAATAAATTCGTCAAGTTCGCATATATTTTTCCTCATTGACACAAAAGGACTACTATGACCTTTGTGACCTTGTGACCTATGCGACCCTTGCGAATGCGACTCGTCATTAAGATGTCAGACTCTTGTCTTTTTGAATGCCATGTATGCCTTTTTTTGAATATGTGTGTCTACGACACAATGTCATTTGTCCGTTCATCTCTCTATTAAAAGCTTCATCAAGCTCTCTAACTCTCACCATCTCCCATTTGAGATTGAATCTCATCTCTCTCCGCTCTTCGTCTACGTCGCAAACCCCAAATTATCTAAAACTCTTTGTGACCTTAGTCATTTCGTCACTAAGGTGACATGATAGATGCATGGCATCGTGTTATCTCTGTGTTACTCAAGGTCTGGGTAATCGATGGACCCGGTCTTTACGCAGTCACACACAATCTTTATAATGTCAATGGATGGCATCATGTTGTCTTTGCGTTACTCAAGGTGTGAGTAATTGGTGGAGTTGGTCTTTATAAAGTCTTACACAATCTCTACAACGTCAATAGAGAGCATCATGTTGTTTCTGCTCTACTCAAGGTCACGGCAATCAGTGGACTCGGTCTTTACACCGTCACACATAGTCTTTACAACGTTGACAAAGGCCATTGTGTTGTCTCTGTGCTACTCAATGTCTGCGTAATCGGTGGAATCGGTCTTTAGGTAGTCACACAGAGTCTTTACAACACCGACAGAGGACATTGTGTTGTCTATGAGCTACTCAAGGTCTGGGTAATCGGTGGATTCGATCTTTACACAGTCACACACAGTCTCTACAACGTGGAAAGACGACACCGTACTGTCTCTGTGTTGTGACCTTTGTCACCTTTTGTGCATTTAGAGTTGTATTATTATTGTTATTTTGGGTTGTACACGGTGTTTACAAATAAACCGAGTTCAATTATTATAAATCCATAAATTTTTTAGTTCGCATCTATTTTTCCTCATTTTTTGCAAATCATGCGACCCAATATACTAGAAAACCATCTACCTCATTCAACCCAATATGACCCACGTGTGCCCTCAATTAGCATAAATTATTATAATGCATATTTAAACGTTGATAATATCTTATTTTGCATGGTTAAGTTCTTTCATCCTTATAAATCGATAAATTCGTCGAGTTCGTACCTATTTTTCCTCATTAACGCAAAAAGGACTACTATGACCTTTTTGGCTGATGTGGTTAATCTCAAGTAATAATTACCTAGACTAACGCTTCCCCAAGAATACGGATCGTATAGTACCAGGGTCGAACACGAGGAATCGATGCAACACTAAAGCTAGTAAACTAATGAATAGGACATGTAAAATCAATAAGTGATGGGAATGCGACTAAAGATAAACTAACTAACTAACTATTGGATTAAACTCAATGAACTAAATACCACAGGTTTCGAGAGATGCACGATGATGCAACGAAGTTCTAACAAGATCATGGTCTTAGATATTATCACGAGTTCAGGGAATTCAAGCTGTAATATAGGAATTGACTGGCGTAGACTTATCCATTACCTAGTGTGCGTACTACCAATCTCCCAATTGTGTAATCTCACCCACTAGACGCATTAAGACCGCTATCCTAATCCCTAGATTCAATCGATCGACCTGGTGTAGATTCTAAACCGATTAAATCCTAAATCATGGCTAAGTTCCAAAGTCTAATCCCTTGGCGTAGATTCGATCAAATACCAAAATCATTCATTCAAGTGGCGTTCAAGAACAAAAGCATTAAGAATCACCAAGCATTCAGGACAAGACTTCGTTACATATTGGCCAAGCTCTCTAATCTATGGCTATGGACCTACACGGACATGAACTTAGAAAAAAAACACAAAAGATAACTATATTCAACATTGATAACGAATGAGATTCCTCCCTATTCTATTACCAACGTCTTCAACAGCTCCTCCGCGCTCCGGCTTCGTCGCTCCGTCCTTGCCCTTGTGTGTGCATTCGACTCTCCTTCTCTCTCTCTGTGTGTGCTCTCTTTTCTCCTTTTCTATCTTCCATTCATCCTTCAAGCTCCCCTCGTTCGTTACAGCAGCCACCCCTCTTTTCTTGCCTTTTCTTGAGTTTTCCATTACTTGATTAAGTTGGCAACGTTTCCAATACTTTCTCCAGCGAAATATCACTTATTCCTCTTCTCTAAAGGCGTTTTCCTTATTGTATAAGTCCCCAACAAACACCCATTTGTTTTAAGTCAAATTAACTTATTTGGAGTTGCAGGTGACGGACACGACCCGCGTGGGCAGGGTAAGTGACCCGCTCGGGTACGGTGCGAATGATTGCGCAAGAACGCGATGGAAAAGAGGCACCCTGCTCGGGCTGAGCTGCTGCCCGCTCGGACTGACTTGCTGCCCACTCAGGCTGAGGCCCTGGGCGTGGTATTTCTTGCCCGACTCGTGCACAATTCGCTGGACAAAATCACCGTAACAAATGCCCGCTCGGGCTAGGGAATTACCCGCGGGTAGTGGCTATCCCTTGCCGATTCTCGTCCCGTTTTTCCCGTGATGATCCTCGATGTTTGTACATTGTCTTGGCACGTCCTTTAGCTCCAAAATGACTGAAAACGATATGATCATGATGCTTAATGCTTGGTAAAACCCAAATGAGTGATGAAACTAACTATGAAAATAGATTAACATACTAGAACAAAATAGACGTTGTCAAACTCTCCCAGACTTGAACCTTTGCTCGTCCTCGAGCAAGACTAGAAAGAAGCAGGAGAGGAGTTAGACAACAACCGGAAACTAGCACAATAAACTCGAAAAGTCAGCCACCCTACACAACAACGCGTCACACGTACATAGATCTAAGCGCACCGAATTTAGAACCCTATCTACCGAAAGCCACTAATCGTGCAATCCTACACATGTTCTGAGTTCATTTCACTAACCCCTAGACAATATCCAAGCAATCTCCATACCTATTCTAATGCACAACAGTTCGATACCATTCTTAAGACAACTATTTTTCTTCTTTTTTCGGTTCTCTTTTTCTTCTTCTCTTTTTTTCGATTTCCACACATTTTCTTTTATTTGAAAATTCGCACTCGATTTCTAGGATGTCGGAGTTGAAGAGGACAGCCTTCTACTTAGACCCAGGTTGCGAATGGGCACACTCATAAGGTCTCGTAACCTTAGCGGAGTGAAGAGGTTGTGTATTTGCTGATTTTTTCTTTTTTTTTTCTTTTTGATTAACTCGTGTGAATACGCGTCGACTCTAACCCTTAGGATGTAGAAAAACCGCCTCGACCCACCACTTAGACCCGAACCATCAATATTGATGCACTCATGTCAATGTAAGGCTGAAAAAGTTAAAGAACTTCGTCTATTGATAGCAGAGTGTAAGTACGTGGAAATATAATGATCGAAACAAAACAAGGAATGCATGGTACGCTCGAAGATATAAGTGCTTGGGATTGAAGCCTAAGGGAAAGAATACAACTATAGGCTATGGATTCATGCACGACCACTAATTAATCGATATCTAAAGGTATGTTTCAGCAAACCTAGACTTTTGTTCCCGATTCGACAAAGTTGCACAAGGTGACTAAAGTTTGAAATTTTTCGTATTAGATATCCGTCCGTCTAATCCTCAAATAACAAAATGAAGAACTCAACATCTAAATCTTAATCACAATCATGACATTCGAAGAATACCCCCTCCCCCAAACTTGAACGGAACACCGTCCCGGTGTTCAATGTCTAAGAGAAGGACTAACACGCAAAAACTCGGGGAACAATACTATAAATAGGAACGTGTGCACCTGATGTGTGCTTGCTGTCCCGAGTTGATGTATCTGGGCATACGCGTCTTTTCTTATGTTGTGGATGATTTCAAAGTGGAAAACCTGTAACAAAAGTCACACAATCCAAAGGAGACCGTACGATACATCGGGGTTGTTGGTAAGGAGAATGCTTGTGAAAAGAATAAGAGTCGAATAACTAAAATGAAGTAACTAAAGGATATGGGGCTCGGGTTGCCTCCCGAGAAGCGCTTGTTCAAGGTTACGAGCCTGACCACGATGTTACTCATCAGGTGGAAGTCCTCGACGTCATCGTGTGCGTAGCGTCTCGCGTGCATAGTGTACTCGATAGGGCATAGCACGTGGATCAGTTGAGTTCCTTGCACGATCATTCATGTATTCCCTAAGAATTGTCATGATGTTCTCTAAGTTAGGGGCTAGATCGTGCTGTCCAAAAATTCTGGCTGAGCTGTCCATAAGTCCGGTTGTGTACTCCATGAAACCGGTTAGGCGTTCGTCGCTTGTTTCCTTCAGCGTCTCCAGAGATTTTTGGTGTGTGAGCCTGTGGTGAAGGCTTCATCTTCACCTTGGTTGCCTTGTCAATGCTCCAATTGTGTGCTGGACGTTTGGTGTAGCTTCTTCGCATCTCGAGGTTGTTTATGTACTGATTTGCACCGCATTTAGCTCAGATTGTGCGGAAGTCCCGGTCGGGGGGTTCCTTCTTCTTTTTGTTGTCAAGCAGCTCGCTTGGTACCTTGTACAATCCTTCTCCAGCTGCTATGAGATTCATATCTAGGGAATCTGTATTCCAAAATTCCTCACAAACTTCCTCGGCTAAATTATCAAAGACGCCGTCGGGGAACACAAAATCGGTAATGCACGACTGCTCAAGTGAGTCAATTAAGCTGAACTCTACTTCCATCTCGGGTTTCTTCTTATGCTGATCAATGTCCATAGCCTTATCCTCTGTTGTGTTAGATACTTCCCCTTTTTCAAATATCGAGGGAGTTGGCTGATCCACCGTTTTCATGCGTCGACGTTGTGGGAATGGCAATGGAGGTGGCCTCGGATCTGGTTTTACGTACTTTGGCTCATCTTTCTCCTCGGTTTTCTTACTGTGCTCTTTAACGTCACTACCCTTTTCCATTGTTGTAGTAGACGTTTCATCCTTTCCAAATGTCGAAGGATTGGGTTGATCTACCATTTTCCTATGTTGACGTTGTGGGAATGGCAAAGGAGGTGGCCTCGGGTATGGCACGAAAGCTCGTGCAAGTGACCCGCTCGGGTATGGTGCGAAAGATCGCGCAAGAACGCGATGGAAAAGAGGCAGCCCGCTCGTGCTGAGATGCTGCCTGCTCGGGCTGAGCTGCTGCCCGCTCGGGCTGACTTGCTGCCCGCTCGGGCTGAGGCCCTGGGCGTGGTATTTCTTGCCCGACTCATGCCCAATTCGTTGGACAAAATCGCCGTAACAAATGTCTGCTCAGGCTAGGGAATTACCCGTGCGGGTAATGGCTATCCCTTGTCAATTCTCGTCCCGTTTGTCCCGTGATGATCCTCGATGTTTGTACTTTGTCTTGGGACGTCCTTTAGCTCCAAAATGACTAAAAATGAGATGATCATGATGCTTAATGCTTGGTAAAACCCAAATGAATGATGAAACTAACTATGAAAATAGATTAAAATACTAGAACAAAATAGACGTTATCAGTGGCCATGCGACCCATACATGTCTCTTTAGAAATGTCATCTTCATAATTTTTGAATTGTAGATGTTTAATTAGGAATCAATATAGACAATAATATTAACAATGTTAAAATTTGACGAAATATCAAATGCACTTTTTGCAATTTTCTCAAATTCATGCAATGAGTTCTTAAAACAATATTATCACTTTCGAAACACATTTATCCGTTCTACACTTCATGTGTCACATGCACAAAAATTCGTTTTAACTATTTTTGACGTTGTAAAGTATCTAAATTAACATGATTTATGTTCCTATATGTATCGAAAGCACAATTTAAACATCCAACGTAATTTGTGACCTTTGTGACCTCTCTTTGGTTTTCGGTAAATATATGAAACCCACCATTCCCGCTGAACTTTTCCCCAACATTTAAAAAAACGTGTATTGAAAGTTGGTCACAAGTTACAGTACAACACTTTGTACTTTATACGACACACTTTCTCTCTAACTCTCATCATCTTCCATCCATATGTCCCTCTAACTCTCATCATCTCTCGTCTTCTTCTCCATCGAAAATCACTCAAACCCCATATTTCCCACATTTTGTCCAAGTGGTTCTTCCTAACTATCTAGAGCACTACCTTGTAACCCACTCCCTCTGTCTCTCTGTATGTCTATTACATGTAGAGAATGTAGATATTATTGTTTTTCTTTTGCTTTTTGTTGCAGGACATTTCGTGAAAGTTCTTCGATGAATATATCAAAGGGAAAATGATGAACAACAACACGAAAACTCTTAAATCAGATGTGTCTAACCAAACGTGGGAAGTCAAGTTGGACGACCCTAGATTTCAATGACGGATGGAAAGATCTTGTCAAGGTCTTTACGAGGACTTATGAGGTCGACCGTTCTTATGGGTAGAAAATGTAAGATAATATTGATGAACGATCAAGGAAGGACATGGCCGTTAGATTTGAGGCCCTTGAGTCGTTGTAGTGCTTGCATCAGGGGAGGTTGGAGAACTTTTTTTCATGAAAATTGAAAAAATGAGAGAAGTTCCCTCATATTCAAACAGGTACCCAATGGAGCAACAAATGTGCTTCGATTTCTCCCCCCAATAGAGTCTACAACAACAATATTTGATTTAAGTAATTATTGTTATGTTATGAAAATATTTTCAATATTCATTCCATTGAACTTGATGTTGTGGATTTATTATTATTGTTGTTGTGGATTTATTATTATTTGTGACCATTATGACCTTCCTTTGTGACCTTTATAACCGACCTTTGTTACCTTTGTGACCGACCTTTGTGACCATTGTGGCATTCCTTTTGTGACCTTTATGACCATTTTGACCGACATTTTGTGACCATTGTGTCTGAGCTTTGTGACCATTATGACCGACCTTCGTGACCTTTGTGACCATTTTTATTATTGTTATCGTTATTGTTAGTTTGGGCTGCACACACGTTGTACAATTAAAAAATATGAATCAAGTTCAATCTAAAAAAATATTAATCAAGTTAAAAAACCGAGTTCAAAGATGAGATGATGGGAGGCGTTGGTCTTCGGGTACATTAATACTTACTCCATTCACAAATACATCTGCAAAAATCTTCTCTCGAATGGAGAAATGTTGGCATCGCAAATCTCAGGGAACTTGTCATTCCTTCTCAATAGAATAGCTTCTATGTATTTGAAGGAGAAAACACCGCATTCATTCGCGTTTTTGTTCTGAGACAAACCTTCATAATACTCGTAATTCCATATATCTTCTTCGAAAGTGAAGGAATGAAACCCTTCGACTTGCAACATCTTGGGAAAATCTCTTCTTATAATCTCCATCACCGGATCGATATGCAACTCCTTCAACCTTTTTTGGCAGTCATATATTGTGATGAATCAGCTCTTCAAATTCACTTTAATGGCTACCCATTGATGAGACATATATCTATTTGTAGGTGATGGAATGTTAAGAATCAAAAGCAAACCATCATAATTTGTCACCATCTTTGATGTGGCTCTCAATGTATATATACCTTCCAAATAGTCCTTAAAAACATCCGATAATTCTTGCATGCCCTCATCCATCTACATCATAAGCGACTGCATGAACATAATATCACAAACGTTGTAATTCTTTAACCCATATTGCATTGGATATTTTCGGATGCGGTTATGCCGCTCCAACATTGCTTCCTCCAATTGCGGCAAAAAATTTCACACACATGAATATATATAACCCAAATTTCCTTTGTGACCTTTATTACCTTTGTGACCTTTGTGACCCTTTGTGATCTTTGTGCAATTTGTGATCTTTGTGACATTTTTGACTTTTGTGACTAAAGGTTAAAAAAATTACATTTACTTCAAGTCATACTCCATCTTTTAGTATTATCTCCTAAAACTTTGGCTTATAGGGATAGCCTGTTTTTCATTTTCACCCCTTGGCCAGGTTTCGTCATTTATGACCTTTGTGGCTTTGTGAACATTGTGACCTTTGTGACCATTGTGACTCAAGTGACCTTTGTGACTCAACATTACTTACTTGGTGGAACTTCGACAGGAACATCTGTATCAACCTCTTGGACTGGAAATTTTAGTTTTCTTAACACCAACATCAGCGGAAACCTCTTCGATAGGAACCTTTAAAGTATTCTCTGCATGAACTTCTTTAGGAACACAAAGTAGAGGAATGTTTTCAGTTAAAGTTGAAATGTTTGGTACCTCCTTTTGTGAACCATCTCGAGAGCCATTTTCAGCCTCTAACTCCATAGGCTCTTCTCTTGGCTTTCCCTGGGCTTTTCTCTTGACACTGGATATGGACGGTGTCAGAATTCAAATTCATAATAATCATCTCTCATAGTGTCATAAAATTTGTCTTCGATGCTCGTATCTTTCTGGGCAGCCTTTGATTTTGTCTCCTTTTGGCCTTTAGTCTTTTCTATCTTGTTAGCACCTTCGGAATTTGCCGCCTTTGATTTTAGATTAGGCAAATCAAACTCGACGTCCCTTAGAATGTCTTTTACGGTGTTGACAATTCTTTTGTTGACTTCTTTATTTCCTTCATTTATTTCTGCTCAACTAACAAAGGGATTGTCACTTCTTCTCCTTCAGTTTCAGCCTCTTCTTCAGTTTCAGCCTCTACAAATCCTTCATCTTCACCAGCTTCGCATATGAGTGGAATATCTACAACCTCTATTGTTTTTCCCCTTTACTCTTTTTCTTCTTACTCCCCTCCTCTTTGTCCTTATGTTTCTCATCAAGAATTGCTTTTCGCGTCAACAGTTCGAGCTTACGGATGTCCTCCCAACAAATACCCTTTGAATTTCTTTGTAGATGTTCTATCCATATCTAAACATTTGGGTCATTGCATCCCTCGTAATATTTCATATCATAAAGTAAAGCTTCCTCATCACCTTCAGCATGAAGAATACTTCGAATATCTTGCAAAAATAACAAATAACCATTGTGACCCTTCTTACCCTTTTGGCCATTGTGACCCTTTTGACCTTGTGTAATTGTTACCTTAGAATCTCTAATCTGCCTGATCATGTCTATATACTTCGGGTTCGACATCCATAACATCAACGTACCATCTATTTTCGCCCAATCTATGGATGGATTCGAATGGAAGTAACTGAAATATTAACACAAAATGATAAGAACACAAAAAGTAGGAAAACATTCATGTTATTCTAATAATATATACAACTTATCATGAATGGGATCATGAAATCGCCATAATGCCATTTTGTTTTCGGTGATTCCATGCTAATGTGCTTGTGGCAAACCACATCTCCTTATTGTTCTGTACAATCGCTCAGTGATTTAATAGGACAGACATTTGAACCTTCGTCAGGATAGAGTCACATTGACACCTGAATATATGCCTAAATTATGACTCCTTCCTGAAGTAATGACACCCATCTTCATTTAACATTCCTCTCAATTTCTTTATTGTTTCGAAAGGATGAAACTTGGTGGAAATCTTTTTCATTTTGTCTATGTGCTTGACCAATTAAGAATACATTAGAAGTCTACTGATACATGGAGACCAATTTGACAAATGACCCTACTGATACATTGAGACCCATATGACCCTTTGTGACCCAAATGACCCTTGCGACTCAAGCAATTCACTGAGACTTCTGACCCTCTTCGACTCAAGCAATTCGATAAGACTCCTGACTTTCTTGGACTCAAGCGACTCACTGAGATTCCTGACCCTCTTTGGCTCAAGCGACTCATTCAAACACACCAATTTGAAATCAACAAACAATTTCGCTTTCAACAACCTAATCTCTAATGTATTTCATCTACAAAGTAAAACCCTAGAGATCGATTCACTCAAATATGCGAGTGAAGATTAACTCGTCTTTTGTTCTTCATTACCGATCCTTGCCATTTCTTTCTTTTTTTCTCACTTTAAAATTTCCTTGCTCTCAACTTCGAAATTTTCTTCTTCCTCACTTGGAACTCGATCTTTGCTCTCAACTTCGAAATCACCTGTCGCTCCTTGATCTTAACATCGAAATAGGGTTTGTTTCGAAATTTTGCCAACTATGTGTGTTTTCATGTGCCAAAAATAAAGACACATTTATCTTTTTTTCTAATTTTTTAATCTTTACTTTTTCGAGGGTACACGTGAAGTAAAGATACTTTAGGAGGGGCATCCTTGATATTTCGTCGGTTAAAGGTGTCAAAAAATAGTTTTACCCATAAACCTGTATGAAATTAGTCTGAATCCGTATGATCAGAATCGGATTTGTGGTCTAAAATTTTTAAACCCGTTAGAATTTGAACCTATGGGCCGAATTAATTTTCAGCCCACGACAACCTTCTTCTTAAGACATTTTGAAAAAAGTCCCCCTACATGCTCGCAACTTTCAAAAGATATGCTCATAATCTTTGGGGTGTGCCCCTAAACCCCTTTATATTCTCTAAGATAGCTAGGGGTGGTGGGAGCGGACATGGGTTGGGTACCTGAAAATTTTGAGATACTTGTACCTGAACCCGAATAGATAATGATTTATCTACCTAAACTCGAACATGTGTATCACGGGTACCTGAGTTTTAGATACCCAAGGTATGAGCCATATACCCGCCGGTATCCGAAACCCGAAACCAATATCTATTTTTCTTCGTAGCCTCTCTCCGTTCTCATCCTCATGTACAATTGTGTCGACAGACCATTTACCGTGAATAAACAGCGAGACGAGACGGGGAAGCACAAGGTGTTGAGGAGATATTGGTAAATGAGGAGATTATTGAAGCTAAACCACGTCGTTTCTTGGCGTTAAAGTTCTTAGGATGTCTAATGGTTTTGGCTTTGTCTTATTTCTCTTTTTTTGCCTCCTTTTCTCCACGAAACGAACTCTTTGATCTTCAAAATTTAGGTCATTATGATTTCTATGTCCCACCTGAATTCAAAGAATCTGCAATAGCTTCAATAATCTCCTCACTTACCAACATCTAACTCGAAACGAATAGAAGACGAACGGAGAGACATTGATGGAGAGAAAAACGAACAAAGAGATACAAACAAAGAAGGAGAGACGAAAAGGCGAGGGACCAGAGAGTTGTGCTTACCGGTGGTGATAGAGGCGAGCGGTGGCGAGGTTAGCAGGAGAAAGAGACGAGAGACAGGTGGCACAGAGGAGTGAAAGAGATGAGAGAGGTGACATCAACAACAAAAGAGAAAGAGAAAAGTATGTAATAATATCTCGCGGTATTTCTATAAATATTGTGGTATATATATCTATTTTAATATATGTATATATATATTATTCGCGGATATGAGTTGCATATATAAAAATACTTGAACGTGAAGACACGAGTAATGAAATTTTATTATCCGAATCCGTGGGTTTAAGTAAGTTTTCAGGAGTTCGGGTTTGGATAATATAATTTCATCCATAAATTTGGGTTCGGGATAAGTATTTTATTCTCACAAATGGATATCACAGTACCGATAAAAATTACAAAAATACCCCTATTTTTATAAATTACCTAAATGCCATTAGGTTACATGCCTCTTTCCTCGTTAGCTATCTCTATCCACACTATCCCTCTCCTCTCTCTCTCTCTGCACGCCGCGGCAACTTCTCTCCCTCCGTCTCAAACTCACAGCGCCGGTCGCCAGTTGCCGGCCGTATACCTCTCTCTCTCCACGACCGAACCGCCTACCTCTTTGCCTCTCTCCCTCTCTCACACGCCGTCGCAACCTCTCTCTCCACTTGTCACTCGCCGCTCGCCGTTCGCCGCTCGCCGTCTCCTTGGCCGATCGATCTCTGCCAGCGTCAGTAAGGAGACCAGGTTTGCCTTCGCGTTATATTACGACGGCCACCAGCTCTCCCTCCTGCTCGACCGCCTCTCTTCCTCCAGCACGACCCACCGCCTCTCTTCCTCCGGCACGACCGACCGCCTCCCACTCTCCTTCCTGCTCGACCGACGGCCACCAGCTCTCCTCCCGCTCTCCGTCCTGAACGACCGACGAGCACTCCCTTCCTCGCTCGCCGCCTCCCGCCTCAGCGTGACCTGGTCCTTCTCACGGGTAGCCGCAGGTTTCGGAAAATTTTGCGGGTACGAGTACGGGTAGTGAGATTCTGGTGGTACCCGCGGGTGCCCACCCTTAGATAGCTAAGTTAGCCGAACTCAAACTTACGCTCTCTCTCGTCGATTACGCCTTCTTCAGACTTTCTTGTCAACTACGCTTCGTCAGTCTTTCTCTCTCCGATTTGCTTCGCCGACGCCTTCTTGCTTCGCTATCAGGTTTGTTTCTCTTTCGTTTCCACGACTTTGGGTTCGATTTTGGGTTTCTAACGGGATTCGATTTTGGTTAGGGTTTCGCTCTTTCGTGGGATTAGGGATTTGAGTCGTGGTCGGTTTTAGGGTTTCGTACATTCGTCGGGATAGGGCTTATACTCTAACTCGGCTTTCTACTCTGTTTTTATGATTGTGTTCATCAGCCTCTCTGGTCTGCAACCATATTGTTTGTGAATTAGGATCTCTGATTTTCTGGTTCTCTGATCTCAATCTATGTTCCTTAGACTTTCTACTATGTTTATGTTTCTTTACAGACGCATGAGCGAGTAGTTTGCGGTTTTAGGGTTTCGTACATTCGTCGGGATAGGGCTTATACTCTAACTCGGCTTTCTACTCTGTTTTTATGATTGTGTTCATCAGCCTCTCTGGTCTGCAACCATATTGTTTGTGCATTAGGATCTCTGATTTTCTGGTTCTCTGATCTCAATCTAGCTTGCGCTGCTGTAGCCATAAAAGTGTTAAGCTTCTTGTTCTTCCTCGTTTGTGTTCCTGTTTTCTGGGTGATTGTTTGGTCTGCGATGAACTGAGATGCATGAAAGAGTTTATGTTTTGGTAATCGTGACCTGGAAAACTTATTTCCTGTAAAAAGAAACATCAAAGATCTTGTGGAGCTATGATATTTATCTGCACAATAGTCTCTTCTTCGAGAAAATTGAAGTTCTGTTTCAATGTGATTAAAGTTTTGGATATTCGTAAGTTGTTAATTTTGGGTATTTGTCATTGGAGTTTGGTTTTGGTGTTATTGTATGAATCTGCAAATTTTGTTTATATCGTGCCTTGTGATACTGAATCCTGTTTTGACAGTTAAGTGTGTTTCAACTTGTGGAGGCTTTGTAGCTCAGGAACGAGAATACCTTTCTTAGATTTGTTGTGGGGTTTTGTGGTCAAAATGCCAAAGAAGAGTAGTTATTCGAAGAAACCCTCACAATCTGAAGAAAAATCAGTGGTGGAACAAGCAACACCGGTTGCAAAACCTGGTAAGTTAGGCAAGGAGATTGATGATATTTTCGGCAAGAAAAAGAGGAAAAAGTCAGAACTTGAGAAGACAGAGAAGAAGACAGATAGAGACACTAAGCAATCAACTGAAGGAAACACATTGAATAAAAACAAGAAGAAGAGGAGAAAAGGAGAAAATATTGACAGCTTCAGTAACCCACCAACCCGACCAAGGAAAAGAACGGAAGATGGGTTAGCAGTATACACAGAAGACGAACTTGGTATCAATAAGGGTAACGCAGGAGGGACACCTCTTTGCCCATTTGACTGTGACTGTTGCTTCTAGGCGGCTTTGAACTTCGATACCATGCATAGTTAAGTTAGTTAACTCGATTCTATAAACTATTGGAATTGTTTGATTGCCACATTTGATATGATTATTGTAGCTAATGTCTGAAAATTTGATTTGTTTACCTTGTGGCGAAAATATGATTATCCTCATATGATTTTTGCAGTAGTTCGAAAAAATGTTAACAGTTTCGGGTTCCAGGCTAACTTATTTTTCTTGTTCGACCTCTAGTTAAACTAATTCCCATGCTCGAATCTGAAGTGGATTCAATTAAGTTTTGCTGACTTTATTAAAGTGTACGGTTTGTTTGTGATCGGTACTAGAGCCGTATTTGAGTTTAGAGCGTGAAACCTTTGATTGGTCCATAGCCGTGGTTTATCCACGTAGTCAGATCCATTATTTGGTTAAATGATATTTTGTAAGGAGTTTTTTTTATAAAAAAATATAAACATATTTTGTTAAGAGAAATGTTTTATAGAAACATATTAATTTGTTTTAAGTGTTCCGTATAAATTAATTTTTATATTTTTACACATTTTATTTTCATTTTAAAATAATATATAAATTATTTTTATTATATTTTAATTAATCTCTAATTATATATTATTTAGCAGTTAGACTTACAAATGTATTTGAAAATAATCATTACCAATTGATTTGTAATCATACTATAGTTGCTTGGCTTTAACAGTCAGATTACATGTTCTCGGCTAGAAATATTAACATGGTTTGGTGGGTTTAGCAAGTTAACTCAATCCAATCTATTTAAAAAGATTTTTGAATTGGATAAATGAGTTGTATAAAGTATGCGTTTAATCGATTACAAACTCAATTAATTCTTAATAAATAGGTATAACCTATTTAATCCAATTAACCTATAATTTTTTAAAGAAATTTTAATTGAGAATTTTATAAATGTACAAAAATTCGTCAATACAATTTTGTCTCTAAATTTAGAATAAAACTAAAATTATTCCTAAAATTCTAGAACATATCAAATTTCATCCACAAAAATAAGAATAAACCAATATCTTCCAGAAATTATAGATAAAGTCAATTTGTATCTAAAATTTGTCCTTAAAATGATTGATATAACAAAAATTTATCCAAACAATTTTGTTTTTAAATTATGAACAAAAAAATTATTTGTAAAATTTTATTCTTAAACTTAGTGTGAGAAAAATAATATGCTCTAGATTTAGGGATCAACCAAATTTTATCTCTAAGATTTAGTTCTTAAATTTAATGATTATCCAAAACTCGATTCCAATAAAGACAGAACAAATTTTTTTTCTAAATTTTAGTTTTTAGAATTTAGAGGAATAACTAAAATTTGTCCATAAATTTAATGATGAACCAAAATTTAGGGACGAACGAAAATTTCCTTGATAAAATTTTATCTCATATATATATTCGTGTATTCGGGGGTAATCATATATTTTTTAGATCCTCGTAATTCAAGCACTTGTGTCTTTCATATTCGAGTTCGGGTTCGAAATGTAACTCCTAATCGGTATAAAATTAGTGTTTGGACACTGATAATGATTTCTGAGAAATCGATGGATTATGTTCGGTGCTTCTACAGATTCGATTTTGGATTCAAAATATATCAAATATTTTTATATAACGAATCCTATTTTCATAAATTATTGTTTTGAATATTGATATGTTAATTATCATATCTGATATATATTTATTTTGTAAATATTAAATGATAAAATGTGTATACTAAATATTATTTATATTAATTAACTCATTTAACTCGCGTAACCCGGTATATATAATCCATAATTAAATGGATTGGGTTAAATTACAAACCCATTATATTTCAATGGGTTAGAGACAACCCAACCCATTGACATCTCTATTCTCAGGTTCAATCCTTTTCATTGGTACAATGCGATTTTAATGTGAAAACCGGTAGGGTCGGGAAGCCCATACCTAAGGGTCTCGTAGTTGCCACCTGTGAATCTCGCATAAATGTAATTATGGGCAATGGTTCGAGTACCCATCGCTCTTGTTTTAAGACGGTTGTGTTTGGGAAAACACACTCTTGTTAGAACAATAAAATAAAAAAATGAAAATTAACAATTGAATTAAAATACCAAATTAATGGTTGATCGAGACTTGCAGTTTGCAGTGTCTTAACAAATAAATTTTCGTACAGATTCGGCTTGAAGATTCAACGATCTTTAAGATATTCAAATTTTGATCTCTTGTCAAATGTACTTTGTGGTTTTATCTTAGAAGTTTCGGAGGATTAGTGAATGAGGGATTATATTTTTATCTTAGAGGTTTTGGAGGATTAGTGAATGATAGAGATCATATATTATAGATTACTCGGGTGCAAGTATTTGGGTGCAACAACCAAACAACCAACGACCAAAATAAAAAATTGTCAGAAAAGAAAAAAATCAGCCCGTTGGGTCAAGGCTCGATTCATCTTGACCAAGAGTCCAAAAGCCCCAAGATACATCTTTTGATTATTTATATAGCAATCCGAAACACATTCAATTGCTCAAATCAATTGCCTGTTTAATTATTTGCCTTGTATAACAAGTATAGTGTTAATTAAATGTCATTTATTTCTAATGTGAGATTTAATACACATGCATCCTACAATACCACATATTTTCTATTCAAACTCAATAATATAACACATTTGAATAGAAAATAAGATAATTTATATTATCCATTTTGAGAATCATGGTTAAGTATGCATTGAAATGTGTCTTTTGGACTTGAACCTCCTCTCATTGTGAATAGTTATCCGATTTACTTTGTGAGGTAGTGACCTTCAGTCTTTAACTACTCACGTTTTGAAGTAAATCAAGACAATAAATATCACATATATCAAACATACATATTTTAATTCTTACAATTGTGTTCATTATAATCCTAAACATGTCATTTGTTCATGAAATTTCTATAGAACTTAGCAATCTTCGGCTCTTATACATGCGACCCCACATCAATTTCATATAGGTAATGTCAATCAAGAATAATTTGTATCAATTTCACTTTCAAAGCTATTAGTGTTATTAAGAATTAGAATATTCATCTCTTTAATCATCAACGGAGGCACGCTTGATTTTAGCATAAGAAAGACTTGATAGTGTATCATGAGACTTGATTATGCCTATTGAACCAAGTCTATGAGTTCTCTAATGTTGCTCGGCTAGGTTTCCGCCAAATGATGTCTAATTCCATTGGCTTTAAGTCCAAACCTCTCAATGTATTCAAAACTTGCTCTCTACACAAGCCTTTAGTAAACGGATTTACAATGTTTTCCTTCGATTTTATGTACTCAATCGATATTATTCTATTAAGTACGTCTCATATTTTGTTATGGTGTCACCTTTAATGCCTTGATTTACAATTGTAAATTTGGTTCTTCGCTCTTAAAAGAGCAACCATACTATCACGATGAACACAAATGGCAGTAACAACTTTTGGCAGCTTTATATGTAAGAGGTTCTCCTTCAAGAACAAAGATTATAAAGTTATACCCAAAATCTTTGGCAGTTCTTACATGTTTACTCCTTCTAGATTCTACATTTTTTTGTTGAACCGAAAAAGTTATATTTCCATGAAGATATGAATATGTAAGTGTTATTTTTGCTCAGATTTTCTCTTTTCATGGAAAGATATGCTCAAAGAATTCTGTTTCGACATATTCTATCACAATGGTTTCAGTCCTTCAATTTTGGAATTATGAACCGAACATCTATAAGCAATGCTATTCTTTATAGGGTCAATATACGTGCAATCTATAGTCTTTGGTCCGAGTTTAATTCTTTTTTGTAACAGAATTTGAACTTTCGCAAGACAACCCCACACTTTCCTAGTCTTGTAAGTTCGTACTCTTCGTTCCATAACTCATAAGGAGATTTATCACGCGACTTACATGGAATTCTATTTAGAATATCATTGGCAGTAAGTATTGCATCATCCTATAAACTTATTGGTACTCCCAAACTTATCAACATCGAGTTTCTCATATTATTTAGAGATTACAAACTTATTGGATTGAAACACAAGTTTAAAGTCCTTGTTACCATAGGACCAGAAACCAGATTCTTTTTATGGCAGGAACATGAAACACATTCGATAACACAAGTTCTTTTCCTAAGGTTAACTTCAGAACTACTTTGCCTTTTCCTACAATCTTTGCGGTTGGTTCATTTCCCATGTATAAATTTTCTTTATCTTCAATCTTTTGGTATGTAAAAAACAACTCTCTAGCCGAGCACACATGCATAGTGGCTCAGGTGTCAACCCACTAATCAATTGTGTTAAAAACCAGATTTGCCTCAATGAAAACTATAAATTGATTTTCAACAACGTCATCTTGGTTGTTGTTCTTTTCCGGACCACTACCTTGAGGTTGTGCCTTCTTGCGGTAGCAATATTTTGCATTGTTTGTCTGTTCCACATACCCATCAATTTGTTGTTGCCCTTATTCTTGTAGTTTTCTTGAATTTCAGTTTTCTTGGAGCAAAGGCAGTAGGATACAACTGACTTGTTCCTTTTTTCTTTGTTTTGGCTTCAACCCCGTTAGAATTTTTCTCTATGGATATCAAGTCACATTTTTCACCAATGCCACTGTTCTCTTCAATACAGAGTTTTTGGACCAACTAGTCTCATTTCCACGGTTATATATGCCAGATATTTCTTATAATTTGTCCAGAAAGGTGGTAATTTATCAATGAATACATTTACAATAAATCCTGATGGTAATAACGTACCTTCCTCATTTAACTTGTGGATTTTCCATTGATCTTTATTAAAAAAACTTTTCGTCTTTTGATTATTTATATAGACATCCAAAGTTTATTCAATTGCCCATTTAATTACTATCGTTGTATGAACACTTATATAGTTCATTAAATATCTCATATTTCTAATTTGAACTTAGTACTCATGCATCCTAAAAGATTCCACATTTTCTATTCAAACTCAATAATACCACATGTTTGAATAGAAAATAAGATAATATATTTTATCCATTCTTAATATATTGGCTAAGTATGCATCCAAAAGTGTCTTAACATGCATCCTAAAACTCTCTGGCTGGAGAATGCTCCTATGCAGAATCAGTAACTAAAACTCATTCTCTTATCGGAGAAGATAAAATTGGTGTTTTGCTTTTGAATCTTGGTGGTCCATAGACACTTAATGATGTGTTCTATAACTTGTTTGCAGACCCGATAAGTATCTACTATCTTGCATATTTGCCTCTTCTTCTCATCTCATTGTACTGACCACACTTTGATGTAGGATATTATACGACATCACATACCATTTCATTTTTTACAAAGAGCTATAGTGAAAATGATATATGTGGTCTGTGCCACAAAATCAAAGAAGGTATGTTGCTATTGCTAGTGGCTCTCCTTTGCGCAAAATTAGATGAGCATGTAGGCACCATTAAGATGGCTTTGGAAGCAAAGAACATTCTTGCCAATGTGTATGGCTGAATGCGATACTGATATCCATTCAACGAGGAGGATGTCAGCAAGTGAACTGATAGCTGAGTCATTCATAATATGATGCTAGATTTTTGGATGATATCGAGTTTCTCATGCTTGCATCTAAAGAGCATCACTTTTGCAGTGTGGGAGTTCACATTTGAGTATGTATTTATCTTTTAAACATTTGTAAGAAGATTCTATCATATTATAGAAGCATGTATTCTCTTACACATCCTCATTTGTCAAGTATTTGTTGTTAGAGTTCAACTACATTAGTTGCATTTATTTTGAGATCTACATTTGTGACTAAAGATGTCAAATATGAGTTGGATCTAACTCATCCGAAAAACTAGCTCAAGAGTTTAGGGTTGCATAATACCATATATATGAGTCCAAAGTTCATGTCCTAGCCGATATAAGAAAACTTATCATAACACTTTCCCTCACACCCAGACTTGGTCTTGGAGCGTGAACATACAATCGGTGGCCCAACATCGATATACTCAAATTAGGATGAACCTAGCCCTTATACCATGTCAAATATTGGTTGGTCCAAATTAACCCCAAAAGCTAGTTCAAGAGTTTAGGATTGTTCAATACCATATATATGAGTCCAAAGTTCATGACGTAGTCAATGTGGAACAACTTATCACCATAAAATAGCTTAATTATAATCTCTGAAATTAAGTGAGACAAGATTTCAAGACTTGTACTACTATCGGTATACTCCCAGTACTCTATCTCCACCACTGGATCGAGCATCCTATGCTCCAACACTTGTTCAGGTTTGTTTGCACAACGAGCAAATTCATAGTTTTGTCTTTACTGGTTTGGGAACATCACTTAACTTTTAAAACCTAAGTGTAATATGACATATCATTCATGAGGCATCCACATCTATTCTCAATTGATATCATACCATCCTAGTATCAAAGGTCACGCTACAACAATTCTATGGTGGACCTGATTGAGAGGGGACCTCAAACATTCTCCAACCCTAGGGAGGTTCTATTCATTTTCTTCTCTTTGTTGTTATTTATCATACTTTTCTAGTTGAGAAATAGCCTTAACTAATCATCCATGTGTGTTTGAATCTCGATCATGATATTGTTTTACTGCTCATGGTATTCCAGTTAGCTATGTGGAGAATGATGTAGATCCCTACAAGGATCAACCTATGAAATAACTTCCTAAATGATGCGTTATCAAAGTTAAACAAATATTTAACCTAAACTACCCGCAAGTGCATGGCACGTGTGCAGTACTTTAGGTGTCGATCCCACAGGGACTACGCAACAAAACCAAAACTCAAACTACGAATTAAACTTGCAAACGAACGAAATATGGGATTTGAGAATGAAATACTAAAAACAAGTAAACAAACGAGTTCCTAACAATGAGACAAACGTTCCAGGAATCTAGTTTCACCACAAGACTACCGAAACCAACAATCAACCTATCTATCATGCAATCCCAATCAAGTTATCTAAGGCTTTGGTGGCAGCTTGTTTTGAATGATAGCGTTGCATTCCTGGGTGAGTGCTACCGTCTCGTTCTCTTCGATATGCCTCTCTTTGGAAAGAATCTCTTTGATGAGTTTGGCGTGATTAGGCATCTTTTGGAGGGCTTCCAAGAATGGGATGTTGATGTCAATCTTCTTGAGACCCTCTACAAATCTACCCACTCGTTCTTCATTCTTACTGCTCACCAACCGTTGAGAAAATAGTATTGGAGGTTGGTACACCGGTGGAGCTACGTATGGTTTATCCAAATCTGATTCAACTCCTTCCATAATCGCAAACGTACCTTTACCTCTTTTCCTAGATGTACTAGCAGCTTGCTCTTGCTCTTTGGAGGACGAATCCTCGATCATATCAGTGCTGCACACAGAAATAGCATTCACGTACTCTCTCGGGTTCAATTCAGGTTTACCTGGAAGCTGTCTGGGATTCCGAGAGGATGAGGCAGTTTGCTGTGCTATGGAGTTCAAATAATATATAAATAGAAATATAGATCTAACTATATTGATATTGCGTCCAATAGGATTTGAACATATACCAAAGGTTTAGAAGACCTCTGTCCTATCCATTAGACAATGGACGCTTTTCGCATTTTTTTTATTTTCCAATTATTCAAAAATAAAGAATGTGCGAAATCTTTTTCGCAATTGTGTCTAAATTCACTTCAATAACAAAACTTATTGAAGTGAATTCAGACACAATTCTAGTAGACAATTCTAATAGACAAAATTGTCTATAATAAAAAGGGGTAAATCTAGAGCGGGTAGCGGGAATCGAACCCGCATCGTTAGCTTGGAAGGCTAGGGGTTTTAGTCGACGTCGATTCATCATTTTTATATTGTTAACGTATCTAATTCAAAACCGAACATGAAACTTTGGTTTCATTCGGCGCAGCAAGTATTCTTTCACAAGTTTGACGCAAGTCGTACCTCCAGCCCCCTTAGCTACTTGTACTAAAAAACTAGGATGGAAGTTCGTGCCTGCTTATCCCGGTTACAATAAATAACTATCGAAGAGCGATCCATCTGAAGAATGGCGCTCATATATCCCTGTTTGTACTTTTTTAGAAGGGCGAAGTTTGGAACCCTCAAGCAAAACATGATCTACATAATAAGACATCATAGGCGCCTAGAGATAAAGGTACGGTTCATCGCCTTACTTATCCAAGCGTGTTTCCGGATAGTCGGATATGTCGTACTCTTTTTTTTTATGAGGTTAGGAACCATTTTCTCTTAGCAGCATTGCTCATTATTATTAGGTAACGTTATCCTGCACTTGGAAGAAGAACTAGAAAAAGGAAAAAATATAGTCAGACTTTGATTCTTCGTCGCCGTAGTAAATAGGAGAGAAAATAGAATTTCTTTCTTCGTCTTAAAAAAATAGGAATTAATTAACTGTGACACGTTCACTAAAAAAATCCTTTTGTAGCAAAGCATTTATTAAGAAAAATCGAGAAGCTTAATACAAAGATGGAAAAAGAAATAATAAAAACTTTGTCCCGGGCGAACGACGAGAATTGAACCCGCGCATGGTGGATTCACAACCACTACCTTAATCCACTTGGCTACATCCGCCCCTACTCTACTATTTTTTTTCTTGTTTAATTCCATCGACTTGAGACGAAGAGAAAGGTCTATCTATTTGATTAGACTCGAAATCCCCGACTCTGCTTTGCTGATATAACTCGCAAAAAAAACGTAGGAAAAAGACTCTTGATATTTTCGGCATTCTAAACCTCTGGCTCTGGAGTTTCCTCTAAGGATGTGTCCGGATAGTCCAAAGTCTCGATAGTTAGCTCTCGTTCTTCCGGTCAAAAAGCAACGTCGATGAAGACGTGCAGGTGCACTATTACGCGATAAGGATTGCAATTTTCATGAATTTTCCATTTATCACTTGACGACGGAATTTTACTTATTTCCTTTTTTGAGGATCGATGAATCAAATGATATTTTTTGTACCTACTTTTTACATATCTCTCGTTATTTGGTTTGGGACCCTATTCACCTCTTTGGTTGGACTTCTATTGAATCGAGAAATAGGCTTGATTGTCTATCTTTTTTTTAATCATGATCAACTTTGTAAGCTTACGTGGGTATTGAGCATTTACCTGTACGAATGGAATTCCTGGAAATGTTTCGTTGCAATAACTTTGTAAAAAAAAAAAAAAAGGAATCGTATAATTCTTTTATTATATATTAAATATCTGTAGATAACATATAGATTTTTTTGTATGTATTAATTTAGTTTGGTTAATTTTTGCTCGAGCCGGCTGATAAAAAATTATCATGTCCGGCTCCCTCGGGGGATGGATCCTTAAGAATTCACCTATCCCAATAACAAAAAAACCAGATTTGAATGATCCTGTATTACGAGCTAAATTAGCGAAAGGTATGGGTCATAATTATTACGGGGAACACCCATGGCCCAACGATCTTTTATATATTTTTCCAGTAGTCATTCTTGGTACGATTGCCTGTAACGTAGGCTTAGCGGTTTTAGAACCATCAATGATTGGTGAACCCGCGGATCCTTTTGCAACTCCTTTGGAAATATTACCTGAATGGTATTTCTTTCCCGTATTTCAAATACTTCGTACAGTGCCCAACAAACTATTGGGTGTTCTTTTAATGGTTTTCGTGCCAACGGGATTATTAACCATACCCTTTTTGGAAAATGTTAATAAGTTCCAAAATCCATTCCATCGATAATGTCTATCTAGCAGGCTTCCAGCTAACCCAAGCGAGCATTCAAATATTTGTCCTACATTCATTCGTGAGGGTACTCCTAATGGGTTGAAGACCATATCCACAGGTCTTCCGTCTTGCAAATAAGGCATATCCTGTCTAGGCAAAATTTTTGAAATGATACCTTTATTTCCATGTCTTCCAGCTACTTTAGCACCTACTTTGATTTCACGTTTCTGTGAAATATATACACGAATTTTTTTGGATTATAACTTGAACTCCCCGTTTTCTGAAAACCATCTCACATCAATAACTCGACCCCTACCACCTATAGGCAATTTTAAACAAGTTTCTTTTGAAATGGATACCTGAATGCCAAGTATGGCCCCTAATAATATATCTTCCGGAGCATACGATGATTCTTTCGCCAACTGAGGCGTTAATTTACCTACTAAAATATCACCCGTTTCGATTCACGATCCTAGCATCACAATTCCATTTTTGTCTAAATTTCGGAGTAAACGGCCTTCTAGATGCGATATTTCTTTAGTGATCCTTTCAGGACCTTGGCTTGTCACATGAGTCTGAATTTCATATTTCCGTATGTGGAAAGAAGTATAAATATCACCATATACTGCCATGATTGGGAATTGTTTGATCGTCTTTCTCCGAGTAAGAGGCGAAACATAATCGACTTGAATTCGGGACAGCTATTCGAAATCTTAGTGAAAGACTGGATTTGTTATCTCATGTTTGCTTTTCGTGAAAAAATACCAATTGAAGTGGAGGGTTTCTTCAAACAACGAGGAGCTGGGTCAACTATTCAATCAAATGATATTGAGCATGTTTCTCATCTCTTCTCCAGAAACATGTGGGCTATTTCTTTGCAAAATTGTGCTCAATTTCATATGTGGCAATTCCACCAAGATCTCTTCGTTAGTTGGGGGAAGAATCCGCACGAATCGGATTTTTTGAGGATAATATCGAGAGAAAATTGGATTTGGTTAGACAATGTGTGGTTGGTAAACAAGGATAGATTCTCTAAGCTCTTCACATGGTTGCTCAAGGATTCCGTCTGAGTTTTGAGCTCGTTGATCGCTATCCCCACATCCGCATTGAATTTGGTTTGAGTTGAATGTTGCTGCCTTTGCTCCTTGATAAATTCGAGCAACAGTTCCTCAAGGTTTGACGAAGGGGCTTGAGGGGGTTGAGGAGCTTACAAAACTTTCTGGGCATGCCAAAATTGCTGGTTATTTTGCTGGTACGGCTACTGTCATTGCTAAAATCTCGAATACTTCATCGGATGCGTCATTCGGTATGACAAGTTCGGATGTTTCCTCCAATTCGGGTTGTAGGTATTCCCGAATTTCGTGTTTCCTTGCTGCTGGGCATAATTCATGTGTTCCACATTCTCTTGCACCGTGCATTGATAAGCCACGTGTTCTATATCTCCACAATTCACGCAGTACATGGCGTTCGCTACATTACCCGCTGTTCTGCTCTGATTCGGCTCATACATGCGACGAGTGATGTTAGGCATACCTCTCGGTGTTGACCACATGGTGTGGTTCATGGAAAGGTTATCGATCAGCTCGTATGCCTCCTCGACGCCTAGATCCATAAATGATACTCTAGCAGCGTTATCCAACGTCGTTCGGTGTTCATCTGAAATTTCGTTGTAAAAGGTGTGGATAACGTACCACTGCTCGAGACCATGGTGTGGACACATCTGTAGAAGATCCTTAAATCTGACCTACGCTTCAAACAAAGTTTCTCCATCTTTGCATCTAAACATTGTGATTTCCCCCTCATCTGAATCGTCTTGCTCGGAGGAAAGAAGCATGATAAGAACAATGTGCAGAGCTGATCCCAAGTCGTGATTGAACCAGCGGGAAGCGATTGCAGCCATGTTTTTGCTCATCCCCCAATCGAGAAGGGGAAGAGACGCAGTAAGATCGCATCCTCTGAGACTCCGTGTATCTTGAATGTACCGGAAAGCTCAAGGAAGTCTCTAAGGTGCTGATGGGGATCCTCGTGATTTCCACCCATGAATTGCTTCTGATAAAGCATGTTGATCATCGCCGGCTTAATCTCAAACTGTTCCCTAGTAACAGCAGGCATCCTTATGGTTGTTTGCACGTTGTTCATGTTTGACACCACGTAATTTCTGAGGCGACGTGGCGGAGGAGCCTGTGGTTCTCGCGGTAGAGGTGCGAGTTGCTGATGCTGCATATTCCCCAAATTACCGATAGATAATTGAGATTGTTCGTGGCTGTTCTGATTATCCATATTCTTGTCGATCAGACGGCTCTGCAAAGGACAAATAAAAAGGATTTACATAGAAAGAACGAAAGAGAAGAAAACAAAAACAAAAACAAAAACAAAACAAGAAAGACTCTAGGCTCGAATCTAAGACGTGTTGACAATAGTCCCCAGCAACGGCGCCAAAAACTTGATGCATTATCAAAGTTAAACAAATATTTAACCTAAACTACCCGCAAGTGCACGACACGTGTATAGTACTTTAGGTGTCGATCCCACAGGGACTACGCAACACAACCTAAACTCAAACTACGAATCAAATTTGCAAATGAACGAAATATGGGATTTGAGAATGAAATTCTAAAAACAAGTAAACAAACGAGTTCCTAACAATGAGACAAACGTTCTAGGAATCCAGTTTCACCACAAGACTACCGAAACCAACAATCAACCTATCTATCATGCAATCCCAGTCAAGTTATCTAAGGCTGACGATCCTAATATGATATCTACCCTCTCTCCAGGCATAGACACGTGATCTAGTCAAGTTGTCCCCTACTTTCGTGGCTGACACCTTGAACTAAACCCATAAGATCTGTGATTCATCTGTTTTACCCTCAACCGCTGCTACTCTACTTTCGTGGCCTAAACTCGGTTGTTCTAAACCTGATCTTCTAGGAGTAGAATTCTCCTTTCGGTCCTTCGCGTAATCCCTAACACATGCATATACTTGGCTTTCGTAAATACAAGTCATTCAAGCTCTCAGATAAAGAATAGATAAACGAAAATGGGAAGATGCATTCAAAGATAAATCAAAAGTGGTTCCGAGATAGCCATGGGATAATCCCTTCTCCTAGAACAAAACAAACTACTCGCTCATGCGTCCGTAAACAAACATAATTGAAGTAGAAAGTCTAAGGAACATGAAAACCAAACGAAACCGAAGTCTTGGGTTGATCTCCAATGCTCATTGTGTGTCTTCTTCGCCAGAATATCCTCCTTCTCTCTACTCTCTCTCCTCGATCAAGAACTCAAAAACTAACTCTCTAACACCAGCTCTCTTCGACCCTAGCTCTTGGTCTTCCTTTTCCTTCTTCTTTCTTTCCTTTTCTCCTCCATTTTCCTTCTAGCCGTTCGTTCTTTTCCTTTTGTTGCAGCAGCCACCGATTTTGCCTTTTCATGAGTTTTCCTTTCTTGAATAAGTTAGGCAACATTTCCATTACTTTCTCCAGAAAAATATCACTTATTCCTATTCTCCAAAGTCGTTTTCCTTATTGTATAAGTTCCTAACAAACTCCTATTTGTTTTAAGACCAATTAACTTATCTGGAGTTGTCGGTGACGAACGCGACCCGCGCGGGCTGAGTAAGTGACCCGCTCGGGTGCGGCGCGGACGATTGCGCATGATCGCGATGGAAAACAAGGCGACCCACTTGGGCTAGAGAGTGCCCGGTCGGGCTGGTGCATGCCCTGTCGGGCTGGGTTGTGGCCCGCTTGGGCTGATGCCCCGGCCGTGCTGCTTGCTTGCCCGGGCCGGGCTCAAGTTGCTAGACAAACTTGCGGACTAAGTGCCCCGCGTGGGTAAGGGTGTACCCCGTGCGGGCCTAGTGTATTCCTCGCCGATTCTCGTATCGTTTGTTCCGTGATGATCCTCGACGTTGGCACTTCGTCTCGTGTACGTCCTTTAGCTCCAAAATGAACCGAATGCGCATTAAAACCTGTAAGAACATGAAAACCCGAAAACGAGTAAAACGGATACAAAATCATACGTAAACATCGCATCTATATCGTAAACATCTCTAAAATCGTGCAAGAAATACGTATGAAAACGAGATGATCACTAAACTACTCAACATAGATAGACTAACTGACTTGCTCATAGGAGTCAAGCCTGCTCTGCAGTTGGAAGGGTCATCTAAAAAAATATAGGAAAAAGAATCATTGGAGAAAACCAACCCGAAGTATTCATTATATATGAATACCAATGTGCCTTTTCTGGTGGGTAATTTCTTAACCTTGGTCAATAAGAGATTTGCTTGATTTTGTTATTCTTTAAATTTCGATATATAATTGACCACTGCATAGCATAATCTCACGGAAAATTGCGTCATTCGCAATATAAATGGTAGACCTAAATCAGTGTGTGATAAAATAATGCGAAAACAGCCTATTCCCCCCTGAACTTTACCACTTTAATCTTATTCCCCCTGAACTTTCCTGCTCATCCTATTCCCCCATAAACTATCATTACTCATTCTATTCCCCCCTGAACTTTAAAAATTCATCCTATTCCCCCCTCCGTTAACTTTCTGTTAATTTTTCTGTTAAATATTTTTAAAACAGCCTATTCCCCCCAAACTATATGATTTCTAGCCTATTCCCCCCCCCAGAACTATAGGAATTCCAGCTTATTCCCGCCCGAACGATATAAATTCTAGCCTATTCCCCCAAACTATATAAACTATAGCCTATTTCCTTCCGAACTATATAACCTATACCCTATTTCCCCCGAAATATATAAACTCTAGCCTATTCCCCCGAACTATATGATTTCTCTAAAAGTAACATATTTTCTTTACTTTTAATGTATTATTAATTTTTTATATTACAAAATATTAAAATAAAAATATTTTAAATTCTAAAAATTACAAAAATTAGAGAAAATGGGATTAAAATTGGGTGACATCGAGTTAAATTTTGGTGAAATTAGGTTAACATTGGGTAAAATCAGATTAAATCGGTGAAATCGGATTAAATTTGAGTGAAATCGAATAAAAATTGAGTGAAATCATGTTGAAATTCGGTGAAGTCGATAAAAATTGGGTTAAATCGGATTAAAATTGGGTGAAATCGGGTTAAATTTCAGTGAAATTGAGTTAAAATTGGGTGAAATCGTGTTAAATTTGAGTGGTTATGTTAAAATTATGTTACTATTAGAGAAATCATATAGAATCTTTTGTAATTGTTAGAATTTAAAGTATTTTTTATTTTAATATTTTGTAATATAAAAAATTTAATAATACATTAAAAGTAAAGAAAACATGTTACTTTTAGAGAAATCACATAGTTCGGGGGAATAGGCTAGATTTTTATAGTTCAGGGGGAAATGGGCTATAGGTTATATAATTCGGGGAAATAGGCTATAATTTAAATAGTTTGGGGGGAATAGGCTAGAATTTATATAGTTCGGTGGGAATAGACTGGAATTCATATAGTTCGGAGGGAATAGGTTGGAATTCATAGAGTTCGGGGGGAATAGGCTGGAAATCATATAGTTTGGGGGGAATAGGTTGTTTGAAAAATATTTAACAGAAAAATTAACAGAAAGTTAACGGAGGGGGAATAGGATGAATTTTTAAAGTTCAGGTGAATAGGATGAGTAATGATAGTTTAGGGGGAATAGAATTAGCAGGAAAGTTCAGGGGGAATAGGATTAAAGTGGTGAAGTTCAGGGGGGAATAAGTTGTTTTCTCTAAAATAATTCTTGATATAAGAACTTGTTGTTTACATGATTTCTTGTGATAATCTCTGCTTCCAACATGTTTTATGCTAAATGAGTGATGATGAATTGTGTTCATGTACAGAGATGTCTTCTCTTTGGTTAATATTTCTAATGCAGAATTATTGGAGCACCTACCTATAAAGAATTATATGTTTTTTGTAAAATAAAAAAATTGAATAGAGTTTAGATATTCGACATAGTACAAGGAACTTCAATCTATAGAAGGAGCATTATCAATTCTAATTAGGTTTGAATTTAAGTACTCTATCAACTTCTCGGGAAGCTTCAATTAAAGAAAGTCATTTGTTTTATAGATATTTTTATTTCTTGGAGTTAGAATTACCCATTTTGTAATATATTTGCAATTCATAAAAGATTCAATGAATCATTGATATGTTACACCTACAAATGTTTACAATGGATTGTTTGTGGTTACCAGCAGTACGATAAAGATTTTTCTCGCCATCACAACAGTTGAATATGACTCCAAAATGATAATATGTCTCATAGAGTTCTTTAGTATGCTTGAAACAAAGAAACTTAGCAACTACAATAGAAAGCTAAGAATAACACCTGGATAAAGCATCAACCACAATATTTTTCTTACAATGCTTATATTAGATGACATACGAAAAGGTTTATATGAATTCCACCCGTTTGGTGTGTCCACAATTTAGCTTTTCAAACAATTCATGGGATCCATTCATGAATTGGAAGATTGAAATATGCATTAACCCGTGGAGTAAAAGTAATTATTCTGATCATTAAGCTCATTAAATCACAAACACACTACTCTAATCTACATCAAGGATCAAACATATGGATCTATATCTTAAAACTAAATTACAATAATAATTAAGTAAAGGAGAGGTTTTAATATGCTCAGTCGATCTCTCGATCAATTGCTTCCATAAGCTCGCCTTCAAGTCGTTCTTAATGGTCACTCAGTTCTTCCATGTAGTCTGGATAGTTTCTTCGCTTTTATGCATGATCATGGAGTGTTTCTCAATTTCTAATCTGCTTTAGATGTTTTTAGGTGTTCACTCTCGTCCTTCTCGTTCTTACTTTAGTTCAGAATCGTTCCCTTTTTCATAAAAAACTTTTCTTCACTTAAATAATTCAAAATTTGAATTTTTAAGTGAATTCGGTAAACCGCTCGACTGAGCTAGCCTGTGCTCAGACTGAGCAATTGGTTGTTCCATTATTCTCCCGTGTAAATAGGAACCAACCATGTTGGATAGATTGCTCGATTGAGCACGGGAGCGTTCGAGTCGAGCGAACACACTAGAAAAAATGACTCCATTAGATGGATGAGTGCTCGGGTCGATCGAATCCTCTATAAGAATTTTGTTCCATCACAGTGACCAAGTGCCAGACTACTTATCCTGAGCAAATTCTCTCAAACATTTTTAGAAATTGACTTCAATATGCTCAACTGAGCATTTCAGCTAGATCTTTCCATAAAGTTTATTTTCATGTTGAATGATATCATGTTTCTCCAAAGTGTACTCATTAATCTCTATTACCTACAAGATCACAAAATGAATCTAGAAAGCGTATAAAGGAAATTAATTAATGCAAAATGATATATAAACATATGGAAAATTAGAGAGCAAAATCAATGTGATCAAACTCCCATAGACTTCGGTTTTGTTCATAATCGAGTAACCATCGTCAATGAATAGCTCTGGAAAGGTAGCAAAAGGCAAAACAAGATTCGCAAAGTTTAAGAATATTCATTCACTCTTAGACTACGTTAATTTTCAATTACATCCCTCCTTTAACTTTCTGTTATTTTTTCTAGTAAATATTTTTAAAACAGCCTATTCCCCCCAAACTATATGATTTCTAGCCTATTCCCCCCCCCAGAACTATAGGAATTCCAGCTTATTCCCGCCCGAACGATATAAATTCTAGCCTATTCCCCCAAACTATATAAACTATAGCCTATTTCCTTCCGAACTATATAACCTATACCCTATTTCCCCCGAAATATATAAACTCTAGCCTATTCCCCCGAACTATATGATTTCTCTAAAAGTAACATATTTTCTTTACTTTTAATGTATTATTAATTTTTTATATTACAAAATATTAAAATAAAAATATTTTAAATTCTAAAAATTACAAAAATTAGAGAAAATGGGATTAAAATTGGGTGACATCGAGTTAAATTTTGGTGAAATTAGGTTAACATTGGGTAAAATCAGATTAAATCGGTGAAATCGGATTAAATTTGAGTGAAATCGAATAAAAATTGAGTGAAATCATGTTGAAATTCGGTGAAGTCGATAAAAATTGGGTTAAATCGGATTAAAATTGGGTGAAATCGGGTTAAATTTCAGTGAAATTGAGTTAAAATTGGGTGAAATCGTGTTAAATTTGAGTGGTTATGTTAAAATTATGTTACTATTAGAGAAATCATATAGAATCTTTTGTAATTGTTAGAATTTAAAGTATTTTTTATTTTAATATTTTGTAATATAAAAAATTTAATAATACATTAAAAGTAAAGAAAACATGTTACTTTTAGAGAAATCACATAGTTCGGGGGAATAGGCTAGATTTTTATAGTTCAGGGGGAAATGGGCTATAGGTTATATAATTCGGGGAAATAGGCTATAATTTAAATAGTTTGGGGGGAATAGGCTAGAATTTATATAGTTCGGTGGGAATAGACTGGAATTCATATAGTTCGGAGGGAATAGGTTGGAATTCATAGAGTTCGGGGGGAATAGGCTGGAAATCATATAGTTTGGGGGGAATAGGTTGTTTGAAAAATATTTAACAGAAAAATTAACAGAAAGTTAACGGAGGGGGAATAGGATGAATTTTTAAAGTTCAGGTGAATAGGATGAGTAATGATAGTTTAGGGGGAATAGAATTAGCAGGAAAGTTCAGGGGGAATAGGATTAAAGTGGTGAAGTTCAGGGGGGAATAAGTTGTTTTCTCTAAAATAATTCTTGATATAAGAACTTGTTGTTTACATGATTTCTTGTGATAATCTCTGCTTCCAACATGTTTTATGCTAAATGAGTGATGATGAATTGTGTTCATGTACAGAGATGTCTTCTCTTTGGTTAATATTTCTAATGCAGAATTATTGGAGCACCTACCTATAAAGAATTATATGTTTTTTGTAAAATAAAAAAATTGAATAGAGTTTAGATATTCGACATAGTACAAGGAACTTCAATCTATAGAAGGAGCATTATCAATTCTAATTAGGTTTGAATTTAAGTACTCTATCAACTTCTCGGGAAGCTTCAATTAAAGAAAGTCATTTGTTTTATAGATATTTTTATTTCTTGGAGTTAGAATTACCCATTTTGTAATATATTTGCAATTCATAAAAGATTCAATGAATCATTGATATGTTACACCTACAAATGTTTACAATGGATTGTTTGTGGTTACCAGCAGTACGATAAAGATTTTTCTCGCCATCACAACAGTTGAATATGACTCCAAAATGATAATATGTCTCATAGAGTTCTTTAGTATGCTTGAAACAAAGAAACTTAGCAACTACAATAGAAAGCTAAGAATAACACCTGGATAAAGCATCAACCACAATATTTTTCTTACAATGCTTATATTAGATGACATACGAAAAGGTTTATATGAATTCCACCCGTTTGGTGTGTCCACAATTTAGCTTTTCAAACAATTCATGGGATCCATTCATGAATTGGAAGATTGAAATATGCATTAACCCGTGGAGTAAAAGTAATTATTCTGATCATTAAGCTCATTAAATCACAAACACACTACTCTAATCTACATCAAGGATCAAACATATGGATCTATATCTTAAAACTAAATTACAATAATAATTAAGTAAAGGAGAGGTTTTAATATGCTCAGTCGATCTCTCGATCAATTGCTTCCATAAGCTCGCCTTCAAGTCGTTCTTAATGGTCACTCAGTTCTTCCATGTAGTCTGGATAGTTTCTTCGCTTTTATGCATGATCATGGAGTGTTTCTCAATTTCTAATCTGCTTTAGATGTTTTTAGGTGTTCACTCTCGTCCTTCTCGTTCTTACTTTAGTTCAGAATCGTTCCCTTTTTCATAAAAAACTTTTCTTCACTTAAATAATTCAAAATTTGAATTTTTAAGTGAATTCGGTAAACCGCTCGACTGAGCTAGCCTGTGCTCAGACTGAGCAATTGGTTGTTCCATTATTCTCCCGTGTAAATAGGAACCAACCATGTTGGATAGATTGCTCGATTGAGCACGGGAGCGTTCGAGTCGAGCGAACACACTAGAAAAAATGACTCCATTAGATGGATGAGTGCTCGGGTCGATCGAATCCTCTATAAGAATTTTGTTCCATCACAGTGACCAAGTGCCAGACTACTTATCCTGAGCAAATTCTCTCAAACATTTTTAGAAATTGACTTCAATATGCTCAACTGAGCATTTCAGCTAGATCTTTCCATAAAGTTTATTTTCATGTTGAATGATATCATGTTTCTCCAAAGTGTACTCATTAATCTCTATTACCTACAAGATCACAAAATGAATCTAGAAAGCGTATAAAGGAAATTAATTAATGCAAAATGATATATAAACATATGGAAAATTAGAGAGCAAAATCAATGTGATCAAACTCCCATAGACTTCGGTTTTGTTCATAATCGAGTAACCATCGTCAATGAATAGCTCTGGAAAGGTAGCAAAAGGCAAAACAAGATTCGCAAAGTTTAAGAATATTCATTCACTCTTAGACTACGTTAATTTTCAATTACATTCAGCTAGTTTTCTATAGATCTCTGTAACTACGGGAAGATCCTAAGTCATGGGATTTACACCAACATTGGATATATTTAGAGAACGAACTAGAGATGCTACCAAACATATTTCTCAAATCTATTTATTGATTTCCTAACGAGTAGTATGTGCCTAAAATGCTCCTAAATGAACCTAATATGCAACCTTTGTAGTTCCTATTATTTGAACCTATCCTCCCCTAGACTTAGACTCGACACTATCCTTGATGCCAAACTAACACATGAGAGAAAACACTAATTCATAATGCAAAGCAAAGATAATAACACATAGCCTCTATATCACTAAAAGTAGTGAAATATCATTACACATGTTTGTGCCAGATGTGTTTTCTAGTCTTCCATCCCATAATTAATTGTTCTAGCTCATAGTCTTCCGATATTTCACTCACTCATATGAGAATCTAAAATTACAATCAAGACAAGTGTCGAGTACCATACATCGTGATAGACATCATAGAGCTTACTAAAATTTATTAAAAATGAAAAATAAAACAGAAACAAAAAGAAAAAAACTAGAGAAATGTCACAATTGAAAATGTCAATGCTTCATTGGTTTCAAAGGTCTTGTTGTGTTGTCGAAGTGTTACGGGATGAATGTTTGTACTTGCTCAAACGTGCCGATTTTTAGACTAAAAAAAGTTAGATTTTGTGACAACTTTTGCGGAGAAGGCTATGTTACAGTCCTAAGGTAGCCTCTTGCATCAAGCCAAACCTCTATGAAGTCAAATATAGTGATCAAGCCTTTAAAAGTTGACTCTTTGTCCTTCTATTAGAGGTGTTCCAGAAATGTCTACAATCGAGATCGTAATCGTACTCTCAAGGAAAATATCATTGCGAACGTATGCTCGTTGAATAGAGGATTCCAGTAAGGAAGGTGCAAGATGTTTCCGTCTTGTATCCTGCCAGAAGATCCCAAAAAAAACAAACCCTTTTGGGTAAAATAAGAACAACTCCCACGTCCAAACTCTTTTTTTATATAGTTTACCCCAATATTCCCACTTTTCTGACTGTTGATGAACGCTTTTGGATAAACAGGCCTCTCTAGACGGTAATTTAAATGTGGCTGATTTCCCCTCTTTTGCAATCAGCTCCAATATCCCTCAAGGAAAATCCTAAATTGGATCCCAAAGCTATGGGTTAGTGTGAGCTTGCTTGCATGAGGAAGAATTACGAGCTAAAGAACCTATATGTGATTTTCTAAATTATTAATTGAAGATAAGTCCAGAATAGTTGAAGGGAAAATAGGTAGTTGAGTCATAAGGTGAACGACCTCGTCATCGACCAATTGCTTGGAAACTTTCAGCTATATATAGGGCTTGGATGGTGAGAGAAAACTATAGATCAAGAAGTTGGTCAATCGAGGCATTTCAATTTTTTTTCTTTACACCGAAAAAGTCAAGGTATCATCTTCTATCGAGCAGACTTGATAAAAGCGCCCCGACTTATTTTCAGAATTCTAATTCGACTGTAGTTGCCCATGCTCTGGAAAACGCTTTCTCGTTCATAGATTAATATGGAATATCGGGCTATGGCTAATGTCACAAGTGACTTAAGAAAGAATGGTTGGAACCGAGCCCCTGATCTGACAAGAGAAGACAATCTAGTTATTGTCTCATCAACCACTTCGGTGGAGGAATGGTGGTTAGCTCAATTCTTCTACTGATCCTTTTAGTGTCAGCCTTTTTGCCACTTATCGGCTATAGTCTGAAAAAAACCGGCTTGTCGATGAAATTAGGCAGTCATAGTGGAATCTCTTTTCAAAGCCAGTTTTCAGCCATTTTCAGTTGTCAAAATCCGCTTTTCCTAGCATGGAGTTAGTCAGGGCTTCTTCCTTGAGACTTGTCATAACCGTGCACTCTAAGAAAGAAATCAATCTTACTATACGAAAATGAAATGCCTTGAGAATGGAAATGCAGAGGCACCTTCCAAGCATTTCATCATGGATGTTGGATTGCCTAGTTTTGAATTCTATTTGAACTAGTTTTTCTCGACGATGAATCAATTCGATAGCTAAGATATTGTTATTCATTATACTAACTTCATTCGATCATAAAAAACTAAATCATCCGATTGAATTTACAAGCGAAAGATTTCTCCAATCTTACTTGAATCCAACCCTTCCTTTAAATAAAGATATCATGGAAGAAGGGAGGAGATTCTCGAACGAGGAAAGTACCTCTAGAAAGATCAATTCCATTTAGTAACATTTGCATAATTGTTCTCAATTTCATATGTGGTAATTCCAATAGGATCTCTTCGTTAGTTAGGAAAAAAAATGCAAGAATCAGATTCCTATGGAAGAAATCATACATCGTGTAATTTTCATACTAATGTTCAAAGAGCTTGTGATACTTCGCCTTGGGAAACATTTTTTATTTTGGGTTCTTTAGATGCTAAATACGAGATATGCCATCCATGCAAGTTTCACTCAAGTAGGGGATGTTGTTGCTGGTAAAGAGGAACATAGTGAGAGGGAGCCCTGGAGATATTTCATTAAATAAAAATTGGTTTAATTGAAATTTGTGGATAATAACCCATTCACGCCAAAGCCGAGTTAGTGAAGTCTTTCAAACCAGATGTTTCATGGGGCGTAGCCTCCCAAAAGGTGTGGCGTCCTCTCTCACACCATATCTAGAAGCCTTGAGGAAGAAGCCTCAGCTAACTCTGTGCCAGAAGTCGCGGTAAAACTTGCTCGCGTACAACCCATCCTTAATCTTGAAAGTGGTTCACTTGTTCCCTTGTCCATAGGGACCTCATCGCTTGCATGTCAAGCCCATAGGTGAAAGGTATGAATCGATATTATTACATTCCAATTCCTTATAAAGGTCTCTCAAGGAAAATCCCGAATTGGATCCCAAATAGACGGGTTAGTCTGAGCTTATCCATGCGTTTATGCACTTTTTAAATAGGAATGTGTTATCTGAAATATCATGGCTTTCGTGCTTTGGTGGGTCTCTGAGATCGTTTCGATGACCTATGTTGTGTTGAAAGGATATCTAGATGATCTGATCGATCGTGTAAAGCCCACAAAAAAGTGTGAGCATGAGATATTGTGGTCCAAAACACCATGCGTTTAAGCTCTACGACTTCCAGCTCAATAGGGGAATGTTTTGATCAAGCTTCTGCAGGAGTGTTCCCGTTACTCGCAAAGAGGACGTTGCAAGCTGCAGACTTAATTATCCAACACTTGAGGTGCATGTTGATACCTTCCATATGTTGTCCAATCGCCCGCTTGAATCTCTGTAATCAACGTTCATTCCATGAAGTTCCATATTATGAGTCTTGTATTCTTCAATCAGCTTCAAGAATATGCACAAGATCCCATCAATCGCTTCGGGTTGTTGCTATTTCATAGGAGTACCCCTCTGCTAGTAGACAATGTTGTATTGTGCTGTCCTATTTTGAAAGTTTTCGTTCTGATGTTATCTCAAGAATACTTGCGCTGATAGTTCCCCAGCGATGGATTCTGCAAGTTGATGATGTTCTTGTAGGAGAAATTGGGGTGATTTCTCCAAACCAGATTGTACGTGTTTGAATGGGTTATTCACCACATAATTTACTTCTTTTCCCGGTTGCTCTAATAAATAAACATCTAAACGATAGCCTTGTTACCCTTAATGATCTATTGATGGTGATGCTTTGCATTTCATGATGGTTATATGAAGTTTCATTTAATCTAGCTTGGCTTGGAGGATTGAGACCTATTTTGCCGACTCCATCTCAGAATTCTCCTCGCGTGTTCACTTGAAGCATTCCATTCATTTTTCATCTTCTTAATCTACTCCTCCAGTTGGGAGAAATGAAGGTCATGCAACTATCTTTCACATACCGCATTGATCCAAATGTGGATGTCCTCTCAGAGCCTCTCAATGTTGAGATGAGGTACTTCCTATCCACTCCATTGTGCGGCATATACACTCATAGGTCTTGAACCTTTTTCATGATGTGTAGTGTCTCGTCATCCTCTTGTGCAAAAGAATTGATCTTGTTCTTCGACATATGTGTTTTATGCGGTGGAAATAATCACATCATGAATCGCTCCTCTTGTTGACTCCATATGTGAACGGAATTTGGCACCACAGTGTATAGAAACTCCTACGCCCTATCCATGAGCGAGAACAAGAAGGCGAACAATATGACCTCTTCCTGCATCACCCCATGGACTCGCTTGAGGAAGTCACACAACATCTTGAACCTTGTGAGGTAGAGGGTTGGGTCTTCATTTGAGAATGTTCTAAACATGATTTTGTTCAGCATCTGTAAAAATGATGGCTTAAGCTCAAACTAGATGCAATCAATGTTCGAGCGTCTAGTGGAGGATAGGATTTGAAAGTTCTTAAGATTTGTATATGCCCCTTAAGTCTCTTCCTTCAACACTACATTTGTTACAGTGTAGGTCATGTATATTATGTTTGTTTGCTTCCAGATTGTCCTTGTGGTCCTCTCAATTCCTAGATCGAGTGCTACGAGACTAGAACTTCCAGCACTTTGGATCATAAACCAAGGACCTCCAAATGACAAAAAAAACAAAACAAAAGGAGATGTCAGTAGCAAACTATAAACAAAACAAAAAAATATATAAACAAAATAAGACCTAGATTCGTAAACTAAACTAGTTAAATCACGATTAGTTCCCGACAATGGCACCAAAACTTGATGCGTTGTCTAGGTATGATCTAGTCCTAATAGCGTTTTGTAATTTATACCTAGACTAAACATTCTGCAAGAATATTGGCCGTGTAGTACTAGGGTCGAACACATGGACTAAGTGGGATTTAAACTTATAACCTACAAACACTAGGGGCGTAAAACGAGCCATCGGTTTGTGATCCAGCTTTAGCTCGGATCATATATTAGCGAGCTGAACTAGATATTTTTCAGTTCATATCGAAATCATATCGAAATCACATGTTTTCCTATTTCTACATATTATAAATATTGATAATTTCTATTTTGTTATAGTATTTTCGTCTATTTTCATAGTTAGTTTCATCATTCATTTGGATTTTACCAAGTATAAAGCATCACTTAGTCCTCTTTGATCCTTTTCTCGTGTTTTGCAGTGAATGGAGATATCGGGATACAAACACGAGTAAATGAAGCAAAACTAAGCAAAACCGCTCTCCTATCAGCTATGCACGGTCAGCATCCAAAGAATCATAAACCGGAGAAGAGAAATGGAAGCATTGGCCGCTTACAAAAAATGGAAACAATGGCCGCTTAGAAAAATGGAAACTTTCGTGGCTAGAACAAAATGGAAAATTTCGGTTGCTAGAACAAAAGTAAGAAGAGCACGGTTGGAACATGAAAAGGAAACATGGTTTACATAAAATAGAAGCAAGTTGTTGGAATAAAATGTAAACTTCCAACCATCTACACAAAAATGGAAAGATTGCTGCCTACACGAGAATTGGAAACTGCAACCGTCAAAGATAGAAAATGGAAATGGATGCTGGAACAATTAATGGAAATGCAAGAACAAGAAAGAAGGCAGTAAAGCAAAGAGGAAAAGGAGGAAAAAAGAAAAGGAAGTCGTTGCTGCACAAGAGGAAAAGGAAATACAAGCTGCTGAAGAAAATAGAAACCGAGAAAATGAAAACTAGCCAAAGAGGAAAGGAGGACGAAAAGGAACGTGTTGGCTGCTTAAACCAAAAGGAAATATGGTTAGAGAATAGGAATGGGAGATACATGTCTAGAAAATAAAGAGGGAACGTTGACAATTACACAAGAATGTAAAAACAAGAGATGGAAAAACTCGGAAAAGGAAAACTGCAGTTGCTGTCAGAATAGGAAATTCCAGCCACTAGAGAAGAAGGAAAGAGGACGGCCAAAGAGGAAAGATTAGAGGAAAGGAAAGAGGAGAAAGAGGGCAAAAAGGAGAGAGCTTCAGCAGCACAAGACGTACAAAAAAATAGAGAGAAAAACAGAGCACACGTAGAGTGAAAAAGGGAGAGCAGAACGCATACAAGGGCAAGGACAGGGCGACAAAGTCGGTGCACGGAAGAGCTGTTGACGACGTCGGTAATAGAATAGGGAGGGATCTCATTCTTTATCCATGTAGAATATAGTTATCTTTTGTGTTTCGTTTTCTAAGTTCATGTCTGAGTAGGGCCATAGCCATGGGTTAGAGAGCTTCGCCGATATGTAATGAAGTTTTGTTTTTAATGATTGGTTATAATATTTGTTCATAATGCTTTTATTTTTGTTGGTAGCTTGAATGAATGTTTATAAAAATCTAATTGCATTGGGAGATGAATTGAATTTTGGAACGTAGCCATAATTTAAAGTCCCAATTGATTTAGAACCTTGGCTGGTCGGTTGATTGAAGTTAGGAAATAGGATAGCGAGCTTAATGCATCTAGTAGGTGAGATTACACAATTTTGAGATTGGTAGTACACATGCTAGATAGTGGGTTTAGGCATCGGGTGAGTAACGATATCTATAACATTATCTTGTTAGAACTTTGCTGCATCATCGTGCATCTCTCAAAACCTGTGGTGTTTAGTTCATTGAGTTTAATCCAATAGTTAATTAGTCAGTTTATCTTCATTCGTATCCAACCAATTATTGATTTTACACGTTCTATTCATTAGTTACTAGCTTTAGAGTTGCATCGATTCCTCGTGTTCGATCCTGGTACTACATGATCCGTATTCTTGCGGAAGCGTAAGTCTAGGTATTTTATTACTTGAGATTAACCACATCACATATTATTTGAATTTATTAAATACTATTTAAAGAATAACAATATAATATTCACATATTATATTATTATTTTTCAATTTCTACCAAATTAATATAGTTTTATTATAAAATAAAGAAACAAATATTTTAAAAAATTATTATAGGAAAACATATTTATGTGTTCGATATTTTATTTTGTATTTGATAAATTTGTTTTCCAATTAGTATTTTGATATTAGTAACATTGTATTCGAATTAATATTTTTTATATTGTAGATATTTTATTTGGTTTGAGGATGATTAACATATAATATTAATATGTTATCTTTTAGATTAAATAACCTAACTCGCGAGCCGGTTCATTTATTGGCGAGCTGAGCTGAGCTGAACTGTATTTTTCAACACGTTTTAATGCGCTGAGTTGAGCAAACTCGTTTATTGGTGAGCTAACGGTGAGCTGAGTCGAGTCAATTCATTTTACACCCCTAACGATAACTGGGATCATGAAAATATATAAGGTAGGTGTGTATGACATGAATAGACAAAAAAAAACTAAGTTACCATTATATACAATTTTGGATGGTGGTTCTAGAGTCGAGAATTGCTCTTACGTATATGAACTTGCTAAGGCTTTCAGAAATATCATTCTTTTTCATGTCGGAGAATTCACTCATCTCTCGTAGACTTACCAACTCTCCTAGTGAAAATTACATCATAGTGCACAAATTATTGATGTCTATGCCTAATAACCTATACACTAAACATTATTAACGAACCTACGTACTCTCCCAATTCAAATTCATATCAAGCCATCTAGACAATTACGTAATGATCTACGTGAAAAATGCATTACCGCTCGATATCCTTACTCTTGAACCAAAAACCTATCTCTCGATATCATTATTCATATCTATATAATGAATTTAATCTAGTCTAATTCGAGTTTGTATCTGAACTAACTATTTGACAAATAATTCATGGGTTCCATTCAAACTGAAATATTTAATGCATTAAACTGTGGAAGAAAACATATTTATTCCAAAAAAAATTAAAATAATAAAAAAATGATATAGAAACATATGGTAAATTATAGAGAAAAATAGGTGTAATCAATCACCTCGGTGAAGGGCGCAACCAAGGTACTGAAGTCTTTAACGAATTTTCGGTAGAAATTGACCAATGCGAACAAATTTCGAACCTCTCCAACTTTCTTAAAACTCGATCAATCGCGTATGACCAACGTGTACTTTTTTCACTTAAAAAGAATTCCTAAGAACACATACAATAAATGCATCTCTTAAGATTAACATACATATTTTCGCTTCTCAATACATATATAATGGATCTCAAATGCCCTACATGTTCTTCTAAGTTCTAGTTGTACACTTAGATGTCATAAAAGTATATTGTGACAAGTTTTCCTATGAATTTCTTAAGAACTTGATTCATTAACTTTATAAATGTACTAGGTGCATTGGTTAACCCGAATCATTACTGTTGTACGACCGAGTAGATTGCAATGGAGAACACACAACAGAGCCGAGCATCACTCCTTGCCCAACCGATCAACCAGGCTGAAGTAGCATGGCCGAGCATCCTCACAAGCACGACCCGGCTGCTGATAAATCCATGTAGCATGGCCGGGCAACAACCAATGCACGACCGGGCATAAGAAGGCCACATGCACGGCTGGCTATCCTCACAAGCACGACTGAGCAGAAAACATATGCAACAAGCACGGCCGGGCATCATCACACACACGACCGGGCTGAAGAGGCAGACACATGTGCACGACCAAACTAACAAACATGCACGGCCGGGCTTATTTTCCAGACTAAGCCCCGTAAGTATTGCATGACCTGGGCTTGTTCCATGCACGATCGGGCACCTTAAGGGAAAATGTTGCACGGTCGGGCTGAATGGTGTGCACGGTCGGGCTTGCATAGCAACTAACACAGCGAATGCCATAGATGAAGTTTGAATAGGCGTGAATTTAAAAAGAACCAAAAGAGAGAAACCAAAGACACACCAAAAGATAGACTAGAACAAAAGAGGAGACGTGAGCACAGTTGAAGTGAAGATTTCGGAAAACCGAAGGATTTGTCTGAGGCCACGCTTGCAGAAATAGGGAAGATGAATACTTGCCGTGTTTGGATGCTATGTAATGGATAGTTGGTTCTTAATGCTTGATTTTAGTTTGTTCATTCGTATGATTCGATGGGTTGTAGTTGTGTGTAATGAATTCATACTTGCTGGTAGCATGCTTCAATGAGACTAGATTCGTTTGAATGAGATTAGCTATTTGAATGATATTAAAGATTCGTCTAGGCATCGAGAGAGTCTAATTTGAGTCTCGGAATTAATCCTCAAATGAATTAGATTAATAAGAATCTAACCGATTGGTTAATCTATTTAGGAACAGTAATAACCGAGGTAGAGCCCCTATTTTTTTCTTCATGCGTTTAGGTTATAGATTTAGTACATCGAGAGGTGAGTACGTTTATCTCCTAGATAGTGGATTTAGGCATCAAGCGAGTCACTTCCGTTAATAGAGGTCGAGTTCCCATTGTTTCCAAACGTAGAGGTCGAGTTCCCTATCGTTTCTCATGCATCTAGATGTTTCGTGTTGCATCGAGAGATGAATAATATTGATTTCCTAGGTAGAGGATTTAGACATCGCGAGAGTCATTTTCGATAGTTGAGGTAGAACTCCCCACTCATTCTTCATGTATCTAGATGTTCCGCGCTGCATCAAGAGATGAGTGACGTTGATTCCCTAGGTAGTGAATTTAGATTTGAGTTCCCCATCGATTGATATAACCAGATCTCATGTTCCGTAGAAACATCCATTACATATCCCGGCATTCCCGAGACCCGTGGTACTCTATTTTGTTGAGTCTAGTCTCTTCATTCTTTATTATCTTTTCCTTTTTAATTGATAACTATATATTGATCGATCTTCTTCTTGTGAATTCTTAGTTCTAACATTCGCACTAAGTCCCCATAGTTCGACCCTTGTACTACACGTACCCTATACTTGCGGTAGAGTAGGAAATTAAAACCTCTTATTTCCGTCCATCAGGTTTTTGGTGCCATTGTCAGGGACTAGTTACGGCATTAGAATTAGGATTTCGTTGAGTCGAGATCCAGTCATTTCCGAGTCTTTTGTTTGTTTTTATTTTTTGCATTTTTTTCTTTTATTTTGAGTCTAATACATCTCTTCCGAACTAAGCCATTGTTTGTTGTATTCTTACATGCATATTACTCGGTGTATGTCTAGGACTTTCAAGGGTAAAGAACTCCTCTTTAACCCTGAAATCGAGAGGACCACCCGAGCGTTGATAAGACAGCGAAAAACGAGACGTAGTGGTTCTGAGAGTCTTGAGGAAACAACAGTTGAGCGAGAAACATATCCGTCTAGGAGGAAGCGCCGTAAACTTATGGGGCATACATAGCGCCTAAACATACACAACTTCTCTCTTGCACCCGAAGGCCCGAGATAGATCGAAACAGATTTGAGTTGCAACCGACCTTCATTCAGATGTTGAGTCAATCGCCATTCAAGGGACGATCTACAGAGGATCCGAACCGGCATCTTACTTAGTTCAAGATGTCGTGTTCGAATATGAAAGCATACCCCGGGATAGAAGATGAAGCGATAATGTTGCTTGCCTTCCCGTTCTCAATTAGGGAGCATGCACTCGAGTGGCTCTATACGCTACAAGTGGAGTCAGATCGATGAACACTTCATGATACGATTCTTCTCACCCCACAAGACGTAGCTATGGAAGAACAAGATCAATTCGTTTGTGCAAGAGGATAAAGAGTCTTCTGAAAGCGTGGCTGCGATTTAAAGGATATCAATGTGAATACCCTCACCATGGGATGGATAAAATATACCTCATAGCTACATTCATTGAGGGTCTTTGTGACGACGTTCGAGATTGGTTGAATGCTGCTTGTGCAGGTTCTCTACATGACCTCCCATTCACCGCTATTGAGGCCAAGATTGAGAAGATGGCTGAGGGAAGAAACACTTTGCCGGGAGAGTATAATCCTCGGACACCAGCTAAGGGAATAGACACTGAGGTGCTTGCATTGCACGCTGAGATTGCCGAGATGAAGTTGCAAATGGTAAACATGCACCAAACGTCTCCCGATTCTCACGGATTCTAGGATGTTGCAGATGCGAATTACATCGCCAACAACCCATATTCCAACACCTACAATCCGGTTTGGAAGAACCATCTGAATCTGTCCTATAAGAACACCGAAAACGTCTTGAATCCGTTGCAAGGAATCTATCAGTCTAAGCCATTTCAAAGCGAACCATAAAACAGGAATTTCCAGCCTAGAGCGCAAGGGTATCAAGGATATCAGTCAAGAGGAGTACCAGCGCCACCTCCACAATAAGAGGGGAAAACCGATATTATGCCCATGTGTGCTCAGGTACTACAAAGACAGAAATATCAATACATTGAGCTGAAAAGTGTAAGACGAAATCACGAAGACATAAAGCAGCAAATTGGGGAAATTCAAACGCATTTGAAGATCCGAGACACCCAAGTTGCATAGCTTGCAGCGTGCTCTTCCAATCAACAAGGAATTCTACCAGCGAAACCTGAGCCGAATCCCTGTTGAGCAGTGCAATGCCATCATGTTGAGGAGCGGGACAAAACTTGCAGACGTCGAACCCCACAATTTGGAGAAATGAGAGTGCTCAAAGTCTTCAACGGTGAAGCCTAGCAACCTTGAGCATCATAAGGAATAACAAGATGAAGAGGAAGAAGAACCGATTTATATGGCACTGCCACCAAGTCCTCCTCCACTTCTATTTCCCAGTTGGCAAATGATACGAGTTGACGATTCACAATTCGCCAAATTCGCATCAAGGTTAAAGAAGATGGAGATCTCTATGCCCTTCCATGAAGCAATCATGCAGATACCTTCCTACGCTAAGATCGTAAAGGAAATACTCACCGAGAAGTATAGAGTAGAAGAGGAGACAATGATGGTCACTCATGCCACATAGGTCGCTATCAATCATGGGATACCACAGATAATCCGACTCAGGTACCTTCGTCATCCCTTGTAAGCTCGAAAATGTTACCATCCACAATACCCTCTATGACTTAGGGGCGAGTGTCAGCATCATGCCACTGTCGATGTGCGAGAAATTGGACATGGGAGAGATTAAATCTACGAAGATGATATTACAAATGACTGATAATTTAGAGAAATTCCCCATAGGTATTGTCGAGGATGTACCACTTAAGGTAGCCGATTACTACATCCCTGTTGATTTTATGGTATTGGATATGAAGGAAGATGAAAGAATACCTATTATCTTGGGAAGAACATTCCTCAATATCGCCAATGCCATCATCGACGTGAGAGCGGGGAAATTAACGATGAAGATAGGGGAAGAGACAGTGGAGTTCGGGTTGAATAAGGAACTCAAGAAAGTACATATGGTAGAGCCCTATTCTCCATTGATGTCTTGAATGAATCAATGGAAAAATCTCCAACGGCTAGATATACGGATCAAGATGATGACCATGGGCATGGATGAGCATCGAGGATGTTAGAGGAGACACAAAGCAATGAGGGAATGAAATGGCGGACTGGTTTTATCACCTGCACGACCGGGCAGCACCTTATGCACGACCGGGCGCCCCCTCAAGACTATAGCACGATCGGGCAACATAGAAGCCCACCCCGTGCAACACTCTCGGCTCCCATTTGCAGCATGAAACACCCGACCAGGCAGCACCTTGTGCACGAATGGGCGCCCCCTCAAGACCACAACACGATCGGGTATATGCTCAGCCCGACCCGTGCAATGTCCGCGACACAAAGTTGCAGAGCACACGCCCGACTGATCAGATTCAAGTACCCGATCGGGCACATACCATGAACTGCAGCACGATCGGGCGGAAGAAGAGCCTGACCCGTGCATATCTCTCGGCCAAAATTGGAAGCATATCACGCCCGACCACTCAGCATGACACACCCGACCGGACACTCACATGGGAATGCAACATGACCAGATAGGAGAAGGACACAAGCGGGCTGGCTGATCTTGCAAGGCGGATGACCATTCAGTGTGCTACACCTGAACGAATGACACGATGCAGGAGACGTCGCACACAAAGACGAGGACGTCCACCTCGATGGTGATGAGCAGAGCATTTGCATCAAGCTCGGGACCTTAAACAAGTGCTTTTCGGGAGGCAACCCGACTTTTGTATTTTTCTTTTTATTTCTTTAAATTTTCAGGACTTATTCTTATTCTTTTCATATTCACGTACTCTGTTAGCTGTCACATTGTATTTCCTCTTTTGGATTATGTGATTCTTTTTCACAGGTTTTCCGACTTCGATATCATCCATTACGAAGGAGACGTGTACGACGTCCAACTACAACACCAGCTTGGGACAGTAAGATACACAAGGTGCACACATTCTAACCTTTCTCTTCTTGTGTTTTGGTGTGCAAGATACTCTCTTAGGTCTTGAACACCGTGACGATGTGTCATTCAAATCTAGGGGGAGTACTCGTCGAGTGACATATTTGTGATTAGGAATAGATGTTGAGTTTTTATTTTTGTTATTTTCTTTAGGAATAAACGGATGGATATCTAGTGCAAAATTTAGAGTTTTAGTCATTTTTGTACGACTTTGTCTAATTATGAACAATAGTCTAGGTTTGCTAAGAAAGACTCTTGAAGATCGATTAGTCTAGTAGTTGTGTATGAAACCATGATCTATAGTTGCATTTTGCCTCCTAGGTTTCAGTCCCATGTATCTATATCTCCGTGTATCCTGTTCATTCTTTGCCTTATCGAATATATTTTACCGTTATTCTCTATGGATCATTTAATTTTATAATTCCATGCGCAAATACTTCGCTACCAATATAGATAAGTCTTTAACAATTTCAAGTTTACATTGACATGAGTGCATCGATTTTGATGGTTCGAGTCTAAGTGGTGGGTTAGGGCACTGATTCTACATCCTAAGGGTTAGAGTTGATGCGGGATCTTTGGTCTAAACAATTCTTCAATGATGCACCTCTTCACTCTACTAAGGTTACACCCTATGAGAGTGCCAATCGGCAACCTGGGTCTAAGTAGAAAGCTGTCCTATTCGATTTCGGCATCCTAGAAACCAAGCGCGGATCTTCAAAGAAAAAAATTTGTGGAAACCGAAAAAAAAAAGATAAGGAAGAAAGGAGAAAAGAACGAGAAAACGATTGTAATGATATCTCACGTAAGCATAGCATAGGTGAAATGGTATGGAGATTGCTTGGACGTTGCCTAGGGGTTAGTGAAGTGGGCTTAGGTTATGTGTAGGATTTCATGGCTTGTGACATTCGATCGATAAAAGTCTGAACTAGGTACGCTTAGGTTTATGTTCCTGTGCATGATGACTAATCCTTCGAAGTATTTGTGCTAGCATCCATTGTTGTTTAACTCTTCTTGTACTCGACTCTAGGTTTTCTCGAGGAGGAGCAAAGGGTAAGTCTAGGGGAGTTTGATAGCACGTAATTAGTACTAATAATTTCATCATTCCTAGGTTTAGTTTTGCTACATTTCTTAGACTTTACTGATATAATTATCACAATTGATGGCTTCTTCTATCATTTTGTGTATTGTGCAGGAAAGGAAGACATCCAAGGAAACACCAAGTAAATGAGGGAAATCTAACCGAAAACGTGACCAAAGTGATCAAGGTGTGAAAGAAGCACGGCCAAGCATTAATGCTGCATGATCGAGCAGATTGAAATGGAGAACACACGGTCGGGCATCACTCCTTGCCCGACCGGTCAACTAGGCTAAAGCAGCATGGCTGAGCATCTTCAAAAGCACGATCCGGCTGCTGATAAATCCATGCAGCATGGGCGGGCAACAACCAATGCACAACCGGGCACAAGAAGGCCACATGCATGACTGGGTATCCTCACAAGCGCGATCGAGCAGAAGACATATGCAACAAGCACGACCGAGCATCATCACACGCACGACCGGGCTGAAGAGGCAGACACATTTATACATGACCAAACTCACAAAAATGCACGGTCGAGCTTAAAGTCTAGAATAAGCCCAGTAAGTATTGCATGACCCGGGCTTGTTCCATGTACGATCGGGCACCTCAAGGGAAAATGCTGCACGGTCGGGCTGAATGGTGGGCACGGTTGGGCTTGCATGGTAACTAACACAGTGAATGCCACGGATGAAGTTTGAACAGGCGTGAATTTAAATAAACCAGAAGAGAAAAGCCAAAGACACACCAGAAGACGAACCATAACAAAAGAGGAGAGGAGAGCACGGCTGAAGTGAAGATTTCGGGAAACTGAAGGATTCGTCCGAGGCCACACTTGGAGAAATAGGGAAGATGAATACTTACCGTGTTTGTTTCTCTATGATTTCTCAGTAGTCCTCTTTATCATGGGTTAGGGATGCTATGTAATGGATAGTTTGGTTCTTAATGCTTGATTTCGATTTTGTTCATTTGTATGGTTCAATGGGTTGTAGTTGTGTGATAACGTCTATTTTGTTATATTATTTTAGTTCATTTTTATACTTGTTCATTTAGACTTTAATGAGCATTAAACATCATTTTGTTCTCTTCTAGCATTTTCTTGTGTTATTGCAGGAAATGAAATATTAGGATACAAACACGAGTAAATGAATCATAACTAAGCAATAACACTCTCCTATCAGCTATGCACAGTCAGCATCCAAAGAACCATAAACCGGAAAAAAGAAATGGAAGCAATGGCCGCTTACAAAAATTGAAACAATGGCCGCTTACAAAAATGAAAATGTTTGGCCTTTCGAACAAAATGGAAATGTGCTAGCTGCCTATACAAAATGGAACAGTGGCTGGAGATGAGGAATGGAAATAAGTAGCCGCAGCCTACAAGAAATAGAAACCAGCCGCTGGCCATCAAAAATGGTAACTTTCGGTGGTTGGAACAAAAATAGAAACATTTGGTGGCTAGAACAAAAATAAGAAGAGCACGGTTGGAAAATGAAAAGGAAACATGGTTTACATTAAATAGAAACAATTTTCTGGAACAAAATATAAACTTCCAACCGCCAACCCGAAAATGGAAAGATAGCCGCCTACACGAGAATTGGAAACTGCAACCGTTGGAAATAGAAAATGGAAATGACTGCTAGAAAAATAGATGCAAACGCTTGGACAAGAGAAATAAGGCAGCCAACCAAAGAGGAAAGGATAAAAAAAGAGAAGGAAACCGTTGTTGCACAAGAAGAAAAGGAAAAATAAGTTGCTGAAGAAAATGGAAACTAGCCAAAGAGGAAAGGAGGACGAATAGGAATAGGCTGGAGAGCTTAGATTCGACCAAAGAGTAAAAGAAGGAGAAAGGGAAAGAAATTAAAGAGGAAAGAGGACGTAGGGGTCAAGAGGGCAGGAAAGATTTGGACAGAACACACCATACCACACACAACACAAACGAGACACGGGGCAACGAACTCGAAACGTGGAGGAGCTGTTGAAGACATCGGTAATAGAATAGAGAAGAATCTTATTCTTTATCCATGTTGAATATAGTTATCTTTCGTGTTTTGTTTTCTAGGTCCATGTCCGAGTAGATCCACAGCCATGGGTTAGAGTTTTGCCGATATGTAATGAAGTTGTATGCTTAATGCTTGGTTATCTTTCATGTTTTCTTTTCTTAATGCTTTTATTCTTGTTGGCCACTTGAATGAATGAATATGAAAATATGATTGCATTGGAAGATGAATTATATTTTGGAACATAGCCATGATATGAAGTCTCAATTGATTTTTTGGTCGCTCGGTTAATTGAACTTAGGAATTAGGATAGCGATCTTAATGCATCTAGTAGGTGAGATTACGCAATTGGGAGATTGGTAGTACCCATGCTAGATAGTGGGTTTAGCCATCAAGAGAATCATTCCCTAGGAAAGATCTTAAATTCCCCGAATACGTGATGATATCTATAACCATGATCTTGCTAGCACTTCATTGCATCATCGTGCATCTCTCGAAACATGTGGTGTTTAGTTTATTGAGTTTAATCCATTACTTAGTTAATTATTTTATCCTTACTTGCATTCCAATAACTTATTGATTTTAACCGTTTTATTCATTAGTTTACTAGCTTTATATTTGCATTGATTCCCTTGTGTTTGACCTTGGAACTACACGATCTGTATTCTTACGGAAGCGTTAGTCTAGGTAATTATTACTTGAGATTAACCACATCAAGTTTTTGGCGCCGTTGTCGGGGAGTTGATTACGGCTTTAGAGTTAGGATACTTTTGGATTAGGACATAGTCCTTTCCAAAGACTTATTTGTTTTTCGTATTTTTGTTTTATTTTCTTTTTCTTGAGTCAACTTTTTTTTACCGTACGGAACCTAACCGATTCTTATATTTTTCTTGTGCGAGGCAATTTATTGCTCGAGATCGAAGAAGGAAAAATGGCAGAACGTCGCATCCTAAACGTGCCACCAATGCAAGCTGCATTAACCTATGCATCACTAGGAGGAACACTCGCGTCGAATTACAACCAGCATTCATCCAAATGCTCAATAACGCAGCGTTCAGAGGGAGACCCGCCAATGATCCGAACCAGCATCTTATGGACTTCAAGATGCTTTGCAGAACTATCAAAACCATAGAAGGTGTCACGGATGAGGACATCATGCTCGCTGCCTTCCCATTCTCACTGAAGGATAAAACGCAAGACTGGTTGTATTCCCAATCGGTGAATTCCATACGATCATGGGAACAACTAGAGGACAAGATTCATGACACGATTCTTCCCTCAGAGTAAAGCTCAGCTTGCTAAAAACCAAATCAACATGTTCATCCAAGGAGCAGCTGAGAGTCTATACGAAGCGTGGGAACGATTTAAAGGCTATCAACGCCTATGCCCACATCACGACATGGATCAAAGTTACCTCATACACAATTTTCTGCAAGGACTTATGGACAACACGAGGATCTTAATCGTAACCGCTGCTGGAGTATCCTTGAGTAACTCACGTTTCTGCAAATTGAAGATTTGATAGATCGAATGGCCAATGAAGGAAGCAATGCTGCTGGAGAATACAGCCTCAACACTCCAGCAAAAGTAGCCCATGTGAATGAGACGCACTCTTTATATGCCGACATAGCTGAAGTAAAAGATCAAGTTGCGGAAATTTACAATATGATGTTCGAAGTGCGTCGTTCGCAATACTTAGAGCAACCGGGAGAACAAATGAGGAACAATAAGCCTCTAGGTAACACTTATAACCTTGGATGGAGAAATCATCCCAACCTTTCGTATAAGAACTCAGACGGTGCGTTTAACGCGCAACAACTATCGAGGAATTTCCAACTGCGGGCGCTGCAACGAAATCAAAACGTTCAGCCAAGGACGCAAACCCAACTTCAAAACTATCAGCCATATGCATCCCAGTCACAGCCAACTCAATCCAAAGCAGCCCCCGACATCAACACCATGTTTGCATGTCTGCTCCAAGTCCAACGAAATCAAAGTAACTTGCTGATGGAAGTGCAACAAAATAAAAATAATCAAAATAATTTGTTAAAAAAAGTGAAAGCGGATCAAGAAAGCACCAAAAAGCAGATGGAGGGCTTTCAAACTCACCTTAGACACTTGGAGACGCAAGTTGCACAACTAGCACAAGGAGCAACATGTCCACAAGGAGTTCTGCCGGGAAGACCGGAAGCGAATCCCCGTGAACACGTCAACACCATATACTTAAAAAGTGGTAAGACGGTGGATCAGCCCACTTCTTTGATATTTTGAAAGGGTGAAGCATCTAGTACAGAGGTGGAAAAAGGCATCAACGTTAAAGAGCACAAGAAGAAAACCGAGGAGGAAGAAGAGCCAAAATATGTAAAACCCGAACCAAGATCGCCTCCTTTTCCATTTCCACAACTTCAACGCAAGAAAATGATAGATCAGCCTATTCCTTCAACATTTGATAAAGGTGAAACGTCTAGTACAACAATGGAAAAGGGCAGCAACGTTGAAGAGCATAAAAAGAAAACCGAGGAGGAGGAGCCGAAATATGTAAAACCCGATCCAAGACCGCTTCCTTTTGTCATTTCCTCAACGTCAATGCAAAAAAGAACGAGAATGCTTAATTTGCTAAGTTTGCTAAGATGTTGAAGAAGATGCACATCACCATTCCATTCCACGAAGCGTTGAAGAAGATGCCTTCATACACCAAATTCCTCAAAGACGTACTTGCAAACAAGCGATATGTGGGGACAAAAACCGTGATGGTATCAAATTCGATGCTGCAACCAAACCCACCCAAGAAGATGCCCGATCTAGGTATATTCGTGATCCCTTGTAAAATAGGTGATTATGAAATTAACCATGCACTAATTGATGTCAGAGCAAGCATGATCGTGCTACCATTGCCATTCATTATACAAAGAAATTGGATCTTAAGGGTAGGATGGAACTTCAACCTACACGAATAGCGCTCACCATGTCTGATCAAAGTGTTAGGATACCCGACGGCATGCTGGAAGACGTGCCATTACAAGTTGGGAAGTTCTTTGTCCCGGTCGAATTCATTGTCTTGGATATGGAGGAGGACAAAAAATCCCAATTATTCTCGGTAGGTCGTTTCTCAATACAGTAAAGACGATTGATCATACACTTTGCTGAAGGTAGACTCATGCTTAAATTCAGAGATGAAGAAATGGAGTTCAATCTGAACGACCAAGCAGTCTTGTATGGTGGATTCGGTATTCTACGTCGATGGCCTAGAGAATCTAGCCGAAGAAGTCTTTGAAGAGTTCAGGAATATGGATTCCCTTGAGATGGCTCTCTTAGAAACTGAAAAAGAAATATATAAGGACCCAAGCGATGCAACATACTATAATAAGCTGTTGGACGAAGAAAAGACGAAGGAGATCCCGAACACCGAGTTAGACACACTCCGAGCAGATTTATGTGCGATCCGAGCACACCAGGTCATAACCCAAGCTAAAGGTGGAATTTCGGACAATCCTTATTAAGAGGAGTGCTCAACACACAAACACTTAAGCACGACTTGAGTGGACATCAATTCAGTCAAGAAAACATCATAACTCAGTGCACAAACCTCCGCACGTCCAAGATAGATTCCAGTACAGATTCCAGTGGTATCAAGTATCATGCAGCACGAGTTCAACCACTACTGAGATACCTAACAGCCACGCCAAACTTCAAGCGCCTAATTGGGGCATCGATAAGGCACCCAAGGTGAAGATGAAGCCTTCACCACAAGGGCTTACGCAACAACAAATTCGGGAGATGTTGAAGGAAACGAGAGGCGAACACCTAACCGGTTTCATGGAGTGCATAACCGGACTTATGAACGACCGAGCTTAGGGAGGACATGACCGATCACGTAAGAAACCCAACTGATCCACGCGCTATACCCAATCCAGCACACTATGCACACGAGATGCTACACACACGACAACGTCGAGGACACCCACCTAATGAGTAGCACGTCTTGGTCAGGCTCGTGACCATAAACAAGTGCTTTTCGGGAGGCAACCCGAGCCCTATATCCTTTTAGTTTAATTCGTTTTATATTTTTCAGAATTTGATTCTTATTCTTTTCACAAGCATGCACACTACTAGCGACTTCGATGTACTGTTCTCTCTTTTTCAGATTGTGTGACTTTTGGTAAGGTTTTTCACTCCGATATCATCCATAACAAAGGAGAGACGTATATATTCAGCTGCATCAAATCGGGACAGCAAGCACACATCAGGTGCACACATTCCTATCTACCTTATTTTTTCCCGAGTTTTTGCATGCGAGTCCTTCTCTTAGACTTTGAACACCAGGACGGTGTTCCGTTCAAGTCTACGGAGCAGGGGAGGGGGGGTACTTCGAGTGTCATAGCCTATAGTTGTATTCCACCTCCTAGGTTTCAATCCCAAGTATTTATATCTCCCAGCATACCGTTCATTTCTTGTTTTGATTCAATCGCTATATTTCCACCCACTTACACTCTGTTGTCAATAGAATAAGTTATTTAACTATTTCAGCCTTATATTGTCCTGAGTGCATCGATATTGATGGTTCAGGTCTAAGTGGTGGTCGAAGCTGATTTTCTACGTCCTAAGGGTTAGAGTCGATGCGTATGCCAATCACATCCTGGGTCTAAATAGAAGGTTGACCTCTTCAAATCCGGCGTCCTAGAAATCAAGTGCGAATTTTCAAAGAAAAAAATGTGTAGAAACCGCAAAGAAGAAAAAGAGAACCGAAAAAGAAAATAAATTTTCTTGAGAATGGTATTGAACTGTTTGCGCATTAGAATAGGTATGGAGATCGCTTGGATGTTGTCTAGGGGTTAGTGTAATGAGCTTAGGATATTTGTAGGATTGCACGGTTAGTTGCTTTCGGTAGATAGATGATACAAGCTCCGTAACTTAAGCCGCAAGAATGGAATGGTTTTGAGTTGGTAGAAGGCCTAAGGGCACTCTCTAGCCAAGACTCGGTGATGGTGAAGGCGGACGAAGGGGAACAGGCCAAAGGGCACTCGCTCGATCCTTCAAGGATGGGGACGGGTGGGGATCGCTAGACACCACGAAGGTTGTGGACGTGACCTTCGATACAGTCTCTCGTTCGTCTTGGACTCCCGGAGCACAAGAGGAACAATGGTTGCGAAAACTCGCAAGAATTGAAAAGAACTTAGAAAATTTTTATTCGAATTCAAGGTTGTTCCCTCAAACAAACAAAGGCTCGGTTTAAATCATGACCGAGAAAGAACAAGAAAGGAAAATACATTGTGGCCGTTGGGCCTTAATTCAAACAAACTAAGAAAGGCAAAATGGATCTTGGTGGAAAAGCCAAGAGCCGTTTGAGTTTGAAATTTGAATTTCAAACGGCTATGTCCGGTTAAGGCAAGTTGGGCGCCGGCCAAGATATGGCAAGTTGTTGCCTTTGTTCATGACACCATTTGGTTGAGTTCCTCGACTTCATTGATGACGAAGAGGGTCTTGGTTTTTGGAAAGTTGCTGCTTCCCCCCCCCTCTTCGTTGTTGAACTCCTGACGGTGGTTGAAAAGCACTTGAGCCACGTAGGCATTGATTCTTGTACGGAGGCTCTTTGCTCGGGATCTCGTGAGTGGCTTGTCATGGACCACCGGCATGGCAATGTGTGATCCATCTTCTCCTAGCTCTCCATCCGCTCCCATGCTTGTCTCGCCTATACTAGGCTCATCCTCGTCGTGATCCATGCTCGGCTCTTCCTTGTCGCGCTCCTCTCCTTCTTTAGGGTCGTAGGTCATTGTAATGCCCTCATCATTAGAGGTCTAAATTTGGTGGGCTTAGATCTATGTTTGTGTGATGCGTTGTTGTGTAGAATGGCTGACTTTTCGAGTTGTTTGTGCTAGTATCCGGTTGTTATCTAACTCCTCTCATGCTTAGTTCTAGTCTTGCTCGAGGACAAGAAAAGGTTCAAGTGTAGGGGAGTTGGATAAGATCTATTTTTTTATAGTATTTTAGTTCATTTTCATACATTAGTTTAATCATTCATTTAGACTTTACCAAGCATTACATATCATTTAGTCATCTTCTAGTGTTTTCTCGTGTTATTGCAGGAAATGTATAACGGGATACCAACACGAGTAAATGAAGCAAAACTAAGCAAAAACACTCTCCTATCAGCTATACAAGGTTAGAATCCAAAGAATCATAAACTGGAGAAGAGAAATGGAAGCAATGGCCGCTCACAAGAAATGGAAATAATGGTCGCTTACAAAAATGGAAACTTTCTGTAGCTGGAACAAAAATGGAAACTTTCGGTTGTTGGAACAAAATTAAGAATAGCACGGTTGGAACATGAAAAGGAAACATGGTTTCCATTAAATAGAAGCAAGTTGCTGGAACAATATGTAAACTTCCAACCGTCAACCCAAAAATGGAAAGATAACGCCTACACGAGAATTGGCAACTGCAACCGTCAGAGATAGAAAATAGAAATGGCTGCTGGAATAATACCTTGTCCCCTTGCGACTCTTGTTACAATAATACTATATCCAACCAAACAGCAATACTAACAATATAGTAAAATATTTTATTATTTACAAATACAATTATTTACAAATAATATGAATAAAATTTTGAAAATAATAATTTATCAAGTTATTTACAAATAATTGACTTAAATATTTACGAGCCTTTTACATTCGCGACCCTTGGACCCGTGCTGTCCCTCGCCCTCGCGACCCATGGACCCGTGCGACCCCTGTTCCTCGCGACCCTTAGACCCGTACGACCATTGTCCCTCGCGACCCTTGGACCCGTGCGACCCTTGTCCCTCGCGACCCTTGGACCCGTGCGGCCCGTGTCCCTCGTGACCCTTCGACCCGTGAGAGCCCTGTCCCTCACGACCCTTGGACCCGTGCGATCCTTGTCCCTCGCGCCCTTGGACCCGTGGGATCCTTGTCCACCTTTCGACCCTTGTCCATCTGCTACCCTTGTTACAATAATAGTAAATCCACAAAAACAGCGATACTAACAATAACACTAACAATTAAATAATAGTAAATCCACAAGATCAAATGTAAATCCACAAGATCAAGAAGTTCAAGTTAAAAGGAGGTTCAAAGAAATCAAAATACAACTCAAATCAAAATATGTTGCTAATAAATTGAAGCACATGATCTCCTGCAATGGAGAACTTTTTTACTATGAGGGAACAACCCACGTTCAGTCCATTTTCGTGACAAAACTTTCTCCACCCCCTCTGATGCAAGCGCCACCACGACTCACGGGCCTTAAAGCTGCTAGCGAAAATCGAACGTTCCGTGATTGATTCCGTAATCGTGGTACATCATTACATGGCATCGTCTATAGCAAAGACCGTTCTCCCTCACAAACCTTATCGGAAGTGTCTGCGACATCACCAAATTACATCAGTATAAATGAGTAAAAGTCTAATAAATAACCAAATTATATATGATGAATCGGTTTGAGGTCACTTACCAATGAATCAAGGGCCAGATTTGAACGCGTGACTGGTACAATGAAAACCCTCTCATCAAGAGTGGCTCTGGTGACGTTAAAGACCATGTCACTTCATGACAAAAAAGTACGACATCCCAAATACGAATGTTTTGGTCGTTGTAGAAATCTGTCAATCCATCAGTGAATTTAGAGCCATCCAACTTGACTTCCCATGTTCTGTTAGACGCATTCGATTTAATCGTTGCCATGTTGTTGTCCCTCGTATTCCCGTAAATATACTCATCGAAGAAGATCTTCGGAATTTCCTGTAACAAAAAACGAAAAACAAAGTCAAATCTGTACATTCTCTACATGTAACATACCGAAAAAGAGTTTTAAAGAAGATTACAAGGTAGTACAGATGCTGCCCATGAATCTGTCGGAAGAAATGAGGGAATGCATTTTCTGAAAAATGGATGGAAGATGATGAGAGGAAAAATTGGATTGGAAAAGAGGAAACGACTGGAATTCAAAAAGACATGACACCGAATCGACATTAGATGGAATTCGAAAAGACATGATCACACCGTCACATGGGTCGTAGGGGTAAAAGGGTCGAACGGGTAAAAGGTTTGCGAGGGACAAATGGTGCGACCCTTGTACCTCTACGACCATTGGACCCCTGTGACCCTTTACACTTTATTATTAAATAATTATTTACAAATCATATGAATAATTTAAAAAACTAACAATGTACAAATTTGAATTATCCATTCCCAAAATTATTTACAAAAGTTAAAAAAGAACAATGTACCAAATTACATCTTTCATAATCAAAGAGTAAACATTATTTTAGACCCTTCGACCGTGCGACCGTTGTCCCCCTCCAACCCTTGTCTCCCTTTGACCCTTGTACCTTTGCAACCACTCGGACCTCTGCGACCCTTATCTCCCTTCTACCCTTGTACCTCTGCGACCCTTTGTCCCCTGCGACCCTTGGACCCTCTGCGATCCTTATTACAATAATAGTAAATCCACAAAACATTGATGCTAACAATAATACATTCTATTGAAAAATAGCAAAAAAACCAATCAAATACAAACATGAATTTTGTTGTTCAAATGAGGTTCAAAGCAATCAAAATACAATGAATTCAATCTATGTCTATTATAGGCCTTGATCGAGGGGTAAACAGTAGACAAGCTACATCATCAAGAACGGTGTCCAGTTCGACTTCGAGGGTACAACCCAAGTTAAAGCCATTATCGTGACAAAACTTCGTCCAATCTCTGGTGATGCTAGCGCCACCGCATTTCACGGACCTTAGATGTGCCTCCCAAAACCGTCCGTAATTGATTATCAGATCAATCTTACTTCGTCTACCGCAAACACCACTCGACCTTGCAAACTCTATCGGAAGTATCTGCGATAACCGAATAAATTTACAATGACGCCACACTAATGCATATACGGCCAGATTTGATGAATCGAATAAATCGATTTGAGTTCACTTACCACTACATCTATGGCCAGATTTGAACGTGTAACTGGTACCGTGAAAATCCTCTCACCAGAAGAAGATGACCCTTATTCTACGGATGATGATGTTGATGATATAGATGATGCATATTTTAGATTACACATATCATCTCCGAAACCAGTGACGTGAAAAACCATGTCAACTTCGTGACGGAAAACTAAGAAATCCCGAATACGAAAATCATGGTCCTTGGAGAAATATTTCCATCCATCAGTGAATCTTGAGCCATCCAACTTGACTTCCCATGTTTTGTTAGACACATCCGATTTAAGCGTTGTCGTGTTGTCATCCCTCATTTTCCCGTAAAAATGCTCATCGAAGAATTTTGTCGGAATGTCCTGTAACAAAAATCGAAAAAAATCAAATCTTTACATTCTCTACATTAACATACCGAATAAGAGAGATGAAGGATATTACGAGGTAGTTCTCCAGAAATCTCGGAAGAATGATTTGGACGAAAGTAGGGAAATGTTGCATTTTTTGCAAAAAATGGATGGAAGATGATGAGTTAGAGAGAGTGTGTCGTTATTCAAAAAAAGGAAACGACTGGAATACAAAAAGACATGACCCTGACTGTTGCATTTTTTGCAAAAAATGGATGGAAGATGATGAGTTAGAGAGAGTGTGTCGTTATTCAAAAAAAGGAAACGACTGGAATACAAAAAGACATGACCCTGACATCAAATCGTCGTCAGATGGAATTCGATATGTTTTTTCAAATTTTGGTGAAAAGTTCGGCGGGAATTTTGGTTCGTATGAGGGTCGCATGGGTCGCTTGGTCGCATATACTGATGAATAGATGCGAACTCGACGAATTTACGGGTTTATGATGATAAAATGACAAAAACCAATCAAAACAAACATCTACAACGTCAAACTAATTAATGCCAATTGAGGGTCTCATGGGTCGCATGGGTCGCTTGGTCGGATATATTGATGAATTGATGCGAACTCGACAAATTTACGGGTTTATGATGATAAAATAACAAAAATCAATCAAAACAATACATCTATAACGTCAATCAATGGATAAAACAGATTATGACCCATGTGTACCTAGTTGAGTTATGTATAACCAATGCATGTGTTTCAAAAGTGATAGTAGTGTTTTAAGAACTCGTCGGATGATTAAACAATACATTTAACATTTTGTTCAAATGTCGATATTATTTATATTATTATCTATATTGATTCTAAATTAGATATATATAACTCAATATATATTGATAATGGCATATTAATAATGGCATGGGTCGCTTGGTCGCATATATGGATCAATAGATGTGAAATCGACAAATTTACTAGTTTATAATGATAAAATGACAAAAACCATCAAAACAATACATCTACAACGCCAAACTAATTAATGCCAATTGAGTGTCGCATGGATAGCTTGGTCGCATATATTGATGAATAGAACGTAACTCCGAATTTACGGGTTTATGATGATAAAATGACAAAAACCAATCAAAACAATACATCTACAGTGTCAAACTAATTAATGCCAATTGAGGGTCGCATGGGTCGCTAGGTCAGATATATTGATGAATAGATGCGAACTCGACGAATTTACGAGTTTATGATGATAAAATGACAAAAATCAATCAAAACAATACATCTTCAATGTCAATCAACGGATAAAACAGATTATGACTCATGTGTATCTAGTTGAGTTGTGTATAACCAATTCTTGTGTTTCAAAAGTGATAGTAGTGCTTTAAGAACTCGTGGATGATTAAGCAATACATTTAACATTTTGTTCAAATGTCGATATTATTTATAGACCATGCACTTCGTCTTCCAGTCACATTTCAAGAGTGACCCAACACCGTCACCTAAGTCACCCCCGCAACTCATCAGTGACTGCATAGAGACTGAGTCTGCCGATTACCAAGACCTTGAGTAACACATAGACAGCACGATGCCCTGGGTCGACAATGGTGACTGCGGCACAAAGGTCACAAAGGTAAAAAAGATTTTTCATAGAAATTGGGGTTAGGAATGCATACTAAGAGAAGAGACGTATGTGTTAACTTATAGACATGGGTCGGAAGGGTCACATGGGTCAGAAGGGTCACATGGGTTGGAAGACAGGAGTCTAACAGCAAAACGACAAGTCACATGGTTAGGAAGGGTCACATGGGTCGGATGACAGGAGTCTGATAGCAAAACGACAAGTCACATGGGTAAAAAGGGTCAGATGGGTCGGATGACAGGAGTCTGACAGCAAAACGACTAGTCACATGAGTCGTATAGGTCGCATGAGTCGTACATCATCATATGTGGTCGCATACGTCGGATGGGTTCCCATTTAAACTTGATTTTAATTTAATCCTATTAAGGGTCGCATAACGGGTCATATTGGGTCGCATGAGTCGGGTGTGTCATAATCTTACGAACAATAGATGCAAAATAAGACATTTTCAACGTTTAAATATTGATTACATAAGGTCACAAAGGTTACAAAGGTCACAAAAGTTACATAAGGTTACATAACGTCTCAAAGGTCACAACGGTTAAAAAAATTGAAAAAATAAGTTCAAGAAAAAAAGGCAAGAAAAAAGGAAATAAAAAAAGGTCAAATTTGCCGACTTTAGAGACACATCGGAGCCCTCCCTCGTAAAGAGAGTCGTGTGTGACTCAACACCTTCTCCAAGTTGACCTCCAACCGTGACCTTAGGTAATACTGATACAGCTTGATGTCTGAGTCTGCCGATTACCAAGACCTTATGTAGTGCAGATACAGCACAAAGTCATCCATCCACGTTGTAAGTACTTGTGTGTATCTGCATAGAGACCAAGTCCGACGATTACCAAGACCTTAAGTAACAAATAGATAACACGATGCCATGTGTCCACCATGTGACCTTCGTGACGAAGGTCAAAACGGTCACAAAGGTAACAAGGATTTTTCAGAGAATTTAGGGTTATAGACATAGAAGAAGAGAGGAGAGAGATGGGATTCTCCGAATTCATTCTCATCTCAAATGGGTGTTATGGTGAGACTTAGAAAATTTGATGAACCTTTTAATACAGGGGTAACAGAGACGTGTCCCAATGGTCTTGAACGTGGCATTGGTAAAATAAAAAGCATAGCTAGCACCTGGAAAAGCCAGTAGTCTGACATTGAAAAGACTAGTCGATAGGGTCGAAATGGACAAATGGGTCGCAATGGCCGGAAGGGTCGCAATGTCCACATGGGTCGCAAGGGTCGCATGAGGCTCTGTGACCCTTGGACCCGTGCGACCCTTGTACCTCTGCGACCCTTTGACCCCTGCGACAATGTATCAAATATTTAAAAAAATAACAATGTACCAAATGTTTACATCTTCCATTCAAAAAAACAATGTACCAAATATCAAGTTAGTCTTCTTGGGGTGAATAGATACGTTCTCCATTGCTAAATATATCAGCCGCCATCTTCTCACGCATGGAAGTAACATTGTCGTCGCAAATTAAGTGAAACACATTCCTCCTACTCATTAACGAGACTTCTACAAATTTGTAGGAGAAAACACAACAGTCATTCCCGCTTTGGTTCTGTGACAGACCTTCATAATACTCATACTTCCATTCATCTTCTCCAGAAGCTAAAGAAGGAAACCCTTCGAGAATGAGCATCTTGGGGATAGCTTTTCTTATCTTCTCAATCACCGGATCAATATGCGTTTTTGATGTGGTGAAATTCAAGCTAAATATTTCCTAGACCACTTCACCGCAAGTATACGGTTCGTGTAGTACCAGGGTCGAACTCTAGGGATTAATGCAGCCAATCCTAAGAATATCACTAAACTAAGACGGTGAGAAGTAGATGATGGCATGGTGTGAAATATCTAAAACACTAAACTAAATGGTAGCAACAATAGGAGGTTGTGGAAGACTTGACAATGAAGAACACTACGGGTGTCGGGATACCGGGAATCGCAAGGATGTAACGACAAAAGATCATAAACTCATCGAACTATCTTGATAACGGGAAATTCATGCTCTAAGGTGAGGAGTTATTCTGCCGAGCCTAAACCTCCTAACCATACGTACGTGCAACCCTACCTTCCAGCAGCGATTAACCCGTACTATGGCAGCGTTATGAGCGCAATCCTAATTCCTAAGTCGATTAACCGACCGGTCAGATTCTCATTAGTCGAACTTAACCTACAATTCAACAGTTCTGGATTCATACTTTAACCTTCCAGCAAAATACGAATTCCTATGTTATTGAGTGGGCAGCACTAGCATAGGCGTTACGATGTTGATTATTGGACCGAATATCGAGATAAATACAATAGATCTAAGCATTAACGCATAAATTGTACATCCGTTACAAAACCGATATCCCTAACCCATAGTTGGGAATCTACTCACTCATGGAGTTTACTGACAATGAAGATGACATAACCCTAAACATGATAAACCCTAGGAAACCCGATGCCTCGATCTTCCCTATTGTGTTACCGATGTGTGGATTGATACTTCTCTCCTTCTCCAGTGTCTCCCGAGCCTTTCCTGATGATTTCCAAGCCTTTCCTTGCCCTAGCCGTCGCCCCCTTCTGTCTGGATCTCTTCTCTTCACTTAATTTGCTTGATGCGTTATCAGAGTTAAATAAAATAACCTAAACTACCCGCAAGTGCACGGCACGTGTGTAGTATTTTAGGTGTCGATCCCACAGAGACTATGCAACACTACCTAAACTCGAACTAGGAATCAAACTTGCTAACGAAAGAATATGGATGAAGAATGAAATACTGAAAGTAAATAAACTACTTGGGTTCTAACGATAAGACAAACGTTCTAGGAATCCAGTTTCACCACAAGACTACCGAAACCAACGATCAACCTATCTATCATGCAATCCC